>VZRQ01008680.1:76333-224554 GCA_013397975.1 Machaerirhynchus nigripectus | reverse complement strand
TTTTTTTTTTTTTGTTTTGTTTTTTTTTTTTTTTTTTTTGGCATGAGAGCCCAAATCACAGGAGATTGCTGAGATGGTGAGGGCAACTGGAAAAGGAGGAACACCTTAGCAGGCAATGGCTGCACAAGATTTTTAAAGTTTTTCTTACCCCTGTGCTATTATTAGGTTTTGAACCAAAAGGGGTCTCTCTCAGGAATTCATCCCCTGGTGTATTTTATTGTGGATGGATGAATTTCCCTGAAGAAGTTAAGACATTCTTTTTTATTGCCCGTGAGGATGGGATGTGGGAGAAAGCTGGAAAAAACAGGGGAAAACATCCTGTTGGATGCCATGGTTTTGGGCAGTGCTGAGGGTCCCTGGGTGCTGATCTGGGGGAGTTTGGCTCAGCCCCTCAGTCTCATGTGTCTTCTGCAGATGATAATCTGTGCCTGCAAGGCCATGTCAGCATTTCCCAAGCTCCCTTAACACTCCCTGCCACTGTAGTTGGGATCATATTCCACTCCGCATGAAAAGCAAAATAGGCCTGTGCACAAACGGAAGGTTGGATCTCTGGGGAGCAATAAACCTCCAAGGTTTGCAATGGGTATAAACATCCCCTCCCCTTTTTTTTCCTTTTTCGCTATTGTGAAAAGTTGGAAGGGTTTCATATTTTTCTGCCTTTGACAAATACATTAACTAGCAACTTAAACCTCAGGGTGCATGCTGGTACTTTCTCAGGCAAGACAGGAAAGATCAGTATTACATACAGCTTGAAATAATCTAAGAGGTGTGTGGAAGGAAGATGGGAACAAAGCAAATAACAGTAAATTATTGAAGTGGAGTACAAAAGAAGAGTCCTTATGCAAAAACCAAAAGGGGAAAACACTTGAGCTTCCATCTTGGGGCCCAATTCTGCTCCAAATTACCAGAAAGTGATTCTGCAGTACTCTGCACAAGGCTCTTCTTTTCTCTCTGTGGCCAGTGGTGCTGCAGACTCTGCTGGGAGCAGGATCAGACCACAGCTATCAATGGGAAATGAAAAGGAGATGCAATCACAGGGGCTGAAAAAGTGCCTGATGTAAACATCAGCAAGACATTTGGTCCACTCCCCTAAGGCTTTTCTATCACTGGCCAACCTCTGTGGACTGTGAACAGGTCTAAGGCTTTGGAATGGTGTAGCCATCTCTAAAGGGCTGTAGGGGTTTTATCCACTTCAGCTCTCTAAGCCTTTAGTGCCAAATCCTTGTCCCTTTTAAGTCTCCAACAAAATCACCAGTAGTTTCAATGGGTGCAGGATCGGGTCCCTGGAGCACTTTAAGTAATTTAAACCACTCTAAATCCTCGAAGCAGCTTAAGTGATAAGCTACTTGTTCCAGAGTTTTCAGCTTGCAGACCCGGCTTGTAAAATACTCCGGGCAGCCCATCATGCACTCGACTGTGAGCACACAGAGGTGCATTGCTTTGGAACACAGAGATAACGTGGTGAGACCTTGCTATCAAACTCTCAAAGTGTTTTACTTCTGGAGAAAGTGGGACTTCTGTTATTTTTTTAAAGATAGTAAATAACTTCCAATAGCTACCAGATGAGATGCTGTTCCCTGCAGTCAGGCAGGAGAGATGGTGCCAAAGGCTCTGGATTCACACTCTGCTGGTGATGCCATTTGCTGCTACATTCCCAACCAGTCTTTGTGATATCAGGAACACCAGAGGCTCTTTGGTGTTCCCTGCTTTTAAATGATGATTGGAAAATAGGATAAACCTGGGAAACACTTCACAAAAACCCTTCTGTAAAAGAGGTCACTTTGCATGGCAGATATTCCCTCTGCAGCAGCTGCAGCCAGTTTGAAGTCCTAGCAGATCATCAGACAGTGTTTGGACAGGACTGCTGCAAGCAGGTAAGTGTCTCTAAGGGGAAAGGGAGGTAGTGGAGCCAGACAAAAATTTCATGCATTCCCGTCCTTTCATTTGCATGACAGCACCTGTTTCACACTTGTCTTTTCATCTATTTTTTGCAGATCTGCAAATCAAGGCAATTGTGGCCAGGCCTAGTCAAGAGGATATTTTAGGGAACTTATTAAGTCTTGCTGAAATCACAGCAGTTTGCTACTTAGGGCATAATGAAAGAGACTGAGATGTTGTCTGAGACTTTAGCCAAGCTGTCTCCCTGGAGATGAATGCTTTCCTTCCCTGCTGAAGATTCAGTGCTCCTGCAGTAATGTGGGAGGCTCTGATGGTGCCCAGCTCACATCTCAGAGAGCTCCAGGAGCAAATACAAAGACTGCAGCTCTCCTCTGGCTACCACAGCATGAAATCTTTGCTAGCTCTGCTGTGCAGCACCATTCCTATGCTCCATCTTGCAGCTCTTCTGTCTTCTAGCACATCTCTCCCCCACTGCTGGTCCAACCTCCCTTCTTCCTCTGACTCCTACTAACTTGAAGACACTAGAAAATTGCTTTACAATCTTGCATACTCCTTTGCTGCCCCTTTCTCTTTCCTTCCCATCATACTCATCACCCTCTGCCTTCCCGCTCTCCTGTTTTCATCAGCCTCTCCAGTTCAAACTCTCTTGGGTGTCTAGATAAATATCATATACTGAATTACAGCTGCAGACCAGAGCACAAGACACCTGGGTCTGATTCCTGCCAGTGTTCATGAGCTTTTGTAACTCAGCCTCTTTCTGATGTTCCTTCCTCATCTATGAGCTAAAGCTGGAAAAAATATAAACAGGGGCCATGTGTTCCTTGGATTCAGGGCACTGCATAAATCCAGGCTATGATTGCTGCTAACCTCTTCTGCCTGAAAAAGAACTGGCCAAATTTCTGGTGGAGGCCATTGGCTGCCCATCTTGGCTGTAACATATGCCATTTTCCCTGAATTTATTCCCCCCTTTTCCCTCCCAGGCTGTGGTGTTCTTGGCAAAGGAGCTGCAATCCATGCAATATTATTATTAGGCAATAAACAGTGTCAGTGAATGATTTAAACCCAGCAGAGCTGCTGATATTGATTTTTTTTTTTTAAGTTCTGTAAAGAATTGCATGGAGTTTTTTTTAATGGGAATTATTAGGTCATCCATGGGGGAATCTTCAAAAGTACCCCTCTGCAACAAAGCAAATAGTGAAGCTTTTGATTTGCAGAGGCTCTTTTGGGGCTCCGTGCCCTGGGCTGCCAATGCCAGCAGCACTGGTGGGGACAAGGCACGAGCTCTGGGGGTGTAATTTCTCTAATTTTCCCCCTATAATGAAAACAAAACTGCTGCCATGCTGGGAGGAGCAGAGAGTAAAGCCTGCAGAGGGGATGAGGAACAGACTGTGCAGACACTGATCGATGATGTAATATTGTCTGCTCTTCTCCCTGGAGTTTCATGTGCTCAACAGCTTCTGGAAGAGTCCTTCCTCCTCTCCTGCCTGCTTTCCAGGCCCAGTGATCTCTCTCCTTTCCTTTCTCACTTTCTTCCTGTCCTCTGAAACCATCCAAGCCGGCCTGATGTTTCCAGCCCTCCACTTTCTGATTATCATATCCTATCTCCACGTCTCATTAGTCCTTCAGGACAGAGAACATCCACCTGACCTTCCTTAACAAGCAAACCTGCACTGGTGGACTTTGCTCTGGATGAGGAACACTCACAGCTCTTCTACTCATGCTTTACAGCAGGTGCCTTCCACTCTTCAAGCTCACAACCTTTCAGGAGGTGAAAACCTCCACCAAAAACTGGTAACAAGCAGGCTGGTTGAGGGAGGGCTCTTCAGCCACCACTGCTATCTCCATAGCACTTGTCTAAGTGAGGTGCCTCCTACCCTCTGATTCCTGTCCCTAAAGTCTAATGAAATAACAAGAAATCCACTTTGCATTCAGATGTTCTCTGTTCAGATTAATTTACGGGAGGTTTCTTTTCTGTGCGGAGAGATAAAGAAACATTGCAGAAAAATGCCTAAGGTATATATGGGAATTGGATCCCCATCCCTTATTAAAAGTCAGGAAAACTAGTGCCTAAGAGTGGTTCATGTCTTTGAAACTCTCTCCTTTTGATTTCAGGAGAAGGCAAAAACAAATGCCTCCTCCTGCATGGAAATGTCTTGGTGAAGACAGAAGAGATCCAGCTTTCAACACACCTTTGTGACTTGAGAACACAGAGATTTAGAAACCAAATCCCATTTTAACAGTCGTATACACACCTCCAGGTCCAGCTTGGAAAACTGCTCAGAAGGTGCCTCTGCACATGCAAGCCTCTCATCCTGCACGGCTCTTGGAATTGAGAATTTAATGCACTGGAAAGCAGTGATCCTCTGGGTGTTGGATGTAATCTCCTGCATGCTGTCCTTTGCTCCAATGAATGGCAAAAAAAATAAAAATAAGCTCATTTGCAGAGCAAGATATCTGAAAAGCAGGCCTAAACCCCAGACTGTGAGCAAATCCAGTGAGAATTTGAGTTATGCACGTGTGGAGAGAAGAGCAGGAACATGGGAGCAGGAAACAGGAGCAGCAGAAGCCCCTGGAACCACACAAAAGAGGAGAGACCTGAGTCTCTGTGGCCAGAGACACTTTCAGTTCCCAGGGGTCACTTGAAAAGAAGCCTTTTGTAATATGAAGTTAATTTAATTAATCTTGAAACAATCAGAAGAGAAATCACTGCCAGCTATGTTGCTTTTAAATAAGGATTTCAATGGGCCAAGATTTAGCATCCTTTATAGACCCATCTGCCTAAAGGCCTGTATCTTATCTGATCATTTCCATGGCAACAGCTCTGGGATTAGAAAAGGATGAATGTTTAGGAATAGTTGCTGGAATTTCATGGAAGATGATGAATTGAGGATTACTTCACTACCTACGTGTTACCATGGAAATGCACATTTACAAATAGCACTGGATTTAAAAGCCCAGCATTATTAGTACAAATTTGTGCTGCTTTTTGAGAGAGCTCCAGGAGCAGAAGGTTTCTCTCACCTCTCCAGCCCCACTGAGCACACGCACCACTGTGGTGGTGAGAGAGGAAGGGGAAACAAGTGTCAGGTCTTGGGCCCAATTCCTCTTACCAAAAAACCTCCTAAATGAAACCCAGGTAGTGAAAAGGGTTAAAATTAAAAAAAGGTGTACTTCACACAGAGAAAAGCCACCTATCAGAAATACTCCCCTCCCCCCAATATATATATATATATATCCAATGGAAATTGATAAATGGATGAACAGGTTTTTGAATTACCACCTGTGACTTCATGACTTAGGTTGGCAAGACTGAAAGTCTCCTAAGGTCATTTTTAAGACTGTTTTTATTGCTTTTGTGAAATTCTTATTTTAAGTGTGAAACAAATCTATACAGTCTGTTTTGTAAACTATTGATCAAATACTCCATGTTTTAGTAACCAGTTCTACTCTACCTCCAGGCCTGAAGCAGGACTTGAGACTGACTCTTACTAAAGCCTTGGAAAACACAGTTTACACCTTTGAAGCCCAGAGCAAAAACAGGCAGAGAAATATTCCCCATCCATACATAAACCATGAAAATTCAGAGGGTCAGATAAATAACCACTGGAAACTCTTTTATCACAGATGGACCTGTTCTTCGTAGGGCCTGAAGAAGCATCTTACCATACAAACAACTACAAATATCAAAATAAAGAATGGCATGATAACTCCAGGAAGGCTACTGCAGCTCACCCATGAATTTAATCTAAAGGGGCCAGAGCATCTTTGAAACAAAACTTGCAGCATGTTGAGAAGGAAGTGTTACTCATTTTATCNTAATTATATTATATAAATATAGAATTTATTTTGAGCTCAGAGAAACTACCCTGAAGGTCAGCAGCCTGGCTGAGAATGTGGCATTACACAGAACTTACTGGTATTTGCTGGTTGTAAGTCTTCAGTGAGGGATGGGTGTCATAATGATGGATGGGGTAGTGATGCTGCTTGTTGGGGGAGAAACAAAGGTGTCCTCTAAGGAGCTGTGTGGCTGAGACAGCTCCAAAACAAACTCATCTGCACTGACAGTCCTGTCAACAGCAAGTCTGTATTTAGGCTGACATCCCCACTGCCTAAAACTGGGCAGAAACACCCAGGGCAAGGTGTTCCTAACCAGGGCCAACTTCTGTTCATCCAGCCACCACCCGGCACTCTGTTATTCCTCACGGCCTTTCACAGATCCTGGGCTTGCTGCAAACGCACCATGATGATCCAAAAAGCTGCGCTGGCTGTCTTGGTGACCTCAAAATGAGATAAGGGAGAACAGCTTCCCCGTGGATGGCAGGAGAGGCACGTCAGCTCACACCCTCTGCAGACATGCCTGTGCTGCATTTTTGGTATTGAGAACGCGTCAAAACCCAAGAACACAGAGGCTCTGCAGTCACATTCCCCACTTGACCTTCTCATGACAGGGTGAAACACGCAGTGGTGACCCAGACATGAAGTTAGCTGTCAGTTTTGGAAAATGTCATGGTGTGGATTTCATCTGTCCTTTGCACTGAGGAGATCACTGCTAATGCAGCACCTTTGCAGAGCTCAGCATCCTCCCAAACCCACTGGTGTGTGGAGGGGAGGCCCTTGTCCCTGGGTTTAGTGACAGGCTTGGGTGTTTGCATTACACCAAGCAACAATTTATGATTTCTTTTTTTTTTTTTTTTTTTTTTTTTTTTTTGCCCTGTTCTCCCTCTTCCCACCTCTTTCTTGCAATCTTTTTGCTTTCTTAAGCTACTTTTTTTCTTTCATTCGATTGTTTTTTTTCTTTTTTGTTTTTGTATATGAGACAAATGACTTGTGGGCTGTGCCTCTCTGGGAAAAACAGGGGGCAGGTCTCTCCACCTGCCTGAAAGCCCTGCTCCCACCCCTGCCACATTCAACCTCCTAAGATTTTCTCACGAGCAATTAGGAAATTGCTGGAGCAGTCAGAGCTGCAAAGAGGCAGCAAGGATGCATGGCATCTTCCCAAGGGTGAGAAAATCAGAAGTGAATCAAGCTGTTTAGAAAACCTCCACCCTTTCCTCTAAGATAAGCCTCACAGCTGGACATAGAACCAGAGACAATGAAGGAAAACAGCCTGGCTGAGGTGGGGTTTCCGCCTGCCCTCGGTGCTGACCTTTGGGAATGGCATTTCCCAAGGGAGCAAGCCCCTGGCTGGCTGCACTGCCCCACTTGGATATGCTCAGACACCCCCAGTGCCTTGGGGCCAATGAGTTATCCCAGAATCCAGCCAGCCACCAGCACACCAAACCCACTCCCTGCTTCAGTGCCACAGCTCACGCTGGGGAAGCTGTACAAGATTTTAGGTGTCCGGTGGGGAGAGAAATCCTTTCAGCAATGAGGTTTTGCCCATGGAAATGGGTGGGTGCTGGGCACCCCACACCCACTGCCAGGGGGGAAAGGGAGGGAGCAGCAAGACAAGTTCCTTGCACACTTGTCAATTGCCAATTCTATTTTTGGCTGCTACTGCCAAAAGCTGGAGTGCCACAGGCCAGAAAAAAAAAAGCCTTATTAAAACTCAATCAATGAGATTCTTCTGATTTTCCTAGCAGTGTGATGACAGTTTCTAACTGCTGAATTTTCAATATTGCAGGGCAATAAAATGGATGTTTTGAGGGTGGGGGGAGCAGTCAACATCTTGAAGAGCCATTTCCTCCAGTCCTGCACAGATAAAACGTTTGTAACTTTCCACACACCAGGAACCAAACAGATTTCAATTACTGAAAACATTGGCTTTGAAATCAGTGTAACCAAACCAGGAGGCAGACTGTCTTAGGGATGAGGGGGCTTCTCTGCCCATAGCAGGGGTTTGGGACTAACCTGAACCCAACCATGACGTCTGCCAAACACTTCTTGAAATCTCAGGCAAGGTCCTTCATCTCAGTGTGCCACACTGCTGCTCGTAGCATGGGGACAGGGACCCCTTCACACCTGCCTTCTGCAGCGTGACCTCAGTGCCACACACACACACCCCCCATAAGGCAGTCAATCCTCCCTTAGTTACATGCAGATAAATAAGCAACCCTCTCTTTTCTCTAAGTTGCTTTGTGCAGAAAAGATCTGGGATGAGAATACGCATTTCCACAAGAAGAGGTGATCGAATGCCTCTAAGATGTTTAACCTTGGAAGATGAAAGGGTTCCCTAAGTTGCTGTCACCTTCCCTAAGTCATTATCAGAGCAATTACGTGTGATTTAGTAGTTTGCTCTGTTGCAACACAATTTTCTGTATTGTCTGAAATGACAAATGGAACTGCAGACCTGGCCCCTGTATGACTTCTTTGAATCTGCTGCATGGGACAGGTGAGAAATATTGCAGCAGGGTAAAGAAAAAGTGCAGGATGATGCATGGGAATGAGCTGATTGCTGCAGTTTTCCCTACGTGTCCTTAGCAGTCAGGAAATTAGCAAGAGGGCAAGAAGTTATCCACAGGTAAAATGGGAAAGCTGTCCCTGCCACTGCTGAACAGATGGGATCAGGGTGCTGCTTGGGCACAGCGTTTCTCCTTATCTGCCCCCTGTATTTCTGAGGCAGTTTCAGGGATTTGTTTGTTTTCCCAGTTCTTAGCAATTTGGAATTGAAAAATAACTCCCAAGTTCTATTTGTTCCTTTGGAGTCCTTAGGACACCACTGAGAGCTTTCCCCCTCAGCCAAAAGGGCTCAAAATATCCTTTCCTATTTTTTTTTTTTAATGAGGTGTCATTCTTTATGTATCTTAACTCCAGGAGCTGGATCCCGCTACAAATTTCAATGCTCAGGAAAAAATGTTGTGGATTTCCAGCTCTGGTAACCTCAACCAAAGAGAAATCCCCCACTGAATGACCTGGAGACATCCAGCAATGCAGAGCAGACAGGGTTTGGTTTTGGAAATAACAAGGAGACGCTTGGCAGGAAAAAACAACCACCTTGAGATTTACAACTGCAAATTTTCTTCCCTTCAAACCCAGACCTCGTGCATCCCACTGCAGGTTTCCCATACTAGTAACACTCCCACAGATTTTGGATTACTACTGCAAAACAGTCACACCACCACAGGAATGACTCCACAATATTTTGAGGTCCCTTACATCCATGCAGAGAATCTGTTACATTTAGACAGTGACGTTTTGTCCCTACTCGACTACACAAGAGTGGGGATGCAGCAGCCAGGGGCTGCAGGGAATTGCCCTCTTCACTGATGCAGTACAAAGCCAGCTTATAACTCATAAGAGGAAAGTCCCTGTTCAGTTCCTGGGGAGAACAACAGCAAAAGAGAGTGCGGGGTTCAACACAACCCCCAGGAATGCCAAAACACACTGCAGGTTGCTCTGCAGTGCTGGAGGCAAATTCAGGAAATAAAAGGCAGTAATTGGGGTTCCCACTGAAAGAAATGGCAAAGCTCCTGGTGACATAAGGGATGCTCGACTGGAAAAAAAAAAAAAAAGCCAGCCTAAACCTTGCTTTTTTTTTTTTTTGTTTTCTCCTTTCTGTACAATTCCAAAATAGCCCCAGGAAGTAGAAGAAACACGACTCAAAGACAGACTTTTCCTCTTAAGGCCCAACTTCCTTCCGTGAACAGTTTGGAGAAATTTCAGCTACACATCTCCCTGAGCAAGGGCTTTATTTGAAGCTCTCCTATTGTTAGGAAAACCCCACCAAAAAGCCTGTGGCCTCTACGACAGACATCCTGAGTCAGGCAGGTCAGGCACAGAGTTCAGGATTTTGTTCATTTTGGGACGCTATTTTATCCAAGAAAGCAGGATGTGAGGTTTACCCTGGCCTTTTGCTCTTAAGCAAGAGACTCTGCAAGATGATTTTCTGGCACAGGCAGTGAGGTCAGACACAAACCCCAGCACAGGCAGTGTTTTCTGGCACAGCCTGTGTCGTTTGGGCTGCCAGACAGGGCAGCCTGAGCCTTGCTGAGTGAGGCTGCCCAGCAGCAGGCACAGCCAGGCTCCACCTGAAATGAGAGAGGGCAAGAGCACCACGGTGCAAACATCCCCAGCGGGGGGTGAGCATCCTCCCCAGGGTCTATAAACAGCTTTAGGCAGATCCACTGAATGAAAAAACGCAAAGCAGGATTTTGAAACAGAATTTGGGATTTCAAGGTTGAATGAGCTCAAGAGTTTCTAAGAGACCTGGTTTGGGGTGAGGACTTTTTTTGGCATGAAAGGCTTAAGCCATTTCTGAATTATTACTAAAATATCTTCCATTTTTGTACTGAAAACCTAGATTTAAGTGATGTAGAAGTGTTGGAAGCCCTTGAACAGTGTCTTGGAGCTCAGATGAAGGCACGAACAGCATTTCAGCAGGCATGCAGGGTTTTAGAGATTACAGGGGTTTCCCATTCCTCTTCCAGACAACTCACTCTTTTGTGTATTTATTACTTCTGGTGTCAATTCATCCTCCTAGTCAGGCCAGAAGGCACATCACAGGGGAGCTGGAGCTGCTCTGAAGGAGGAACAGCTGGGGGCCGTGGCTGACTCATCTCTGCACAGGGAATCCCCAGCATTTACATGTCTGAGACCGAGAAAACATTAATTTCCACAGGCAGGTTAAATTCTCCATAAGTTAAAAAGACAAGTACTATACTGTATCAAGGGCTCTAATTCACCTGGAAGTGTGAGACTAAGCAGAATTACACCAGTCAAATCCAAAGTGCTGCTTCCATTTTTGCCCAGCAGCTCTGGTCCTTTTCTCATTTTATCTCTGTTCTCGTGGGCTTCTCAACTCTACCAAATGGCAAAATTTTAACCTCTAAAGAACAAAATCAAGTTGGCAGCATCCAGTGCTTGTAGGAATAGCAAAATTAAAGTCAGATAAGCAAAGCTTCCTGAAAAGGTACAGAAATCAAGAAAACTTCACATTTTTCAAGTCATAGCTTACTCCAGCTTGCTAGGTTGTGTCCCTCTACTTGAGATCATAGCCAAACATAAGGATGCTGTAAATAAAATATCGCATTGTTCAAGCTAAAAATGCCATTCCCAGCCAGCAATGGTCATGACAAGCTCTGAGAAAAGCTGGATCATCAAAAAATGTGCCCAAAAGATGCAATAAAGCACACCAGAAAGAACCTTAAGTCTTACTTTTCCTGAAGCTGAGAAATCCCTAGGAGAATCTGCAGCAATGCTATTACCCAAACCAATCCCAAATCACTTGCCAGTTGTACGTAAAGCTGGTAATTACTGTGCCTTTTGATTTATAAGGCATCTCACAGGCTGTGACAGGTCAAGGTCACTTTGGAGTGATAACGTGCTTCTAATTGCAGCGATCCGTCACTTGTTGAGGGGGAGCAGAGGTTAGCTCAGGATAGAAGCATCACCGAATTAAGGTGCTTGTGCCTCCTGAAGGTGCCATCTGTCTGTCAGCAGAGCTGTGTGCAGCCACTGCACTTCCCCTGCAGGCAGCCCTTTGCACCAGCATCGAGGTGTGGGCACTTGACAGATGCCCACAGGTCCCCATGCAGCTCCTGGGATGCTCAGTGCTCCAGGGGCACCTGCACGGGGTGTGACTTTGATGGGAACAGACACTGTGCAGCGCTAAATCTCCAGAGGCCACCTCTGCCACTCTCACTGTTCCTTCACATAGCGTCTCTGCCTCTTTTTGTGTCCCTTGGTACAAAAGGAAGTTGGAATTTAAGAGTCAGATTCCAGTCCTGTACCGCACACCTTTCCCGCACATCCCAGGCTGGATACCAGTTCTAGGAATAACAACTTAGGAAGGGTCTTTGGCCCTTGGTCCCTGCTGCCTTGGAGAGTTTGGATGCTTGTGAGCAATCAGTTAACATACAGATTAAAGGAACAAAAACCTTTAAGACCAGGGCTGCAATCAGCTGAATTTAATTTTTTAGCATCAAGGGTATAGCTTACTGTGAAATCAGGGAAATACGGAGATTTCACTGCAATGCATCTGTCAGTCCTTCCCTAGATCTGTATCAGGAGAAGAGGGCTCCTTCTTCCTCAAAACTGGGGCTTTTGGCTTTGTTGCCTGCAGTAGATCCCTTCTCCTTGCTGTGGAACCGAAGCATAGATCCAGAACATCTCAGGGGCTCCAAGAACAACTCCAGAGTTGTTCTTTTGTACAAAGATAAGTCGTCAAATTACTGCTGAGGTGCTGAACAAGAAAACAGTGGGATTTTTCCTTTTCACATTACTTTTCTGATGCCTTCTTTTTTTCCTTCCTAGAAACACACCGCAGAAGAACAAACATACCATCCTCACACCTGAGGTGCCAGTCCTCAGCTCTGTTATTCAGAACTAATTTGGTTTCATTTTCATAAAATTTGATGAAAGGTACTTGGAGCTTTGGACAAGAAGTATTTGGGAAAAAAGCATTTATTTTTCAGTTCACAGCAATTTCTTTTCCAAACACTCACTCACGTTTTGCAGTTGTACTGGTGCCACACTGAATAAACGTGAACATTGATTGCAAAGAACAATTACCTGAGCTTTCCACAGCAAGGCAAACCTAATGCTGAGTGTAGGATTTGTATCTGCACAATAGTGCACTTACATTATACCATATCTCCTTGTAATGCTGTACAGGGTGCTCAAAAACTCCCTTGTGGGTGGGTAGAGAAACTGAGTCATGCAAAATAATTGCTATTTAACTCTGTATTCAGCAAGGCATTTAATGAGATGCTTAAGCCATTCTGTTTCATAAAGCATTTAAGATGTCCTGCATGGGATAAGCCATCAAACTGTCAGTTGAAGAATGTATTTTCCAGAGCACTGAGCACTTGGGAAGCTCCAATTGAAGTCAAGTGTGGCCTTTAAGATAAATGTCATCTTTTTATTTCCAGCCCTGTATTTCCACTGTAGTGAAGTGAATAGCAGAAAGCAGGGTAAGCCTAGCAGGGTTTACCCAAAGTTGGAGGGCAGGGAAGAACACCACCAAGAGAGCTCCAAATTAAGCTGTAGAAAGTCTGCTATCCACGTAAGCACAAAGGGCTTTTTCTGATCTGAGTGGTGACATGAACCTAGAATATCCTGAGTTGGAAGGGACCCACAGGCATCAAAGCACAGCTCCTGCCCCTGCACAGGACAGCCTCAAAACAGGCAAGAAAAAAATGAAAAGCCAAAACTCCTTTTTACCAGGCTTTAAACCTGGGAAGTTCACTCCAGCTTTTCCTTATCCTGTCAAGTCTAGCAGAGTGTAATTCAGAAGTTACATCTTTCAGCAATCTCATATTTCCTTAATGAACACCGTTGGGTGATGGATCTGTGTAGAGTAATAATATTTTCTCCAACAAACTCTGCAGCTAAGCACAGCCTATATCCTCTTCGAAGTGTCAGGTGGGTAAAATACCCCCCAAATTATATTTGTCACTATCAAACAAGACAGTGTTTGCACACTTGGGAATACAGTGAAGGCAATTAACTTTTCATATACTTGAAAAGATGTTCCACTGCCACCTGATTACTTTATCTTCATTATTTTTAGCTGTAGAATTATGTAAATAGCAATTTAGAGAGCCCAGAGGATTCTGAAGATTCAGTTTAATGACTTGTAATTGTTTAATTGGACTATAAACTGGCCCCTGCGGGGAGTTGAGCACAGGTACAAGTGTTACTTCATGTCCCTACCAAAATTCGCTAATTGCCAGCTTTTGTGTAAGCAACAGCTTCTGAAGTTCTCCCAGCAGCACAGCAGTTCAGCACTGCTGGGGACTGAACCTGCTCGAAGTTTGGCTGGGGAACCACTGCAGAGCCTGTAGCTTCAGATGGGATATGCAGGAGTTCACAGGTGCAGAATCCAGCCTCAGCCTGCATGCTGCGAGCTGAGGGCAGCGTGTCAGGGGAAGCTGCTGTTATTAGTGAGAAAGGAAGAGGTTTAGCTCAATTCTGTCACAAACTCCACTATATGTATATAGAAACATCACACGGTTATTTAAGAAAGGAGGAGCATGCTTAAACCAGTTTCTGGGAGGCGTACCCAGTACTTTGGAGATGTTCTGTGACAAATACAATTCCAAGCAGAACTGGAGAGAGATTTCCTAGAAGCTGGCCAAGAGCCCCCTAAAAGAGAAATCTTTAGGTTCCCCGCAGAAGCAGCAAGGATCTCAAACCACAATCTCAAACAGGGGCAGGGTTTTCCTCTGAGCTCAGGCGAGTTCAGAGGCAGCGCTGAGCTTGTCTCTGAGCACAAGAGGACAGCCCAAACCATCTTTTCCACCCTCCCAGAAAGAAAGAATGGGGCAAGGAGATAAATCACTGCAAAAGGGCAGCAGATGTTCAGAGAATAAAAGGCAGAGAACCTGAGATTATTCCTGCAGCAAGACTAACAGGCTTGACAAATGAAACACAACGGAAAGTGCCGACTCTGCTCCGCTCTCCATCCACCTCTCCGCTGGTCATTTCATTTGCCCTTCTCCCTCTCAACAAAACAAAATGAAATGCATATTTTACTGTAAGCTTCTTTACAGTGCAGGCTGCAAGAGGCTTGAGAACTTCCCTTGGGGGAATGAGCTAACCAGTGATTGCTTCATCCTTTAATTCCAAAGGCCAGGGACTTTCATTTTCAATTTCCTTTTATCCAGGGTTTCTTATTATATTCAGGTTGCTCCCCCACACCCTTTACTGAGTGACAAGCGTGTGCTGGAAGGTGACAGACACACACCACACGTGTGGCCAGTGGCAGAATGAAACATCTCAAAACCTGCTTTGCAAATTGAAAGATCTTGATGAGTTTCTGGATTGTCTGATAAGGTTTGTGGGTTTTGAGCCGTACATCTGGGCATCTCACTGTCAAATGTGATTAAAAATATCACTCAAAAGCATCAAGGGCAGCAAGAGGTCAGGTGGGGGGTTATCAACAGCCTGTAGCCAGTTTTTATTACACAGAAAACAGAGCGGATGGTTGTGCAGCTGATAGCCTTCCTGGGACTTTATGACCCCCCTGCTTCCATCACCTGGTTAGATAGGACAGGGCAAGGGAAGTATGTCATTGGGATATAGGATTCAATCCTTGGATATCTGCTTCTCCAGAGCATTTTCCTTTTCAAACTACCCATCTTTGCAAAGTAGACATGATCCCAAAGTATGTTACATTAGCTCCTGGTGCAGCCTGGCTGAGGCGCTTCAGACCCTCACAACAGGAGGCTGCAGAATCCCTTCCCAGCAGGACCAGCTTCCTTCCTTTCTGTAGGAAGCAGCATTATAATTGGCATAAAAGGAAAAACAACCATAACAACTTAATGCCATTCAGTGTGCCTATCCTTAAATCCATAATTGGCCGGGCAGGCCAAGCCTGAGGATAGTGTATTTGGCTCTAAGGCAACCAGGAAGTTTCCCCTCTGTGAATTCCTGTGACAGACTTCTGGCTCTGAGCTGAAGTGTTGACAGAAGTCCATCGCCCACTGCAATGCCGTAAGATGTCACACACATACAAGGCATCACCTTCCTCTGTCAGTCCTGACTGGCAACACCTTCTCTTATCAGGTGGGTTAATCATCAGTTAACCTCTAGTTAGAGACTGGTCTTTTTCCTCCCTTTAATATACCAGAGATGTTTGTAATTTATTTAATTCAAGAGTAATATTCTCAGGAGTATTTTGAGGTGGCAAAACAGAGTGTTAGAAGCTCTTGGCTGTCAGGCAATACTCTGCTGAGATGCAAGTTCTGGGATAGAACCACTCGAGAACCAGCATTGGAGACGGTGTTAATTTAAAAGGACAATGTAGTCCAATCCTGCACAACCTTTATATACTACATAAAAATGTATGTATGTTTATATATACACAATGAAAGTGTAATTTTATGGAGGTTATTGTATTTCTCTGTTGACTTGAGTTAAGCAGAGATCAGCATCATGCATTGTCTCCAGAAGCTCACGGGCACGGCATAAATATGCAGAGGGGAGTTCTTATTGAATGTTCTTTCCATAATTAATTCTCAAAAAAATTTTGTTGCCTGATAATCATGCAATTATTTGTAAAACAGAAAAGGAATCTACATTCAAATTGTATTTCCATGAATTGAAGATACATTGCATCTATTAGTTTCTGTTTAAACAATAATTGAATACGTGAAGAACTAATCATTGTGATACTGAAAACATCTACAGCCCAAAAACAGAAAGCCTTTTCATTTTAGTTCAGAGAACCTTGGACCTCCCCTATATGTGGGAAGTGTTCTTTAAACTCCTTTCAGATCCACCTTTAAACATGTTGTAATTATAAACATATTGGCTTGTTGTGAGTTTTAAGGAAACGACAATTTAGGGAAGCCCAGAAGATTTTCCTTCAGATTTTCAGGCCTTTAAATATTTCAGTCAGAATACTGGAAAGCCCATGAAAACTCTGAGCTTTTTTCAGCCTTCACTAACACACTCCAGCCTGACGCTCAGTGTAACAGAAGAGACTTTAGGCAGCAAGGGCAAAGGAAGGACACCATCCCGTAAGTATGTAGAAATGTGTTCTGCCTTCCAGCTCTGCTCTCTCCCATGGCTCTGGACTTGTTAGATACAGCTGAAGAGCCAAACTTAGCTGGAGCCCACCTGGCTCAGCCTGGATTAATGCCACAATCAAGCCAGGAACATTTCCCCTCCAGATTCCTTTCAAGACAGTGAAAACATTGTGCAAATAAAGAGACCAGAAGTGAAGCTGTTTGGTGGCCAAGCTCGCTCCATTTGCTTTCAGCTCTCAATTACAAGCATCACATCCAAGAGCCAGGCAGCAGAAAAAACAAAAGCAGCCAGCCAAACCCTGCCACCACTTTTCAGAGTATAAATCCTAAATGAGTCAACAGATTTATACCAGTATAACCCCTTTGTGAATGATCAAAATAGGAACAAAAGGCTGAGATCTTCCATCCATTTCATCACTAAATCAGAAACCACTTGGGTGCTCATCAAAAATGCTGCTCCACATCAACACAGCAGAGGATCTGCTCCACTTTGTGTCCCAAGCTCTGTGACATCCCTGAAGTCCCCACCAGCTGAGCCTGCCAGGATCACTGGCAAGACTCACAGAGAAACCATTTAAGTGAAATTATTCTGGTCTTACTGAGTGAAGGAGGAGGAAATGGACAGACTGTGCAGCCATGCCCTGCCTCACCTGTGCAAGCCTTTTGGTTTCAGCACCATTTCCTGAGCTGTTTTTGAGCTCCTGACCCGGCAGAAGCTGCACTACAGCGGGAAAGCGCTGCCCTAAGAGCATCAGCATTAAGGACTACAGGGGCTACAGTCACCCAGATCCTCACTCATCAGCAGTGGAGTGTAACTGCTAATTCCTCAAGGTTTTGTGGCTGCACATGTGCTCTGATTTCTTGTAATGGGCCAGCACAGCCGCATTTCAGAGAGCAATAAGCTGAGAAGTAATGAGGGTTATTCCATTTTTCCATCTCAGATCAAACCCTTGATCATTCTAGCTTAGGACAAAACTGGCTCACTGATGCAGACTCTTGATATTTTTGGTCAAACACCCATGATGCACCATCTTGCAGTGTTTACACAGAAGCAGGCCTGCATGGCAAGGCAGTTCCCTGAAGCATAAGATTTGATTAACCTCGTTAGCTTGCCTTGCAGAGCTGCAAATGTTGTTAGACATCATGAAATTATCCAGCCCTATTTAAAACCCAACCAGAGTATTTGGCCTGCTGACCTCCCCCAGCAACAAATTCCACGAGTAAAATTAACCACAGCTTTCACAGCCCAGAGTGGCTCAGTCCCTGATCCCAGCCAGAAGCATCTCTTTGAGCTTCACCTATGGGAGCTCAGGGTTTCTCCTGCCTCTTTACCTTTCCTCACTGAGTCCCCAGACAGTCTCCATGTCAGTCCTTAAAAGCTAAGTCAGTCCAGACTATCATTAAAATTATTAAAGACAACAAACCAGCACCATTAAAATGATCACAAACTGCACATGCTTGAAAGATAAAGACAGAAGAATTAAAAGAATTATTCTCTGAACCCTCTCAAGGGTTATCCAGCATTATTGGGGCTGATGTAAAAGACTTTATCTGCAGTGACATCCAAGGAAATACAAATAAGACCAGGCACCTTGGTAATACGAGCAGTCCCATATGTATTGACTTAACTGGCACATAATAATAATTTTCACTGCTGACAAACCTCAGTTCTGCTCTAGGTGGAGACCCAAGCAGGTGCTTCACAAGGCAGAGCAGTACACCTCGCCTGAGAGCTGGAGAGTTTCTAACCTAAAGAACAATCCTAGAAGCCATAGGAAGTGTTCAGCTGGGCTTGATATTAAGGGTCTTTTCCGACTTAAATTATTGTATACAAACAGTGATAGAGGACTGGAAGCACTAAAAACACTCACAGCTGGACACTTCCACATAACTTGGAGCCAGTTACTCCCCATCTCACTGATTTTCACTCCGACTTCCCCACTGATTTCCCCTGGATGCTCCTTCGGGCCCCTTCAGAGCTGCCTGTTGCTTTCCCTGACTCACAACAACAATAAGCATTCAAAGCCACTCTGCTGGAGGAACACACAGTGTCAATTACAGCAACATCACCCTTCTTAATCAAGGTTAATTTCAGTGGGTAATATTTTTCTCTGTTGGAATATTGTCAGGTGTTTTTAGAGCTCCAATTTTATATAAATTTAGCCTCTGAATTCTCAAGGAGAGAGTTGCTAAGGTAACCAGAGCCAGCCATATTGCTGTATGTTCTCCCCATGGAGCTTCATTAGGGCCAATCAGTCATTTCCAGGGTAATAGAATATGTTGCTTTCAGAGATAAGGATACAGCTTTTTATAGTGTCAGAGTATTTTTATTAAGCATGTTAACCCCTTGCCCTCTCAAGAATCAGGCACTGGCCCTTTCCTTAGAACTGTAATACCCAAGAAATGAGATTCAGGCAGACTAATTGCTGACAGCTGAGCACCTACGGCCAGATCAGAGGAAGTCAGCATGCCTGGAGTATGTTGCCTTGTGATAAGGAGGCAAGGGGTGGTTGGGGATTGTTTTCTGCTGGCAGGGAGCCAGATCAGCTTTATATCCCAGTAGCCAGGCACAAAGCCTGCTTCTGAAATAGATCTGACCTGCATGAACCAAGGGGTTTGGTATATATATTTCTTGTTCCAGTCTAGACACATGGACTACCTGCTATGTTTGGTCTCTCATGTGAGCATCATCATCTTTCACATCTAAGAGCTACTTTGCACCTGTTCATAGAATTTATTGGCAGCTACTTTGGAATTCTGCTTAGAAAAAACCACTGGTATCAGATCAATTCCTAGAGATGAGACTTGGATCTACTTCCCTAGAACCTAGAAACCCCACAAATTTCAGCTAGCTGAAAACAGCACAGCCAAGATCTGCACATTCTTTAGTTAATAAGACTCTCTCTGTTCTAATTGTCCCTGCATCCCTCATTAACTATTAAGACCAACTTCAGAACACACACTCTCATTTCATATGCATGCTAGCTTCCAAAATTCATTTTCTCCAAACTTTCCAGTCAGTACTAAGGAAACCCCACTGTACCAGAACAGCTAATGTTTGTGTGAGTCACACTTGCTGATCCATCTCCTCAGTCTGTACCTCCTGCATGGAGCTGCTCCAAGGTTACTCCTTCAGCTCTAAGTAACAACACATTTATCCCTGTGCCTCTTGCTCATCGATAGTATCAGGAACACCTGAGCTGAACATGAATTGACCTCACTTTGGCAGAAAAATTTTGAAAAAAATAGTACTAAGAAGGAAAACACATTTGCTGCCAAAGTGGTAAAAAAACAACATACTAGCAGCTTTGTGCATCTCAGTCTTCATCCAGCAGGACTCCTCCAGAGTCCTGCCTGCAGGCCAAAAGCTGCACTCACAAGACAGCAGAAACCCGAAGGAAAACTTCCCCTCCTTCCTCCTCCATTAATCTCTCTGGAGGTTCCTCCTGGTGCAGAAAGATTCAGTTACACCTCACCGCTCCCGCTCTCCTGAACATCATGTCCATCTCATTGAATAATGGATATAACAGTGCAGTCAGGAAGGACAGCGTCTGTCAGCTGATACCATGTTTATTGTTTCCTCTTGAAAGAGTCCATTATTGTAGTCCTGTAGCAGGTTCACTTACAGACAAACAGCTTTACTTAAAAGAGGCAGGATCTTTTGTGCTGGAGAAGCAGAGGCAGCTGGGCACTGGTATATTTTTGTCACCTCATGATTTTTTCTTGCTGTTATATATTCACTAATAGCATAGGAAAAGTAATTATGTGGAATTTGAATAAAATTAATGAGATAATGGCAATACTTTTAAAAAGATGCCTGAAAAAAACCCAGCACTTGTAGCACAGAGGTATTTAATAATTGTTTGAGTAAAAACTCGACTTGTCCCAACATGAATTCCCAATTGATACAAACACATGGAAACGAATGAATTTCAGAGCAATCACCACACTTACATCTGGTTTGAATTTGTTTTTTTGAAATAGAAGTGTAGGACATGAACACTGTGGCCATCGCAACACACATTTGAATACAAGAACAGCAGCTGTGATGGATGACACCCAGACAAAAAAGCAAAATGGGCAAGGTGTTTTATTTTGGTAATTCTTTCCTTTTTTTTGTTCTTCCTTATGACATTGTCTCACTTTCCTCCTAGGAATGGAACCTGCTCCTATAACAGAGGCTACAAAGAGCCTACAAGAGTGAACCTAAAGCATCATTCCAAGGTCCCTGTGCACAGTTGTCACTGCGATGGAGGACAGGAGTGGTGTGTATATTCTCAAGGTGAAGGATTAGCTCCTCACCCCCTTCTGACTTCCCTTGAGGTCAGTCCTGCAGCCTGCATGGGGTGGGCAGTAAGGAGGGTGAAGATGAACACCCTTCACATGGCTGCTGCATCCCACCACAAGGCGTGAGACAGGGCTGCCAAGGTGTGGATGCACGTTCAGTACCACCCCTCTTTCAGTTTTCCAGAGGCAAAACCCACCAGCAGAGAAAAGCTGAGGCATCTTCCTCATCAAGATTACCCATACTAATGGGAGTGTTTAGCTTGCAAAGCTTGACTGCAGCTGGTGTAACATGGAGTTCAATTCAAAGAGAAAAAACCCAGCCAGCTGCAGGGAAGGTGCTCCCAGCCCAGGCTCCAAGGGAATACCTCTCCATTAGTAATCATTAAGCACTGAAGGGGGAAATTAGAAACAGAACCCACTCTGTTTTAGTCATCGATGCTCAACTCCCTGATACAATGGCTAGCCAGGTTCTCTTCAGCTTCTTTTCATCAGTACTCCACTGATCTCCTGACAGGCATGGAAATCCCAGGCAGGCTGCAGCTGCTTGTGGGGAGCAGTTTTGTGAAGGCTCCACTCCCTAGGACTGTCCCCTTCAATAGCAGGTGATGGCTGTTCTGCTTTGCAAATCAAAACACCTTTCTAGCAAAGGAAAAAAATAAAGCCACAAGAAGGTGAATTAACCCCCTGCAGGAAAAATCTGTGTTCCTGGGCCTGAACATCTGCCTTGGATGCTTTGTGAAGCAGCCAAGTACTATTATGAGCATAATCAGCCTCAGATGCTTTGTAGGGTGAAGCTGCTTGTGAACTTGAATCCTCCCGTGAAGCCCTCAAAGCTCACACTTGAACCCTTTCTGAACCTGTTACTGTCTCTTCACCTCTTCCTTCCCACTCACCAGCACTTCCCATTTGTCTTTTACAGAGGGCTCAGTTCGGTGCCCACCTGACCCCATCTTCCCCCCAGGACAGTTGCCTCCCACCCAAGGCCCCCTTAGACATCCCACACCACATCTTGGCTGCCTGTTGTAGCCCCTTTGAAGCAAGGATTCCAGGCACCTAGAGCTCCCCTCCCTGCAAAGCCACCTCTCCTCCAGGCTGCCTGCTCCTAAACTGCATCTCTGCAGATTTTCCCATCAGCTGTAATAACTGTTCATCATAAGAAGGGAACCCAGGATAAATATAAACTGAAAAATACCACTTCAATACAAAAATGCAGCACCTCCCTCCCCTCATTTCTACTCAACCAATCCATCACAAAAACCCTTGGGACAATAGGATGTTCTTTGCAGCTTGATGCTCTGGAACAGGTAGCAAAGCTCACTGTAACAGTGAGATTGACGTCAGTTATCTTGGAGAGAATACCCATTAAAAAGGTTTTTTTCAGCCCCTGTTTCAGCACAAAAACAAGTCATCTCTAATTGCAGTTATGCCTGTACCAGCTAGGAGATGTGTACAAAATCTCACTGCTTTGCCATGTGAAGATGATTTATCTCATGAGGCCTGAAAAGTAAGATAAAAAAGATAATAGCCAAATACAGGCAGAGGAGAAGACAAGTGTTTTGAGGAAGTTTAATTCATTGGAGACAAAGAAGAGAAAGTAAACTAATCTATTATGCTTCCTCTTTTCAAGATGTGGAAGTAAAAAACCATCGACTTTCTGGAGCTCTGCATATCAAAAAAATGCAGCTTCTTAGGCACTGTTACTCAGCTGGAGGTTAAGAACAACTCAACAACTGTTTAGGATTTTGAGCATCCTTCATTTCTGCTGGAGTTAACATCATGCTGATAAGCACCGAGAAAGTTTGAAAGCTTATGCAAAACTCGCCCAAGTAAACTATCTAAACTCCTTTGATCTGCAAGCCACAGCAGGAAAATCACAGCGGAATCAGTTTTTCTTACATTCCAGCACTTGTGCTTCTGGCTGAAATTAGAAAAATGCATATAAACAGAGCCTTCTCTAACCTCAAAATACCACACTTGGCAGAATCAGTGCCACCTTAGGCCACCCTCTTGTGGCCAGGGATAATTTCGCAGCCACCTTGTCCTGCCTTTCCCTCCCCATCACGCTGATGGCTCGCACTCCCCCAGCATGGGGGGGTGGCTACCGAACCCATGCTTTGGGTTCCTTCATGGGTTCCACCCTGCTGCCAGCTGAAGCTCCCGCGGAGATGCATCAGCTCCAGCGAGGGATTACACGTTAATAACGCACGTGCCTGGGATATCAGATTCCCAGGGGGAAGGTGGGTGGTAAATGCTGGGACAAAGGGGAATCTGTGCTTCCCTCCAAACACATCACTGCACCCTGATCCAAGCCTCACCACACCACCCCTCTCAGCTCCAGAGAAGCCAGCCTGCTCCTGCCTTGGCTGGTGCTTTCTTGTGAGCATCCTGCTCCAGGTCAGGGCACTCCACGGCTGTCAGCACACGCTCCACCCTGCAGCAGGGAATCAGGCTGTGTGAGGCAGAGCTGCTCCTCTGAAGGCTCTTCAGCATTGCAGGGCGTGCAGCCCCTGAGTCAGAGGCAGTTCAGTGAGCTGATCTGGCAGGAGGAGGAAGAAAAAATGAATGAAGTCTTCCAGGAGATCAGTTTCTTGATCTAGTTTGCCCTGAGTGGATGAAAGAGAAGCAGGGGGAGGGTGATGCTGAGAGCTGGTAGGGAAAGGTGATGGCTGCACTTTTATGTAGCAGGGTCCTGGTTAGATGCAGCATCAATTCACATCCTAAACCTCTGCCAGTGTCTGTTTTCATGTCTGGATAGCATAACCAATGCATACCCACACTCATAAATATGTGCCTTTAGCCAAAGGCCAAAGCAAATTAGAATTTGGGATAAACAGCCCTTATTTTTATTTAAACCTGTTTATGTACTTTTGTAGAGCAACAGCAACACTTCAGTCCTCTGCACAAGACACTTATTAATAGCAACAACACCAAGTAAACAAGGCAGGAGAAACAACCAGAGTGGTTTATTACATCTAATCCTCCTTTTGCATCATTCATATTTATACAGGCCAGAGACTGATTTTCTTGGTCTGCCAAGCATGGCTGGTGGATACTCTGCAAGCACAGAACAGACCCCTGCCCACAGACAGGTTTTTCTGCGTCTCACTGGAGTGCTTTTGTTTTATCTCTCTCCACACCTTTGCAGCAAGACAAAAGATTACAGCTCAGATGGGTGGGCAATTGTTAAAGTGAGGAGAACAAATTAAGCAGCCAGGCCAGTCTGAGAAAAGGATGCAGGCAGAGCTAAGGCATAGAGACATCTCTTCTGGACTTAGGCACTAAGGACCAAGCAAAGCATTTAGGCCCTAGAAGCCATCAGAAGAGGGAATTAATGCCCAGCTCCTTTTGAAAAAAATTAAACCTTTGCCAAAATAAGAGGTGAGAGAAAGGAAGAATTTTGTGCTGACGATAAAAAGGTGATGTTGCATGATTCAAGGCAGTAGCTTTTTGCTCCCTAGTCCTCTTTGCACCTAAGGGAACCTCTGGACCATGGCTCTGCAAGTGGCCAGAGCTCCATAAAAGCCACCTCAGTCAGGAATGGCACATCAGTGTGGTGGTGCATGCAACTGGGACCTCCTCTAGTCCATCCAGCAGCAAGGTCTGAACTTGTAACTAAATTCATGCTGCCTTTTTCTCAGTTTGCAGTTACTCACCCAGCTGAGATGCTCTCCCAGAAAGCCTTAAAATAATGGTGTTTTTTCCCCCAGAAGCAGTAAATCAACCTTTTCACCTTTTACTGCATATCCTTATGTGCTCAAGGCACACAAAGCTTTTAAATACTGAGTCTTTAGGAATCTGAGCAGCAAAAAGCAAAACCCTCTTCAGAGATGAGTAACTCAAGATGGTCTCAGTCTTATTTTGCTCTGTTTGATTTAAGCCCCTCCCCAGACAACACAAAGTGAGCCTCCTGGTGCTGCAGAGATAGATAGATCTGTTTGTACAAGACTTGGACAATTGCTCAGATAAAATCTTTGTCAATACTCTCTGTGGTCACATCCACCTTGCATGCAGGAATAAGTCCTCTTTCGCTGGCCCACCTTTCCCTTTTGCTATTATACCTGGTGTAAGGATAGAGCACTACGTGGTTTAAAAGAGCCTACTGCAACAAATTTACACTTCCAAAACCTAATTCTCTAAGAGAGAGAGAAAAAAGCTAAGCAAAAAAAAATCTGATTCTTTACACCTCTTTGGTCCCCTCTCAAGAGCCCCTGGCACCAGTGGAAACTGCACATGTGGAGCAGAACTCTTGGCTGTCAGGTCAGGACACCAACCATCCCAAGTGATAATTCTGAGGGCAGCACATCTTCAGAGGAACGTATCTAGGACTGTCCTGGTCCAGGGGCAGCAGGGCCATTGTAGAGCAGGCTAACAGGGTGCCCTGCAGAACAGAAGTAAAGCTGTGTTACACCATTCTTCCTCTAGACTTCATTATTTGGGATGGAAAATGGGGGTCACTTTTCCTGTTGTGAAACACAGCTGATTATGCTGGCACTGTTATGTGCCAGCTCCACATGTAGGATCTGCTCTCTGCTCTGTCAGGATCACCTCTTTAAGGGCTGAAGACTCAGTCTTGGGGAGCAAGCAAATCTCCCAGGGGATAATAGGAAGGAACCACCCAGCAGAGGAGTTGTTCAGGCCTAGATTTAACATAGAAATATATTTCCTATCTCCTCCATCTCAAGTGCCCAGAAAGCAGACACCATATCAGTTACCAACCAGCCCCAGGAGGATCCTGCCTTCCTGTCTCTGTCCTCTGGGAAGTGCAACTTCTAAAGAGGAAAGAAATATTGATGCTCAAGAGCCACAGCATAAAAATAACTTGGGCAAAGTTCTCTGCTTTTCCCTCAAATTGGGTACTTCCTATTACACTGATTTATCCCTTTTGCCAAGTCTCACATTCTCATTTTTCTTAATTATTCCTGACAAGTCAAAAGGAACAATGAGGGCTTCCATAAAGAAATCTAGAAGAACTTTCTTATGCTGAAGAAAACAGGTTAAGTTCAGCAGGCCTGCAGGCTTTGGTGCTAGGAAGGCAGGGAGGCCAAAAGGGAGTGGAAGGAGGAATTCCTGCATTGCCTTGTAGCACCAGGCACACACTGTGGACATGAGACCCGACCCCAGTTCTTTAGAGCATTATGATACACAGGGAGATAGTAAAAACATGGCCCTGGCACCAGGTCATGGCTCAGGACAAGGACACACAGGAAGGACAAGAAGGTAGCGACAGTCAAAATGGCTTCAGCAAACATCTGCCCCGATAGCATGACAGCCCAGAGTGGCACAGAAATCCCCTTCCCAATCCCTGGCTCTCCAGCCTAAAAATATCCATTCTCTGGAGCTACTTTGGTCTAATTTGCCAGGGGCAAACTGCACCCAGCAGCATCAGGGGGGACGGAGCACATCACTCTGTCTGTGCTGGGCTTGTTAACACAGGCAGGCAGCACACACAAATCAATAGCCAGGGTCTGAAGTTTCACAGCAGGTCATCATTTGATCTGGTAATACATCTTCTATGGTTTATTACTGGGGACAACAGAAGTAGAGGGAAAACATAGTTTTCATCTTAGCCGTGACCAATGGGTTATAGGGAAGGAATGTCCAGAGTGAGGGGCTGAGTTATTTCATTGGGGCACACAATAAACACTGATTTTGTTCTCTGCAGGAGGAATGCTGTCCAATGAAAATGTCAAATCACAGCAAAATGAGTTCAAGAAACAAAATAGCCTGGAAATAGGGAAAAGGATCCTAAACTGGCACTGTTAAAACACTCTTTGGGATTGTTACCAAAGAGTACCAACCCATGTCCCTCTTTCCTGTCCCCTCTGAGTTGTGGGGAAAAGTAAGCTGTCCAACTTCACAGCCTCAGTGGAAAGCAGGGGTTTTGTAGCCACCCCATTTTCCATGCTGTCACTGCAGCCCCTGCACTTACATTAAACTGGAGCCACACCTGTGCAGCTTTTCCCCCTTTGGTACCCCAGAGGGTTTCAGCTCAAGGTTTAAGTGACCCATGTGTCACCAGCCCTCACAACAGCAGCAGAGCGTATCCAGCCCCTAGAGCAGCCCAGGGCTGAGCACAGGATTCTAACCCCACGAGGTTCTCACTGCTGTTGCAGTTGAGGGCTGGTAGGAGTCAGATACAATTTACACCTCAGCACATTGACCAAAGGCCCCTCACTTCTCAGTTCAGCTGCTGGTAATACTCCTCCTCCAGACTCTCACTCAGGAGCACACACAAATCCCGGTGAGGCAGGGCCCTCCAGCAGCACCAGTGCTCACACAGTGACAGCACATAAATGCTCAGCTGCACAGTGACTGCTGCTGTCCCCAAATTAACCCAGCACAGGCACTGCCCTGAGTTGAGAATAATCCTTCTTCTACTCTTTTAGCCCTCCCTGAGCACAGATGAAGGCACCAAGCCAGATAGGGAGCAGGTAATTCCGCCACTGATACCAAGAAAGCGCCACTCATTGGAAAAGCTTCCCAAAATAAACAGGAGCTACTCACCAAAGGTGTGATACAGCAGTCCTCTGCTCTCCCTGCCACCCTCCTCTCTGCTAATGCTGCATGGATCACAGCTCTTAGGTGGTTACAGGTGCCCTTAAAAGCACTGGGGTGTGAGCTGGTTTCCGCCCTCCTTAAGTGAAGAAGGCTGGGGCAGCACCTGAGCCTCACAGAGCAGATGGCTTCACTGGTCCTAACAAAGCCACTCAGGAGTGGGTGTTTACCAGAGGGGTTGTGGGTGATATCCCTGAGAATGACAGAGACAAGAAGTTATTTTCTTTTATACAATCGCCCCCCCGCCAATAAAATTTTTAGATACGATTTTTTTTGTTGTTTTTTAAATACAAAATGCCTTATGGAAATCAGTGAGCTGGAGATAAAGACTTGAAATTTCTGTTTGTCCAATACCTGTCCAGAGCACATGAAATCCCAGACATGTTACTGACACAGCAAATCCCACTGACCCACTAAAGAGCACAAGCTAGATCTTAAAGGTTTTGGGACATCTTGGCAAGGTAGAAATTTTGACCCAGTGACACCCGAATCAAATTATTTCAATGCTTTGTCTTACACTTCTCTTAGAAATGGCCATGGCAAATAAAAATATTATAAAGAAATTATCTTCCTTCAGTGTTTGCTGTGAGTTTAATGGAACTGCTCTAATTTGAAAGGTTTCTTGCCTATGAAAATGTTTGTTATGTCCTAACTCATGGTCTATGGCTATTGCAAGCTGCTCCCTGTCAGAAAAACATCCATCCCATTAGTGAATAACCCAGAACCCTAATTTAATCAGTTTTCATCTCCTTGTGTGGATGCAGCGAGATTTGTTGGGAACTGGCACCACACATATGAGAACACAGATGTCCCAGTATTCCTCCCAAGAGGTGAGGAGCAATTGCACAGGCTGCTGAAGACCTAGACTTTATAAAAGTATGATATTAATGAATTATTTTTAATAACTAAGGTAGAGGCTTTCACTCAAAGGAACTCTGAAATGCCACACCCAGCTTGTATGCTAGGGATGGTGAAAGAAAACACAAATAAATCTTTACAAGTTTTATTGTCTCTGGAAAAGGGTTTGTTGGATAAATCCATGTGTGTGCATAAAGGCCCATTCCTTACTTAGTTCTTTAGGCAGCTTTTAGTGGGAGACACTTGACAACCTTGTTGGATACGAAGGAATACTGTGACCAGACAGCTGGGCAAATACCTTACCTTGGGAAAACCCCACCTGGCATTTCCTGCCTCCTCACTCCCGATAAGCAGGAAGTTTTCACAGGCTGGTTCACCATCTCCAAAGCTGCCTCCTGCCTTGCACTGCTCACACAAAGCTGCAGAGGACCTGCAGACCCACAGGCACTACAGGGTTAACCAGAAGCCAGGCTGTAAAAGCAATTCCAGCCCTCGCTAATCCCATCCACTGAGCTGTGAGTCTGTTCCCAAGCTTTCCCGGCACAGCTCACTGCTGCATGTGCCTTTATATTATAGCACAGCGCTTTAGCTCTTGGCTGAATTTTTGTAGGGCTGTTGAATATAGTGATGTTTCAAGCTGCTCTGTCCAGATAAAGGACTGGGGCTGTACTTCTTGGAAATGAAGGATTTGTGTCCCCAGTCAGAGTGTTTTTCCTCCTGGCATGTGCTCAAATTGCTCATAACCTGTGAGAGCAAAAAAGGGTTTCTAGAGTAGGATGCCCTAGATTTTATCATCACAGCTTGATCTACGTGGTGGCCTTTCTGCTGCTGACAGCAATATAGTCTCAGATATTTAGACATGGTCCTTTCTCTTCTGGGTTCACTCCCCCGGGGACTTCTCTGGCTCACTGTTGTCTTGGAATCTCCCTGACTCATGTGCCTTCTGGACATCTCCTCTGCTTGTCACACATGGGAGCTGCCTCGGGGTAGATGCCCTCTGGCCACCTTGTACTGGTGCAACTGGAATAACCACGCCCGGGATGCTGATGGTCAGACTCTGATCTGTAACTGGGAAATACTGAGGGACCCAGGAAAGTGGTGTGAGGGGGGAACAGGCTGGTGACTGTCTCTCACCAAGTTGATCTGGATGCTGAGGACCCAGATTGACTCAGAAAGCTCCTAAAACACTTTTTCCATCTTCTTATTCCCATACCCCTGACTGCGTCTTAGTCATGGCTGTAAATGCTGGCTTCCTTTCCTCCCCAAATATTCCATTTACTCTAACAAGACATGGATTGCACTTAATTGTTTATCTGAACTGAAGCTGTAAACTGTTTAAATGATTCATCCATTAATATTCAAGGTGGATGCTGCTTTCACACGTTGCACTGTGCGGAAAAACAAGAGACGAAAGTGTTATTTTAATGAATCAACAATTACTGCTCATAAAATGTTATGAAGATAGGGAACACCACTATGTATTAGACAGTTATTTTAGGTTGTTTTGCTTAATTTGGTGACAAGCACTGGAATTTATCTGTGAGAGGAAGGTGCTTCTCCCCAGACCATTGTGAGTTTGTTTCTGGTACCTACGCAGAGAGCGATGAACTGGAGCATCATTGGGAGAGGCAGGATGCCAGCCCACAGTAGTGCAAATAACTTTGTTCAGACGCAGTAGTTTCTGAAGAATAAAAAAAGGAAAACCAATCCTGATTGCTTGCTCCGGCACAGTGCAGGGCAGCTGGACAGAAACTGTCTCTCTTGGCAGAGCATCTTGTTTCAGCCCCACTCATCCCTTCCCGTGCTCACTCCACGCTCTTGGCAACGGGACCCCTCTGTGTCCTGAACGAGGATCACTTCATCATGTGAAATAGGAAGGCATCAAGCCCACTCCCAGAAGTAATTGCTGGGAACATGGGGATTGAATGACTAAAGCCCCATTTAAGTGACAGGAATTCTGCCTTCCATTTCAGTGTGGCCAGGATTTACTTGCAAGAAAAGAGGGGAAAGTTCCTAAGATTTCATTCAGTTTGGACAAGTACCAGCAGTTTGTTTGGTTATCCCAGAGCCTTTTATCTGCAGTAAACACAAAAAGAAAAGGCCTTTGAGAAGACAGATTGAGAGGGTGTTAAATAAGTTGTTACCCTTTCCTTGTTCTGAGTGCAAGCAGACAGTTTCCATGGATAGGGGCTCTAAAAGGCTGCCTACACATGATCAAGAAGTAAATTGCATTTAAGGCTTTAATGATGGAAATTTAACTTGTTACTTCTGGCTCACCCTGGCCAAGCCAGTGGATCGATGCACGAGGGTCATGCATTATTTTAGCTGAAATGCTGTTGACAAATGATGATGAGTTTGCAGAAAATTATTCAAGAGACATAAGCGGTTACAGGCAAGGAGTGTTTTTCCTTTATAAGAACCTGCCAAAATGTGATTCTCAGAAGCCTGTGCTTCAGTGAAACTTTGTCTCCTGACGTTTCACCTCCAAAAGTCTCCAGTTTTTGCCCAGAATGGAACTCTTGTGATGCAGACAGTAGTCTGGTTTCAGTGTAATTCTTCCCTGCTCTGGTGCCAGAGAGGTTTGGTAACAGCCGTGAGACTCAATCAATATTTGCAACAATTACAAAGGAACTTTACCTTCAAGCTTTCTGAGTTCAGCTGGCTTTTAAATTTGTCAGAAGTAATTCTCCATCATCTCCTTGCAGGTTTTAGCAGTAGACCTGAACATACAGTCATGTGGAATAGACAGATGGTCCAACCCCAGCTACCTGTGCTATCTGGGTTTACATGTTGCCACTTTAAAAAAGAAGTACAGGACTTCTGAGAACCTGAAACACATCTACACGATATCATTTCAGTCAGGTGCTCTGAGCAACACATATTTTCATGCGGCTAATTTATTCTCCTTAAAAAATGTCCTATGGGAAAAAATATCATGTGGTTGATTGTTCATGAACATTTAAAGAGTTTCCTACATGGCAATTCTTTCTCCTCCTGACAGAATATCAATCCAGCCATTCTGTCAGCTCCTGTGCTTTAGTTTAGTTACTACCACAGTTACTGCTACAGCAGTAAAATTTATTGATCAGACATTCTTGCTTTACAAGGTAGAAATAGAGGGCTGTGACTGCTCATTCCCCCACAGCATGCAGTAACTGTCTTTGGAGGTGAAGAGCTTTGAACGTTTAGGGACCTGCAGACTGTATTTTCCAAATTGGATGGTAGGAATGACAACCAAAAAAAGAATAATTGGGCAAGCAGGAAAGGAAAAATTATAGTGTTTGGGCTCTCACTAACCACTGTTCAGATACCATCGTCTGCTCCTGCCTAATGTAGAACTGGCAGTGAGCTCCGTGGGCTTCTCCCTTTCCCTCCCTGCTTTAGCTCATTCCCTCCCTGGAAAGCCCTGTGAGGCAGCTGGAAAAACCCATTTGTGTGAAGTCACACAGCTGCAGAGCAGAGCCATTGGGGTGAAGGTCTGTTCTGCTCCCGAGGCCAGGGGACTGCTCTGCATCCTGACCCTCAGCAGCAGCAGCACCCTGCCCAGCTCTGCTGCCGTGCTCCTGCTGCCGGCACCGAGAGCGGGAGGGGGCGAGGGGCGCTGCTGGCGTTTGGCAGCTGTCGTCTCATTAGTTCTCCATTAACTATCGGGAACAACATGTGATGCATTCCTATACCCCTCTGGCAGTCAAAGGTATTAAAATGCCCAGTGCCATCTGACTGGGAATGTGAAAGGCAGTGGTGGAAAGACAGGACACATTAAGCAACTCAGAAACCGAGGGGCCAGCTGGTACCTTAAGAGGGTGTCATTTGTAAGGCACAAATGGGTCTAAGTGAGCACAAGGGAGGCTCTGACCCTGAGCACTGAAGCACGTACCTCTCTTAAAGCAGTTAGTAATTCCGCTAAATTCTTTGGCAACAATATTTTTGACCAACTCTTTTCTGTGTCTAATGTTCCCTAGATAAAAAAAGAGAAGTGATAATATCAGCTTGCCAGTTGTTGAGGCTTACAGGCTAAATGTGTGCAGAGTGCTTTGAGATAGGAACCTAGGAAACAGGCCCAAAGGGGACTCCAAGGGTACCAAATCCCATAGGCACATCCACCACTTAATATCTTTGATAAATTTAGCAAGCTCCATCCTGAAACCTGTTAAATTTCTCACCCAAAGTATTTTGGCTAGCAAACTATTCACAAATGTTACCTTTCTGAGGATTAGAAGCAGGGCTGTTAGTGTGGGCAAATGATGAAAAGAGAAGAAAATGCATTTAGGAAAAGATTATCAGCTGCATTATGAGCCAAAAGGAACAAGTGTGCTCTGAACAGTCCATTTGCTTCCTGCCTGCTCTGGGCACCGTTCCCCTGTCCTCTTCCATGGTTTATGTCACTGTTCTCCCTCCAGCCATTATTGCCCCATTAGTCCTTTCTGTTGTCTGCAGACTCTGCTCCCTCCCCACCTTCTTCCTACCGATTTTTGGATCCTCTGCCCCTCCACCTACTGATTTTGTACATCAGAAATCCAGTCCCCCCTCACAATCCAGGAACACAGGCATTTTTCCTCTTGCACTGAGCTCCTGGAACCCTGTCAGCATTCAGCCACACCCCAGGCTGGGGTCAGAAAAGCCTCTGGCTGCAGAGAAGACCCTCTGCACTCCAGGAGATAGCATTTCTTCCCTTCATGCTGGCTGGTGGAATGATCTGTATGGGGGAAATTGAGAGCCCAGTGAAGGACCGTGGGAGGAGTGGCTGTACCAGCACCCCCAGGCTGTCAATAACCATCAGGATGATGGTGCCTGAGCCAGTGTTGGGAACCACGAAAGCAAGAAGGAGCCAAACATGCAGCAGTAAAACATTATTTTTCTTCTCTTTCCAGTAATTATTTCCTAGGATGAGAATTTCTTTTGCTCAACATTTTAAAATTGAGGCCGCTCTCTGGGCAGTGGTCCCAATCTGCCCAACATTCACATCCGACTGTGGGGACAGGACCTGGTTTTGGAAATCATCCATCAACGACAGAGCCACACCACTGTGTGATGGAGGGCAAGGCAGGGAGGAAGGAGGGGGGAATGGGAGGTGCAGAGGGCTGGTAAACAGCACACAGAAATCTCATTCTCAGTTGCCAGCTCAAAAACAACCCCAGCTTGCTGTGGCCCAAAGCCATTTCCTGTTGAGTGTAATGACTTTGGTACTTGCTCTGCACTTATTAGACAGGCAACCAAAAGAAAACAACAGCAAAAAGCTGTCTCTGAAAATGAAGCAGGCATTGCTAACAGCAGCTATCCATCTTAGTCTCCATTTCCCCCTGGAAACAGATCCCAGCAATTAGCAGGACACCCGCATCTTTCGTGGAAGTAAAAAAAAAAAAGTTAAATAAACTCCAAACCTGCTTCTGTCTCTCTGTGAACATCCACAGAGGGAGTGAAGGGACCCTTCAAGCCTATGCAATCCAGCCCCTCTGCAGTGAACAGGGACATCTTCAACCTCATCAAGTTACTCAGAGCCCCATTCAGCCTTGGCCTTGAATGTCCCCAGGGATGGGGCACTGGGCAGCCCATGCCAGTGTTTCATTACCCTCACTGAAAAAAAACTTCTTGCATTTAATCTAAATTGATGCCTTTTCAGTCTAAAACCATTTCCCCTTGTCCTCTTGCAACAGGTCCTGTAAGAAGCTTTTTCCCATAGATACAGGACTGTGCTCAGGTTCTGAGTTCACAGCAAACCCACTGGCACCCCAAGGAGACAATTTGCTCCTTGCCAAAAACGCCGTGACCACCCTGGTGTGGAGCCCACCCACAGCAGCAAGAGGCAGCTGAGGCAGCTGAATTCTCCTGCAGTTGGGAGAGTTGCAGTCCCACAGCTGTCCCCTTCCTGCATGAGCTTGGATCAGGGCAGTGAGGCAAAATACCCTCAATCCTGACCTGTGCTTGAGGGAGGCACTGTGTATCTGTGTCACTGAAAAAAAACTTCCTTTGTGTTTGCACACAACACCTTTGCTTTTTCTCCACCTGACGGGCCCCAAACTGGCTGCCAAGAGTGACAGCGGAGTCTTTCCTCGTCAAACAGCTGTGCTGGCAGTGCTGATGAATGTTTCAGCATAACTAACATCCTCCTCATCTCGGATTCCTCTGCACCTCTTAGCCTGTTCATGTGGAAATGGCTTAGCCCTGGGTTTAAACAGCACTTCTTCCGCAGACTCACTTTCCCTGGTGTTTGTCCATGTTACGGCATGTATCCATGTGAAAGAAAAGGTATGTTGAGGGTAATGGAGCAGAAGGACAGAGGGTCATCATTATTTTTTAAGCTGCTTCGAGGATTCCAAGGAAACTACTTCCAGTTGACAATTACGTAGGCATTTTGTTGTGGCTGCCCTGTGGAAGGAAGTTTGGCTCCACCATACCTTCCCCTCACTCAGACTGCTTTCACCTGGATTTCAATGATCTAAAAGACCCTCCAAACTTGAGAAAGACAAAATCAATAAAATGTTTAATGTGGAGAGATGGCACAGGATGACCCTGAGTGCTGTTCTTTGTGGATGAAAAATGCCTCATTTAAAGTTTTTCAGTTTGTGGATCTCCCCCAGCAATAAATTTGATTTCCTGCCTTTTGCATTTGCTTTCGATTTCAGTAGAAATTGGCTCCCACAATCAGGGCAGGGCAGGGAGATAGATCTGGACTAATTTTGTGCACAGACTTCACGAGCACCCAAGAGAGGTGAAGCTGTTGGAGTTTTCCAGCAGCACAGATCAGCTTCTCCATGAATAGGAGAGCTGGCGTGATGAATACTGAAGCTTTCATCACTACCAAAACATCCACAATAGTCCTTAATTCCTTCCCAGCTGAAGAGGTGGTGTGTAAAGGATTGGAGCTCTTCAAGAGATGAAAAGATATTTTGTCCCCAACAGAAAGCAGCTGATAATGAAATAGAGAAGCACAGCCCACACCATGCTGAACATCTGCATGTGGATTTTAATTCTCCATCCCCTTAGAATCCTGGTTTAGTATTGTCCAAAGGGAGATAAAAAATTCTGCCTTCTTTTATTATGTCTGTGAGTTTTTGGCAGCGAGGTGAGCCTGTATCTTGCAAACTGATGTTGTCTCTGATGTGAGGTGTTCGGCTGCTTTGGGCTCCTGCAACTGCATTTGCTTTTGGCCCAGAAGAGGCAAGAACAAGGGAAAAGAACTCACCTTGCTGTTTCGGGTAACTGGGAGCCAATCAAACAGGCTGGAACCCTGCCCAGAGCTTTTCATGGGGACCCTGCCCACACAGGGCTTGGTGCTCTCCTGTTCAGTCAGTCGGATGATCTCTATCACATGGTTCCAAACCACTTGAAATAACCCCTCTGGATCCCTTACAACAAAAGTCTTTCCCATCTTCTTTTACATTGAAATACCCTGGAATAGTATTGCAAAACCTGCATCCTGGAGGAAAATGATGGAAATGGAGATTTTTCTTCACTGACAGAATGAAACTCATGGACTCTTATGATATGCCCTGTTTTTCCTCAGCACTGAATCTCCTGCAGATGCATGATTAGATAGAAATCTCAGTTACAGGATTCCACAGAAAAGCTAGAACTCCATGCTAGGGTTTAGGAAGCAGAAGGTGCACTAAAAAAAAGTTAAAATATCACACTTTCTTGGAATCTGACTCATGCTTTAGGGATGGTAGATTGTGGAAATGGTTAATTAGTATAAACTCTTGGGATATGCTCAGCTAGAAAATCTTCTGTGCCAGGATCACAAAGGGCTAGGGTTTAATCTAATACACAGCAGCAGTGGGAATTATGCTCCCTGCTGTATTTCAGTATCCAGTGAGCCATTGCTTGGGTGTGTTTGGATACCTCCATAGCCTCGCACTTAAGTAGCACAAGGGGATTTACTTTCCTCTAAACCCGATTAATCAGTACCTGTGGAAGCCACAGAGGATTTAAATACATTTTGTTAATATACTAAGGGTATACATATATTTTTTACTTATTTTTGAGCAAATGACTACTCTCAGTACTCACTGCTATTGCATTTAGTTAGCTGTGGTTCCTGCCTACAGAGAAATCACACAAGTGCTGAGCACAGGAACATTAGTTCTTGGGTGTCCTGCACCAGAATGTCCTTCCTCACCAAAGGGTTGTCCATCTGTTACTGAGAGTGGGGGTTAAAGATCAAAAGAGGTACACTAAACCTTATTTCTATTTTCTCAGGAGAAGTTCTGTGTGAATAATCAACAATCTTGCAAATCCAAGAGACACATATAAGAGGCTGAGTGACACTCAGAGCTTTGGATCAATTAAAAATAGAACCAAAACAATAAAGAATGGGTAAAAGAATTCTACTCTTTTCTATATAATATCAGTTTAAAACCTAATTGGAGCAAGTGAAATAGGAAACAAAATCTTTGACAGTTCATTCCAGAGCCACCCTTATGAAACACAAATCCTGTCATTTATTTGCCTTGTCCTTGATAAATACACACAAAAGAAGGGAAGATTTTACAGCAGAAAATATCAATAATATCTTAAGGGAGACAGGCAAAATTGGTTTGTCTATTTGCAAATCAATACATAAAACCCTCCATGAAGCTGGTACTTATTTGACTTTGATGCCTGAGCATTACTGAGGGTGTCAAGGGTGGTTCTCTGTGCTGTGTAATGGCACAGAGAGGCAAAGCTGTCCTGCTGTGTTGGGTTTCTGGTTTCCCACGTGTGTCCTTGTGCCAGCACCAGCCAAGAGGCTCCATGGGGTCATGGGCTGTGGAGGTGTGCTGAGCATCATTCCTGATGGGAATCCCACAGGGACATTCTTCATCTGGCCTCCCTGCCCCTCCGTGCTGCGCTGATCACTGCACTCAGAAGTGAAACAGAAGAGCTCAGGCCCTCCTGGCATCAGCATTTCCTGGAATATCACCAGGATTTTGTAGAATGCCATTTCCCCCTCTGCTGTATTCCCTAGGGCCTGGAAATAAGCGGAAAAGGCTATGCAGGCTCAACTGGGACAAGTGAGGTGGGTCAAGACATTTACACAAAAACACAGGGGAGATATTGGGTGTAAGCTCTGCTTCCACTCCCCTCAGCAGAGGCTGAGATCTGTCCCTGGAAAAGGGGTGCTTTTGTATCCATGCAAGACTTTAACTGGGAGAAGATGCCCAGAAAGCCCAAAGGCATCCCTCCTGCAATTCTCAGGACCTGGAAATGTTTCCCAGAAAAGGAGTGGGTGAAGATGCAGAGGGAGAGAGACGATACCTTCCATTAGTCAGTGGAGCAGAGCAGTTGCAGAGCAGCAGAGGAACAGCAAAAGACAGGCAGCCCTTGTGCAGGGCTGAGAGAGTGATGGCAAACCAGATAAACGCAGTCCCTAAACACAGCCAGGACCCCCAGCATCACTCTAAATGCTACAGTTACAGAAATATTGCCCTTAACAGTTTGAAAACGTCACTTGCAGGATGTACAATTAACCCTAAGAAATCAGCCAGAGGGAAACTGATTGGGTGGAAAGTCCATAAAATGGGGGTCAACGCCTTATTCTGTTTTCTCCATCAGGATTTAAAAAGACATAAAATCAGGGACATAAAGGCCAGCAACAAGAAATAAGACTTTTTTTTCCTCAGCCAGCAGTAAACAACACACATCTTTCAGAAAATGAGACATGTCCCAAGGAATTTGAAATGGATCATTGCCTTTTATGAAACATTAGATGTGTCTGGAAGTTAACACTGAAAATTAGAATGCAGAGAATAGACAGACCACAGAAAAACATCATTAAGTGCAACATATTGACTTTCCTTTCACAGTGGGGATAAGAGCATTATTGTTTAGGTAAGTGAATGGGAATTCAAATGGGAGACCAAATCTACCTAGTTTTGGTTTGTTTTTTTTTCAAGATGAAATTTGCTGCTATGTCCTGTATTCCTGTATTATGCATTACTGCCTGGAGGAAAGTTTCTCTCTAAACAAATAGATGGAAATATTTTGAGAGAGATCACAAAGGAGCTTAGAGCAATGAGCAAAAACCAAATAGGCAGTGTAAGCATGATTAATTTGTTTCTGCCTGCTCCTCCATTCAGAGAGGGATGAGCTGGGGAAAACATGGTTTATTTGCAAAAGGAACAGATTCCTATCATGAAGAGAATGGGGGCAAAACTGCTTTGAATTCTTTTTGTTGTCTTTTGTGCAACAAATGCTCTGACACAAAGATGTAAAACTTGAATCTCCCGCATGCTGGAATGCTCTCACATTGCTATTTCCAGCAGTGGGCTGTGCTCAGGTGTCTTTGTTCTCCGTATCTCCCTTCCCCTCTTTGTGGGCTCTTTATTTATGGTCTTCTACCTGTTGATTAACAAATTACTGTTCTACACGAAGGGGAAAGACTGGATCTCTGATAAAGGACTTTGGTGAGCAGAGATAGTGCTGGTGGCTTGTTCTGCAAGGTGCTTCCTAAGCAATTTGTGCCACAACAGGAACAGCCTCAGGTTAACAGCCTTTTTTTGAGTCCTAGATATTGCTGTGCACGGTGCCCAGGGTAGGGAGATGAGGTTGGAAGGTGAAGGCTGCCTCGACTCTGCCCTGCTGGCACAGCTGGGAGGGCAGTGGGTGGTGGGGAGAGGTCAGGGACTGACTGCCAAGGTGCCACTTCCCAGCCTGGTTTTGCTGCCGAACTGGAGGTGTAAGAACCGTGCCCGGAATGCAGGAGCAGGAGCTCCATGCTTTCAGGTGACCCACTTTCCACCCAGCCCCGTTCTCATGAAGAAGAAGCTGTGGTGTCTGACTTGGACACACTTTGTGTGCGGTCTGGCTGTCGCAGGAGTTTTCCTGAATCCGACCCCTGGTTTTGCTGTTCCTGGGTGAGCAGTGGAGATGCTGCTGCTCCTTCTGCTGCCCAATGGGGCCGTGGGCTTCCAGGGCAGCAGCAGCCCCATCTCCCTGTTCCTCAGGAGGGACCTGACCCCAGTGTCATTTTGGTCTCTTTCAGAGCTTTCTTACTCTTCTTCGTCCCTGAGAACAAGTCCTGATTGTGTGGATGATAAGTCCAGCAAGGGCAGCTCCCAGATGAATGGGAAAACATGTAAACACCAAAGATTTGGAGGAAGGCAGTAGATTTTTCTCAAGGTTTGTGTGTTTTTTATGAAGTGCTGAACATCAGTAAAAATTTTATTTTAAACGATATTTAACCTGTATGGGGTGAGATGAAAAGAGGTTGAATGCACCAGACACAGGACTCTAGGTTATGGCATTTTTGTTCTTCAAATCACAATATAACCAGCTCTAAAGTAAACAGAAACACTGAAAACAGTTTTCTGGGGATAAAGTGCATTGCTTATTGCTCGGCTGTGGTTTAGAGGTTTGCTCCCTTTTCCTTCCCCCATTCATTGCTAAGTTATGTCCTCCCTCCTGGTAATTCACAATAAACACCTCAGGGATGGAGGGAATGATTGAAAAAACACGAAAACATTTAAAAGCCTTGACTCGCTGCCAGCAAACCACCTTCCACTGCAGTCAAATATCTGTTTGCATTTGAATATTTGATGGAATCTGGTTGAACTGAAATGAAACTGTTGCTGGGAGAGAAATAATGCTACGGCAATCTATAGTAATGATCTGAAGTGGTGCCATTTGCAGCGATAGCCCTGCTATGGCTGCTGCATTGTTAATGAGACCACAGAAGCACACAGAGCCCGTTAATGACAGGGAAAAGCCTGCAGGGAGCTGGGCACCCGCAGCTCCAGGAGGCCCTCAGCTCCCATCCTCTGTGCCAGATGTGGAAATTTCCACTCAGCCCCTGGCACGCAGGGATTGCCACCCCCTCACACCTCCCAGCTGAGGAGCCCCTGGGAGCCCTCCCTTACCCACTCCTGTGTGCAAAGACTGGGATTACTGAAAGCCTGGTCCTTCTGCAAGGGGCACACTGAGGAAGAAGTGGAAAGGCAGGATTTCCTCTCTCTTCTGATGGCTTCTGAAATGAGTTTGCCTGCATACCACTAATCCCTTTGCTACTAAACAGTTTCACTCTCCCATACTGCGACGGTTTTCCCTCCTGCTTTCCTCATACAGCTACCACAGCCAAGGATGGATCAGTTATAGACTCCCTTGCAAAACATAAAACCCTAAACAAAATGAAAAACTCACTGGACTTAGTTGAAGATTCTAAGATTAAACCTGGAGTTAAGCCGACCCAGAGGTCATCTCTGAACTCTGCAGTGGCTAAAGATGTGCATCATTCACTTCTAAGCTGGGTGAGATGCTACAGAGGTCACTGAACCAGGGGAAAGCACAACTGGTGAGGTGGCAAACGGTGCCAAAATTCTTTCTCAAAGAAAAGAGGAGCCAAAGGAGAAGGGTAATCACATCTTTCGAGCAGCTGGCTTCATGCCAAGGGAAAAAAGAGATGTTAGGCTGTCACCACTTCCTGCAGCACTGCTGAAGGGGTATTGGCAGGGAGAAGAAAGCAGGCATTGCCTCACAAACTCACCTTGATCTTCTGAGTAATTGCATTTCCATGAAGTGTCACTTCCTGCCGGCTCACAGGTGCTCCCATCTGTGTCTGCTGCCTGAGCACTCGATACCACCTCAGAGGGGGTGGTTGTGGGGGCCCTCTCATTGAGCTATTGCCAGGCTGAATGGAAAAATTCTCATTTTTCCCATTTTTTCTCCCTGCCTCCATTCCATGCATGGCACCACCAGTTAAATTGCTGGGAAGATGCTGGGACAGAGGGCTTCCCATTGGGTTTTTGCTACTGGCACTGTAAATGGATGTGGGGAGTTTTCCACTCCAGCTTTCCCTGGATGCAGGAGAGGATTTAACCAGCACAGTGGCTGCCCAAAGGGAGATGATCTTGCCTCACATGGCAAAGAGCTGATGCTGTACCTGGAGAGAGAGTCTGTGAGTAGGTCACTTCCAGATCTGCTCCTTGACAGGCTTCCCTGCATCTTCTTCTGAATTATCAGGCTCAGCCCCTCACCTGGCAGGGGATGTGAGATGAGACAGGTCCTTGTCTAAGCTGATCTGGCTATTTGGGCACTGGTTTCCAACAGCTGAGTCCTGCCATCAGCACCAAAGAATGACATTTCTTTCAGCAGTGACCATTTAAACCCAAATTATTTATGCAGGGAATGTATTAATTTAAAGAAGAAATCATTAGTGGATCAGATTCTGAGAAATAGTATTCACTCAGGACCTGCAATAATGACATCAGCTTTGTGCTGGCATGTGGGGTGTTTATTCAAGCTTGGCCCTTGAAAAGGGTCACCAAGCCCCTGTCCCAGGGTATTTCCGTTTGCTTTCAATTGCAAATGAACATTGTATAAGGACTTAATCTCCAGTTTGCCTTGTAGAAATTGATTTATCACTTAATAACACCCTTGCTGTGATGGGGCGAGAGCAGGCAGAGCCTGAGCAATAGCTCTATTGTGCTGTCAGTGTAAATTAGGGCTAAAGATGTTACTCTTTAACCACAAGCTTTGGGGTTTCTGTGTTTTTTTACAAGTGCAATTTTCAGCTGACAAAAGGCTTCTTGCACAACAGATTCTTTTCTGTTTAGGTTTCATCCCACACAGTTTTCACAGCCTTGCTGCCCTCTGAATCTCCTGCAGGCAGCAGCATGCAGAGGAGAGGGGATCAAACTACAGGAAAGGCAGAGTCTGCTTTTTGTGCTGGAAATTGTAGTGTACAGCTATTGACAATAATTACAGGGAAAAGGCTCATTGATTTACACTCAGCTTTCTGAAAATCTGAGGTTTCAGTAGAACCAGGGAAAGGAAAAAGTAATAAATCAAGACATCTGTTCTACTTTATCTGTTATTAGAGAGGATAGAGCTGGCTTCAGGTGTCTGAGAGAGTCACGTTAAGCTCCAAGACAGAGTTAAGTCTGAAGAAGGAGCTTTACTTCTAAAGGACAGACTGGCTTATTTTTGCTGGGATCTCACCCCAGGCTGAGTAGCTGAAATCTGGAAGAGGAGTGCATCAGCTCTGTAGAGATGGCCTTGTCCTGAAAACAAAGGTTCAGGTGGAGCCAGGAGTAAGAGCAGGGTGCAGGGACCACGTCTGGGTTTCATTTCATTCCTGGTCAGCCTGAACGTGCTGTCGATCTCCTCCTCCTCTGTAAGGAGACTGAAGAGATGACACAGTGAGTAATGCTCAGTCAGTAATATTGAAATGCCAGATACAGATAGATGGAGTGGTAGCAGCTCTATCTGAAGCTGAGAGTTCTGGATCTCCTGCCTGACTGCAGATGGAAGGATCCTGCTGCAGCTGTTGGTACAGGTTGGACGTCCAAGGGAACAGGGAGTGTCACATTGGCAGCCTGGGGTTTTCATGCAGAGGAACTGAATTAATATGAGTGGTGGCTGTGAATCAAGGAGGCCAGGTCTAGCTCAGGCGTTTTCCATGTCTGAAGACTCCTGTCTCTTTTAAATCCTGCAGCTTGGTAACATCAGTTTTGTCTTTTGCATTCAGCTGCTGAGAAGCTCCCATGAATTGTGAATTCCATAAACCCTGGTTTCACCCACCCCAGGATTTGAGTGTGGCATCAACCAGCCTGTAATTCCCTTGGCATAAACAGAAACTGTAAAATAAAATTAACCAGGGCTTATGGGGTTAACTTACTATGGCATAAAGACTCACAGAGGAGAGGAAGAATTATTTATAAGTTAACATCTTTATATACACACATGCATATATATATATTCATTAACTTGCTAGAATGTATATTGGGAGCATTTAATACATTCTTCAACAGCTGAGAAATTTCTGTTCAGCTCACAAATTCATCACCACAGTGAGTGGTAATGAGCCTTTTGCTGTAGGATGCAAATCCTACAGCATCCCTGCATCCCTGGTGAAGGAGGGACCAGCAATCCAGGCTCTTCCTGATATTAAGGTTAGACAGAAAATGGAACAAATAAATTAACCCTTGTCATTTTTGCTGTGTCTATAATGAACTATATTAAATTTGAAAGAGAGAAGTATTTTAAACAGAAACTTATTTACTATTAATCAAAGAAGAACTAGTATTAGTCAAAGCCTTTCCTACATTTTGTTAAATCTTTCCTACTCACAGTCTCTTTGGTCTGGCAGGACAGAGAACAAAATGTTGGGAATATCTTCCAAATCAATTTATTCTAGAGAACAAATAAGTGAATTTATTTGCATATTTATTTGCCATTATTTCTCAGTACTTTTGGGATATCTTATTTCACTACCTAGTTAATTCATTTGTAATAACATCTTTTCTTTATTCTTATAATGATTCACATCACGGTGATCTTGGAAATATTTTTCAAAATCACTTTGGTTGTCTCAGTCATGACTTACCAAAACTTTTGCACTCAGTGCATATTCTAATCTACAAATTAATATTTAACAAGCATTCAAGGTCTTTTATACAAATAACAAATAAAAATGAGAGTGTGTGTGGGGTTTGTTTGTCAAAGTAACTTGCTTTGTATGGAGGAAAGAAGAGGGCAGAGAGAGGTGCTCAGAAAAGCAGCCTCTTGCTGTTATGACCAATAGTGACCAAGATCCTCCAAAACCATACCTCTCCTCCTGTCTTATTTTTCAAACAAAATGCAAATCTATTTTTAAAGAGGGATTTACTGATCTTTATGATCTTTCCCTCCTTTTCCATTTATTTTGGAAGGAAAACGTTATTTCTTAATAATAATTTTAAAATTAATTATATCAGTGAGATACAGATTTGTGTCTCAATGAACAGTTTGGTATTCTGAACAAGGGAACACTGACCATATGCAAGTCTTTTTATCCTGCAGGTGAAAGAGATATTTTCTTTTTTGAAGTTCCCCATTGCCTTAAGAACACTTAACAGAATATTTCCCTCCTTGCACTAATAGGACAGACATTCCAAATCTACCAAGCTGAAGGGGAAGCTGCAATATTTCATTAGCTGCTGAAGAATGCACCACACCATCCAACTTCAAACATTCTGTCAAAAATATAATTAAATCATCTTCTAAGTAAAAGTAATGATGTCTTGTAGTTTCCCAGATGCTTTCATCCCTGCAAAGAATATATTTCAGAATTCACAGTCCTCCTCCTGTCTCCCTTTATTAAAATAAAATTTGAAAAATGCCATGGCTGCTTTGATGTGATATTTATGTATGTATGTATGTATGTATGTATTTATTTATTTATTTACATATCTCACTGTTTATCACTGAGATCATTTTAGCAAAGAATACATGGCTGGGTCATGTGCATGTATATTCATGAACATGAGCTGGGGCTGGAATTTCTTTATTGAATCCTTGAAGTGCATCAATCTCTTAGTGCCACACTTCAACTTTGCAGAACAATTTTAGCCGAGGAACTGGGGGCTCCTCTGTTCAGCTGAAATTCAAAATGTGCTTCACACCCTCCAGGTACTGCAAAAGTGTCCAAAACCCCTCCGAACCGGCGACTATCTTTTTTTCTTTTCCTTTAAATAGTGGAGTCCTCCTGTTAATTTTTTAAATTAACACGTCTTTAGGGACGCTTTTTTCACGCTAGATAGGGTTTCACATTCTTTGCTGGAAGCCATCTGAATTGACTGCCTGTGGAAACACAAGCAAACCCTTTGCCCCATGTTATTAGAGGAAATGGACCTTCAATTTGCCCTGTTTCTGGGTTTCTAATCAACACTGGAGGATTCTCTTTTAACTTTGCTCTTGTACTGTTAGAGAAATGTCTGAAAATTGGTGGATCGGGTTCTGCAGAAGGACTGTTTAAAAAGTTATAAACATACAGGGCTTTACTCAATCGCATCTGCGGCGTTGCCTGTGCTACGTTTCCCTTTTGCCGATCTAAAATACTTTTTAAAGAATAATGAGGGGCTGGGAGTGCTCAGTGGAGAGACCTGAGTGTTGGCAGCAGGAGCCCCGCGAGGCGTGGGCAGCACCGGGAGCGTCCCCGCAGCCGCGCTCGGCGTTGGTGCCCAGCCCACACGCCCGTGGCATCTGTTCATCTCTTCATTTCAGCTCCTCTCTCCCTGCAGTGCCTGGGAGAATGGTGCCTTCAGGCAGGCAGTGCTGGAAAATCAATACAAAGTATGCCCCCTTCTATTTTATTTATTTATTTGCTTTTATCTTTTTAAAGGGAAGTTAAAAAAACACCCCTGTCTCTTGCTTGTTTGTCCCTTATGAGGGATTTTAAGGTAATCTTTCATCAGCTTTCCTTACCACCACAGGAAAAAATCTCCCTCTCTTGCATTCTTACTGCAGGCAACTGAAGCATGAAATGGGAAATCTCATCTGCAGTGGAGAGCAAATGTGTAACCTTATTTATTAATTTCATGATCAGCTGAAGATTTTGATTTATTGGACAAGCCCAGCCAGAGTGTTTGTGAATAAAAATAAGAATAAAGACTAGCTCTGGAGAAGGTTGCTGAATATCTTCTTTTGACTATTTACACAGAGATGTAGTTAAATATCAAAAATAAAAATACAACACAACACTACAAACCCAGAAACCTTTGTGTCTTTTTCCCTCCTGTGGGAAGTTTGAAGGGCTCTCCCTTTTCCTTTGCCAAGTCTCTCATCACGACCTTGGTCACATCACATTCCAGCCCACGTCTCTACCTGCAGATTGTGGAGTGCTGTCCCTTGGATCTGTTTGATTTAGCTAAACTTGGCTGCCAACATGATGGGTTGAGACCCTGGAGTCCCAGCTTCAGGGTGCCACTGGCAAAATGAGCAGAAGTTAAAATATTTGCTAAGTGCTCACAGAGTGCTCTGAGCTCCTGGGCACTGTGGAAGTGCCTGGTATTTTCTTTGCAAATGGGATTTGCATGTATCTGAACGTTTAAAATCTTGCAAGAAGAGGTGAAGCCACCACAGCCAGGCAGGAGACAGACTAAGAACCTCACATTTGTTTCACTGCATTTGGGAAACAGAATATATAAGCACTATCTCTCAAAAATCTACATTTTTTCCTTTCTAGAGCAAACATATGCTGAACCAATTTCATATAAATTACTTCAAACTTGCAAAAATAGTAATATATCCAGGAGAATGGTGAAGGAGTTCCCTATGCAGTGCTGAGGTCTCAGGTATAAAATCATGAGAATAATAAAAGTAGAGAGATGGACCAGGCATGGACGTTGGCTTGGGTGGGTGCATGTCCCAGAATTATGTTCCTGTTTCATTTCCTCAGGGCTGTTAGTGGATTATCTACTGATGGATAGGTTTTCATTAAGGGTGGACATGTTTTCCAGCATCTGATCTTCATCCAGAGGTTAATTCAGAGAAATTCTCTGGTCTGGTTTATGCAGGGGAGTTGGCTAAGATCATCTTGACAGTCCCCTGTGGCACTATAATCCATAAGCCTTGCCAGTAAATCACACCACTGCTCCAGTCTTCTCCATGGAATCACACATGCAAAGGATGTCACGAAGAGGATCAAATCTGGCCCTGATCTTTGTTCAGAGCTCCCCTTTCAAGAGGACATGCATATAACGAGTGATTCACCCACCCCACTTGACCCCCTGTTTAATAAATTAAGGGGGAAATACAGACTGTCCTTAGGATGTGCACCTGTGCAAATCTCCTGTTTTATGCCTGTAAGACAGTTAAGCTCATAGGTATAAACCAGTTATGCTGCAAAGTTTGCTTTTTCCTTAAGGGGAAGCCTGTGGCATTTAAAAATGCACATTTAGAATCTTAAGGCCCTTTTTTTTGGTGGTGTTTAAGGGATGTGGGGCCAGAGGGTTAACTGAGTTAGATGGCTTTTCAGTAGGCATCAAAAAGAGCAGGAATGAGTCCCCGTTTGACAGCTTGGAGATAAACTGTAAATGTGAGACATAATTTATATGTATTTTAAAAATTCAACAACAACAGCAAATAATTCAAGGGACTCTAGCCAGCTGGTCTTCCTTCTAAAACTGGATACGGCAAGCGGGGAGTCTTTGCACAGCGATGATGACATGCAGAAGCCTTCTATATAAATTTACACATTTATCAAGCCTTTGTGGAATAATAAGCTACAATCTAGCCAGCCTGGGGCAGTCTGCTGTAATTGTTATGATTTGTTTTCCAGATACAGTACAAATTCCTTGGTAATCTTTCCTGAATTTTAATAAGGGGAAGGGAAGACTTAATTAAAGAATCCTTTGTGCTCTTCTATGGCAACTGCCATCTGCGAGTGCTTCGTTCTGGGTCTTATCTCCATCGTACAGCCCCCAGCTCTGCCTTTGTACAGGATGCTGGTAACTTAGACTCAATGAGTGAAATACCCACGCTGAGCTGAGCGGGTTTTGGGAAGCATGAACCACTTTGGCATCTTCAGTGGAGAGGCAATGACCCTTTGATCAGCCCTCCTGCATTAGAGGCTGCTTAATGGCATTTATTTCAAGACAAATTTACATATGAAAGAATCACTTTTTTTTTTTTAAGGGGTATGTATAACATAATTGACTTCTGTCAAGAGTAGTCTCTGGTGTCAATAGGGCCTTTTGTATCTTGACATTAATGGGCTTTTATTTTTACAATGAAATAGGGAAATGTATCTGCCCAGGTACTCTTAAGGCATATCCGAAAAGCTGTCAGTAAAGAGGTGAGCTTCTCAGATGCAGATCTGTACAGGCAAAATTGATAATTTATTTGGAAATAAATCCTCCCTACCCACAGTTTTGGGAACAGGCAACTTTTACAATAGGAGTTTTTAATTAAGGCTGGCTTCCCCAGTTCACAAGATCCTGAAAATCCAAATAATATGATGGATTTCTTCACAAGTATGACCCAGAAACTGGCTGTGATTTCAGAGCAGGATATGTCTGACCACAGGCAAAAAGAATTCTGGAAGCTAACTCTCCTTGACTTGACACAGCAAGGGCAAACTCCAGAGGGATCTTATGGAGCCCTCGCTCCCTCCTTGCAAGTAAATATATTCTTATGTACCTTTTGCTATAAGAAATTAAAAGTTTGTCCAACATCTCATTCTTTCTGTTTTGTTAAATGATGCCTGGTGTAGTTGTGAAAGCTTTACTAATTTCCTCTCTTTGTATCTCTTCTCTCCTATCCATCCTCCCTTCATGCCTGTGGGCTGAGAAGCTGCTTCGATATGGGGAACCTCAGCACTTCAATTGCAATTGAACTGTGAGTTCTTTCCTTCCATGTTAATCCCCCTTAGGAGCAGCCAGGATGCAATTATTAATCAGCCACTGGAGAGCCAGGAATGTAATCTCTAGATAACATCCATCCAACTTAAGCCTGTCCTTAAGATGAGTGTTGGAGAAATGTCTTGGGACTTTGTGTCTTCTGTTACACCTTGATATGATCACACAGGATTCCTCATGGGAGTGGAGAAAAACACTGGCAGACCTGATAGCCAGGGTTTCATTTCTTCCTGTCTGACTGCACATGTGGTGTGAAGCCACTGCTTTAGCTGCTGGGTGCGTGAAAGCCTGAACTGTGGACAGAGGGGTTAATCTGTTAAGAGAAAAATGAATGCCCTAATTTGTTTTTGTCTTCTCCTTTTATCCATTTGCATCAAAACTCTATCAAGAAAATTATGTTACATCTGGAAAAATTCAGTTTGTATTTTATTTCTATTGCACCTTTGTGTCCTTCCAGCTCTGTTAGCATAGATCAAAACAATCTAGGAGCATATGTTCCTATCAGATTTAATGTGTAGACTTTCTTAAATCTCTCAAAAGACCTTTCAGATCTAAACCTACATTTAAGTAAGCAATTAATTATTGCATAGCTCTTCCAATGCAAACACAACTTGTTTTCAATTTAAACTGCAGTTCTGGCTCTTTTGAAGTTTCCTGTCTGTTCATTCCAAGCTAGGGATTGTGAAAATTTGATCTCAGGCAGTACCTGTCAAATCATCAAGAGGCACTGGGGAGCCTCCACGTGTCAGGAAGAATCTCCAGTTCTTCACTCACCCCTGTGGAGTTCAGGGACCAGCAAATTCAGTCACACACACCAGTGTGTGCAAACCGCTGAACTAAAACCTCTCTCTAAAACACTTAAAACACAGTATCTTGCCTAAAAGGACACAGCCTTCCTATAAAAACAGGGGGAGAACATTTAATTAATCCTATGACACTATGAAATGTCAGGCAAGAGGGTGTCCTAAGGGAGGGAGAGGATTTGGGAGTGAAGTGTTTCTTGTCCTGGTTCACGAGTCAGGGACAAAAGTCAGGAGTTATTTTCTGAAGGGAGGAGGTATCTGTGATTCAGCTGTCACGTTGTCAACTGCCCCTGGAGACCCAGTGCCCTGACAGGGCAGGGAAATACTTCCCACCAGAGCTGGGGGCGAAATATGTCTTTCTACCGGAAAACTCCAGGCGGTACCACAGCTTGTCATGCAGTAAATCGAGTTCACCGTGCAGAGCATCACCTGCTGCCAACCCAACAGGAGGCACCAGAGCCAAGCACAGAAAGCCCCATAAATACACAGAAGGAGCAGAGGATTAACGTGGGGCTGGTTGTGTTGGTTTTTGAAGGACGGTGTATAATCCATCACTTGGGGGCAATCACAAGAGGGATGTTTGAATTCCTCAGAGAGCACAGAGCTTATAAATAATAATGAACAGAATAAAATGCAAATGGCCTGGAAGGAATCAATACTCATGAATGAAATCAGCCCTCAGATCCTAATTGAAATGAAAATGAGATGCATATTCAATATGTGCTTAATAGAATATACATAATATGAGCATCCTGAGCTAATGAACAAGACCTTTCCATCATGCAGATACATGCAGGCCCCCCTCCTAGGAAGAGAATGCCAACAGATGCACCCAGCCTCACCATACCTCCATGAATTGCTATGTATATATACATATAGATTGAGGATAATGGAAACAATGAACTTCTAACCTCTGTTAGGTCTCAACCACAAACAGCCACAAAAAGAGCAGCTGTTGTTTCTGAATATCCGTGAAGCTGTGGTAGGTATTTTGCATATTGCTCCAATATTAATTGAAGCTTTTGTTTGTGTTGGAAATTGCGTGTGCCGAGGCTTTATTCTCCTTTGTATTTCAGGCCATTTTGCAGTAGTTGATTAGGTGCCCACGTGCTAATTGCTCTGGTTCCACGCTGACCCTTCCTGGGACCTCACTGACCCACGCAGAAGAGTGGGAGCTGCTGCCCTTAATCTAACTACAAACAGTTGAATTATTTCCCCCACAGGGCTGAGCTGGGGATCTCATGTTATCTCAGGAGAAAGCAGATGTGCACTTCCGTGGGGATGACCCGCCCCGATATGCTAAACACTGGCACACTCCCTGGCAGTAAGAAAAGAGCTCCCTGTTTAAAACCAGATTTCAGGTGTTTGCGACTTGGAAGAACGAGCAGCAGAGACAGGAACATCAGTGTCACGTGCAGTGGGTCTTGGCTAGGGCTGCAAACATCGGCTGTCATGAACACAGCAGTGCTGAGACAGGAGCAGGAGATGGCCCATAGCCCCGGGACCCGAGGAGTCCTGACAGCTGGGTAGGCGTGAGCCACCATGGCTCATGTAGGATCACCTCCCCGATGTCCCACTCATCTTGTGTTGGAGAACACAAGCTAAAAGATGCCCAGCTCGCTGCTGAAATGCTGATTACCCTTTGCCATGCTGGGTGCTTCACCCAGCAAAACCAAATTAGACATTCTTCTCCTGGGATAAAACCCCAAAAGCCAAGAGTCCTAACTGGAATTCTGCCACAGTTCAACCTCTCTGCCTCCAATTCCTCATCTCCACCCCACATCTGTCCTGAGGGTTGAGTGTTTAACATTGCAATGTTTTGAAAATGTTCTAAATGTTCTGTGCTAAATCCTATCTGGAAGTACCTAACTGTTAAACAGATGGAGCTTATTTTATTGCTTTGCAAAGCAAATGTCATCTGTATTGAATTTCTTGCCTTGTCTGCTAACAGAATTCTTCTCTCTGATTCTGTTTTTCCATTCCTGTGGAGACAGGGTTGTTGGGGGGGGAGCCGAACACAATAATTTAAGGGCTAAAAATCTCTTTCCTGCTTTAGTATCCAGCATTAATGTTACTGCCTCATCACTACAGAGCCAGAATCCCAACTGGATATCAGACTGATGAGGTCTTTATCCCAGACCCATTACTGCATGGAAACACATTCCTCTGAATCTGCGCTCCATGACTGGATGGGGGCACTCACTGACAGGGGAAAAAGTGTGTTCTAAGTGTAGCAGAAACCTGAAGTAAAATCATCCCTCCCTTAACACAGCACAACAGCTCTTCTGACACAGTGAAGGCTTTGCTGAGGGCCACTCAGCTAAATTGAGGGCCATTAAGCTGCCAGAGACATCTCAGTGGGTTTTCCTCATGGGAAAAACGCCGGAAAATTACCACTGGTCTAAACTACAAGGGTGCAGCTTGTGCTCCTGCCCCTTGCTGACAGCTTTGCACAGGAGAATGCCTGCAGAGAGCAGAGCAGTGCCCCTGGCTGGGCTGCCAGGGGGGGTTGCTCTCGCCCATCGCGCTCTGTCCCCCTGCCTGTCTCAGCATCTCCACTCTCAGATGCGAACACAGCAGTTTGGGAGGACCTTTGAACAAAAGCTACTCTCGCAGCCAACTGAGTAATTCTTCCTCTTGTATGCCTTTCTCTCCCAGCAGATGGTTGTCTGTAGCTGTTCCTTTGTAATTTTTCTCCTTAATTACTGGCTCCAGGCAGTGGAAAGTCAAGAAAAGGGAGAACATTGAGATGATGGACCTGTCTTCATCACCTGGCTGGCACCCTACTTCCCAGAACTAGTGCAGTGTGTTCCAATCCTTCCTCCCTGGGACGCCACAGCCTCTGCACCTTCAGGATCGTGGCTTTGAGTCATAAACAATAAGCCTGGAAAGAGTTGAATCTATTCTAGGCTGTTGTTGCCAGGTACAGCACATGCTATCTGTTAGATTTTACTTTCCTGGAAATTCTTCTGATTCATAAAACATTCACCAAACATTGTGGACCCCTATTTTGTCGACTTTTTCTTTCCTGCTGTGTAGCTTTTGGCAGTAGAAACGTGTATAAATGACTACAGAAATGGTCTTCTTTATTAATATCTTGGTTGGCCAGAACATTGTTGGATAACCCACAGATAGTCCTGGGGAGACTTCAAGGCATCAGGAAGTGATTTTCCAGATGAGAAGTAGAAAGAAATAAGCAAAAAGCTGTTTTGAGCTATACACACAAATTCCCATGGATGCAAACAAACAAAATGGAGAAGAATGAATTCAATTAAAGAGCATTCAAGCTTAAGCCTTGTTTTAGGATTTTTTAAGTGATAATTCATGCAGCTACACTCAATTGGAGTTTCCTTGGATTTTTTTTCTTTGTATTTCTTTTTCCCAAGTAAGACAATCCCTCAGTTAAAAGGATCAGAACACTCTGAAATCATTGTTGAGAAGTAATTCCTCTTGCTGTTATCCCTGGGGAGCAGCACTCCGGGGTGGATGCTGCTCCCAAAGCAGCTGGAGACATCTCAGCTCTCAGGATGTGGCTCTCAGCACGTGTCTTAGTGCTGGGATGAAGGAGAGGAGGACTACGCGGGTTGGTCTGGAGCACCCGTTGTTGGTGCTGACCCTGGCAGGGGCAGTGTGAGCCCAGGCTGAGTGCTGGCAGCTGGGAGCGTCACAGGTGGCTGGGAAGCCACATTCCTGACATCCCTGTCTGGAGGGGACACACGGCAGTGCAGCTGAGCCCAGGCCTCGCACCCTCACCCCACACCTCCCCTACCAAAGGGCCGCTGCTGCCACTGCTGGAGGGTGCCAAGAGCAAAATGAGGGATGTGAGAATGGCTTTGCATGAAATACATTGGCTGCTTGGCTGAGATTTCCCTCCTTTTTGGCACATCAAATATTCACATGTGATATACACTGAAAAGATACATCTATCTCTAAACACACCTCATGCTATTTAGGAATAGGGGCAGGAGTTATTCACGTTATAGAGGTCGATGGAAGAGGGATTCTGTGAGTTTCAGGGAAAATTCTTACAATAAAGCCTGATCTAGAGTCAGTAAAACATTCATCATTGTCACCCCTTCCCCACCAAGTGGCCCTCATCTTCTGTTTCTGCACCTTCTGTGAAGATTATCAACTTTTCGCTACACCAATGTCACCCTCATCTTTTGGAAGACTTTTGTTGCAGTGACAGTATCAAGATCAGTTTAGCACTTGTTATGCTGGTTTTGGAATTTTTTTTAAGCACAAAAAAAAATTTATTTTAAACAGTAAAATTACCAGATGGGAAGCTAATTTAATAAGTTGATAGTATCTTTTCATTTTAATTAGAAGACTGCACATAGAGCTGTCTTCTTGAAATACAACCTGACACAACTGCAAGCTTCCTAAACTGCCAGATCTGATTTTGTTTTCCAAGTAGGAACTTAAGAATACTTTAATTTCTTTAAAAGTACATTGGAGAGGATAACGTTTCTTTTACAAGGGCATTCTTTGAGGAAGACTGACTCAGGCACTCTGAGACGTGGAAAATTAAAAAGTTAAAACCAACTGAGCTGAAAAACAGTTATGACCATCAAATGAAATAAGCCAATAAAAGCTGCAAAGGAACAGTCCAGTTTTGCCACCTCTACACCTCTGTTATTTTTCTACAAGCCATGGGTAAAGTGCTACTGCAATTCACAATACAGAGCTTATTTCAATATTCTACTCTGTCTACACATATTCCATGGCTGGGAGAACCGGGCTTTATTTCAATTTTGTCAAGGTCTTTTCATCTTAAAAATAGTGTACAAAAACCAGACTGACTGGAACTGAATGCAGAATTCACAGAGAGAACAAATACCTACAAAATTTCACCAAAGTGTGATGAAAATCAAGATATACTCTCTAGAAAGAAGATTATATAGACCATCCCCCCAATCATAAATGACTATTCTATTTTTACATATACCTACTTCCTAACTCTGTTTCCAGTGAAGGAAATAATAAATTATTTTATAAATTCCATTTTTGTCCCTGAGGCAATCTCAGAAACTTATTAATGGACAGGAAATGTTGGCCAATAGTAATGTGGTTAAGAAGCACATCACTTTATACTCATTTAACTGGGTTCAGATTAAGATTTTTAAGTCACAGAAGAAATGATTTCTCACTCTTGTCAGAGATTGAGTAGCTAGAACAATTCAGAGGGGAGATGATGCCTGCTGTGTTTTACATAGGGAAAAGGTTTTGGTAGAACATTTCACAGGGAAGTTTTGGTTAAAGTTGCATCTATTTTTTTGTGTGATAGAGAGAAAGAAAGGTCTCCACCTCCAGATATGTTTGAGTTACAGGGACAACAGTAATTTTATCAAGAGGAAATGGGAGCTAGGGAAATATTCCTTGTTTCTAAATAAAAACATCCTTTTTTCCCCCCACCTCCTAACGCATGCAATGTCGTCAATATGAAATATTGTTCCTCAGCTGCCTCAGCGTGCATGTCTGCTACACCAGCACTTTCTTGGCTTGATTTCATTTCAAAGCCCAAGCAGAATCTATTCTCCCTCTGCTATAGTTCTGCAACTGACTCAGGTTTCAAGTAATATTTTGCTGTTTTCCCTCAAGAGTAAAAATCAGAGCTGTCTCCTGTGGGCAGTAGCTGATTTTCAGCTGAGCTAGAGGCAAACCTTGGGGGTTTATTCCACACACACTCTTTTGTAAGTGTGTCTAGCTTGATTGAAACATGCAAAAAAGCATCACCTACACCTGTCATCAGCACAGCACTTAGCTAGGAGAAAAGGCTTGCAGTTGAAAATGATCCTGGGAATAATTGCAAATCCAAGATGAAAAAAATCAAGTGACCTCCTTTTAAATACCACAGAAACATACCGGCAAACATTTACCATTAGGCTGGAAAATAAATATCCATCCACTCATGGTCAAATTTCAAATGAACATGATCTAACTAATCAATTTTTGTTTATTTATCATGCTCTAACTACTCAAGTAAATCTAAATTAATGGCATGAGTAATTGGATTCATTTAAGACCTTGCATTTCCTTTCCTTATGCTCTGCTGCTTGCGGCTGCTGAAATGGGAGCAGCCAAACCATTTTCTTCTGTGGGCCACACAGACAATACACTGATCACCAGAATTTGGGTCCCAGGTGCCCTTTTCAGAATTATCCTCTCACACATGGCATAGCCAATGATTAAACCTGCCGGACAGCCTAGAGCTCCACAACAATTCAAAGCTGAGATTTCTAGCAAAGGAAAGATCGTGTGTACGGAAGAGAAACTACCCAGCGTTATTCCCACTAGTGGGAGAGGGAAGAGGTTAGTTTGAGGTTAACAACAAGACTTTGGAGGCCTTGGCATGTGGTGTAAACGTCTTCTGGCACACAGCTGAGCCTCTGGGCTGTACCTCAGCTGACGTGGGATGTGATGTGTCCTCCTGCCTCTGCTGTAATTCATGGAGTGAGACATTGCTTACTGGGGATTGCACTGGAGCCCTGGTATGCATGGGATGAATTTTACAGAGGTTGAAGTTGATAGTGGTTTGTACCTCAGGGCCCGTGGCCTCCTCTTTAATAATCAAGTCTGCTCTCCTGCAGGCCTCCTTCCTCCTCCCAGCACATAAAACTCCTCCTGTGTGTCCTGTCCCAGGAATCCATGAGCAGTGATGGTTCTACACACGGACAGCACTTCCCTACTCCACTCTTTTCTGGGAATACGGTTCTGCAAAGCTGTTGGCAACACAGGGTGACTACAGCAGCTTTCTTTGCTGTATGGCAGGTAATTTGTGTCAGCCTTTGTCCTAGGAGCCTGGAGCTTCACCTGCTCAAAGCAGGTTTTCTTGGCGGGAATTTAAAACATTTTTTATGTCTTGGAGGGGTTTTTCCACTTATAGTTTGCTAAAGTGGTGTCTAAGGAAAGAATCACTCCACTTTGACTTCTCCTGTTTACACTGGAGTGGCCTTATAAGTCAGCCCATTCCTGTCAATCCTTTTCTGCCACACTCACGGATGAGATCCTAAAACCCACCTTGCACCAGTGGCCTCTTCTCCTCACGTGCCCTGCAGCCCTTGACACTCCTCTCATCCAGCAGCTTCTTCAGACAGCAACAGGGAGCCTTCCACAATCTGCTTTCTACAGCTGCTCTGTCCCCTTTCTAAGCCAAAAGCACACAGACTCCAGGCATTCAGCTTTATTCAGAGACACAGAACTTGCCTTTTTCTGCTGCTGCTCTAACCAACCTGTTGTAATGCAGGTCTGGGCCAGCTCTTCCCTGCTGCTCCTCTCTCCTCCAAGCTCTCCAGCAGGTTTCAGTCCAGCCTGGAGTCATCTTCACTGCCATCCCTCAGAAAATCCCCTGGTGCACTGACAGGAGATCATGAACAGACCTAATATGGTTTGCAAACTGTATCCAACCTCTGCTTCAGGAGGGAAGATGTCTGCCCAGAGAAGCTGACTCTAAATACACAGTGGCATCACTTCCAGAGCCTTGACTGCAAAAATGAACCTCTTTCTCCCTTGAGTCCTCACTGCCAATGCTCATGCACACAGCTGCTGAAAACTGGGGTCCTTTCTTTTCTGGAGGTGAGGAGGGAGAGGAGGAGAGCTCCTCCGCAGCACCTGGGCATCATTTAACCCAGCCCTGGGGATTCTGGTGCCCCTGTAATTCAGTCATTCAATTAGCAACCAAGAACAAGTGCATTCTTCTTCCATCCCATGGCAAAGAAGGCTGGTGCTGCCTGTTGCAGCTCTATTTATAGCTTCCCTACACTCCCCTGCTCTCCCTCACAGGCAAACCCAGGAACAAGCTGGAGGCTGCTGCACGGAGAAAGGGCGTTCTTTAGGTGGGGGCTGGGGTGTGGGGCTGTGATAATACTGTGTCACTACCCAGAGAATATCTCTTAGAGCCTGTCTCTTCTCTCTCAACAGGCTTTTTCGATAGAGTAGGCTTTTTTATGGAAACACAACACTTTTAATCTAAAATGTTGAAGGTTTTGCAAGGCAAAGTTGGATCCAAAAGGGAAGGAAAAAAAAATGTTACTTCTACCAGAGGATTTCTGGGCCTTCTCAGCAGTTCTGTCCTCTCTGTGTTTTGGTTAAAATTGCTCAGCAGTGATGCAAATTCCTGGAGCCTGGACCCCTTAGCCCAGATGAAAATGGTGTGAAGTGCGTGAGGGTGGACAGGCAGGAGAGCAAGACAAGGCAAAGGGGTTTTGGACCAGGAGAAAACTGGGTTGTTAAAATGGCATATTTTCTAACTAGCAGCAGAACTGCTGACTCTGGTTTAGATTACTGTTCCTTGCCTTCCATGAGCACTAATAGGCTATAAATACACCCACAAAACCTTACTGCCAGGGAAAGCTAATTCCTGTTGCATTTACTGATGTTTAGGGCTTTCTTTTCACGGCAGATGAAATCACTGGAGTGTTTGCTGTGATTTGGTGTATAGCAGCTTGAATCAGAGCTTTGCTTGGACCAGCTCCCAGCATTCCCTTTGTTGCTGGATCAGTGATCCTAGAGTGAATTTGCAAGGGGCCAAAGGAATTAAGTGCCCACACTGACTTGTTTTGGTCATCAGGATGCCCACATTTGCCTTACAAATGCAAACTTTGAAAAAGTACACCCTGTTTTCAACAAGAAACCTACTGAACAGACTTCTAAACCAGGGAGATTGTTTTTTCCTTGGGCCCTTACTTGAAATCTTCCTTTGGCTTTCGGTCCGTGCAGCAGGGGAGAGGCGCCAGTGCTGAGAACACCTGAAAATCAATTAAAGGCAGCAGCTGCTGAGGGGCTTCTTCTTTATTGCCTTCCACTGAAAAGGTTCATGGAAAACTATTTGCTTTCCCATAGCTGCTGCAGAAAATGTTAGACAAGTTGTAGCTCTGTGCAGAGGTTTGTGCCTGCTCTAACCTCTCGCATCCATTTGATATCTGCAAATCTATTGACAAATTATTTCCTATCTGCTTTTCACACTTGCTAGATTCCTGGGATGAGAGAGTCTTTATTTCTTTGCAGGGCTGAACTATAGTCAACTAGATTAGAAAATGTTACTTTCTGATAGATTTTTTCTCCCTTTTAGCTGCCTACAGAATGCTATACTGAGGTGCACTGTAAAAAATAAATTCCACACCAGAGATATGATTTTTCTATTAACCTTCTCACCCCAAACTTCTTCAGAGACGTTCATTTTTTTCTCCCTGGATTTCTAGAGAATTTTTCCATAAGAGCTGAAGAAGTTTGCAGAAATCAGCCATTCTTAAGAGAATTTCTTCATGCTCATATATTTGTACATTGCTTTTAAAATCAGATTCCTTGTAAATATACAGTTCTATTATAGATGAGGCCTTGTGAGGCTCAGTGGATACCATTACAGAGCCCTTCACTAGCAGGCTTTGGTGAAACCCAGCTCTGCTGTGTTACTGGTACAAGCTGCAGGAAAAGGCGTCCGGGAGCTGGTATCACACGTGGTTCTCTACAGAAATCTGGCATTTGACAAGAACTGGAATGGTAAAAGAAATGGTACTTTGGGGACTGGGGATTCACCAGCCGACATGGGGAGAGTCTGTAGCTCTTCTTGGCCAAGTTCACCAGCAAATGAATCCGCCAGTGAAACACTGCCACTGGTATGAGCAGGGATGTGAAGGCAGGCACAATTAATCAAAATTTTTGAAATATGGAAAAAATCCATTTCATATGCAGCTGAAGACAGCCCTGCAGAGGAGTTCATCCCCATTCCACAGGGAGAGTTCCCACATTTTGATTGCATGGGTACTTGAAGAACAATATGCAGAGCGCTGCCATCAGAGAGGTATTTGCCATCAAACGCAGCCTAATGCAACCCCATCTCTTGGGGTTTTTGTTGGTTTTTTTCCTTCCCTGATATTTTCTCTTTCTTTCCCTCTTCCTTTGTAGTTTATTGTGTCCTTTCAAGCATTAATTTCATCAGTGATAACTAAAATTTCCTACTGACTGGGGTGCAACGGCAGTCAGGACAGGATTTGCACTTCGAGTTTAATAAAACCAGTGAGAATGATTTGTTAAATCAATGCAAGAAAAATGCAGGAGAGGAATTTCAAGGATCTCTGAGTTCATGGGCATGATTACATAAGATGGAAGTAACAGCTTTGATTTCTTCTGATATGAGCAGTGTTCTCATGACCCTCACATAGTAACAGGGTCCTACTTTCCTTCCTTATAATGGACTGATGTTTATTGCCTAGGATTTGGGATTTTTATCCTGAAATCTGGAGAACTATTAATTTCAAGATAACTTATGTCTACACATAAATCTAATGATTCAAGGCAGCTTTCTGTAAAGGGCCAGCATGGTAATGACTCCCTTGAATTTTGGCTATGAATGTGAGCAGGCTGACTTATTTCTCTTTTGCAGGCACCCAACAAATTTATTAATCTTACTGCAACAGTTAGGTATCAGTGCTTTGTGTGTTAACTATTATATTAGAAAATTGGGGATTCAGAAGTCTCTCTGATTGTTAGTGGTTGCTGTGGACAGTGGACTAGACCATGATTTTTACCAAGGTAGATGTGTTTGACTTCACACTGCTTTCCTTCTCCCTGGGTGTGTTATTGATGGTGCTCTTTTTTCTTTGGAGAAAAAAGGATTCACCAAATAAAGCAGTTCTCACCCGTCCACATTTCATTGTGTTATAATGCCGTTATTTTCCCCCTAAATTTTATTCATCCTTTGTCTAGTATGTGTGGGACTTTGAGGATAAGCACAGCAATAAAAAAAGGATACTCTGGAGACTCTTCAGTCTTCCTGAGTTATAACAAAGAGCAGAACTGCATGTAGGGGCTGTAAGGAGATGTGTACAGGGGATCATGCTTTGGCAGACAGATGTCTTGATAGGTTTTCTTATTCCTGTGTTTTTTAAAGACTTATTCCCTTTTAATATATCCCACACCCCATCCCATGGCAGCTCAGGATACACGGGCAGACATTCACAGACGCTGCTACCGAGGCAGCAGCAGCACACACACATCCTGCTGCTACCATGACAGCAAATGTTGTATGGTTTTTATATACATATTTGTTTGTGTGCACACATCTGTCCTGGCTTTAGGCCTAAATCCCACAAGTCCGTGCCAGAAGCTGTGAAGTAATTTAAGACCACGGAGTTAGGCTGAGTGTGGTGAAACTTAAGCACGTGCTTAAATTTGCTTCTTGATGGGAACTTTCTTATCCAAGTAAAACTGGGAGGAGAAGGACAGTCAGAAAGCCAGGAGCAGTCAGACCAACCAGGGAAAATGAGTTCAAGTTGTCACCCTCCATCACAGCTTCCCAGGCAGACATCCTTGTAGCCGAATCCTTGGAGCCTCTGTGTCCTCCAAGGAGTCTCCCAAGTCAGGGTTTTCCTTGGCCATCTCTAAGTAATACCCAACAGAGAGTGTAAACACTTTTAAATTTTGCCCACAATCCAGAAGATTTGTTGTGTTATGTTTTTGTCCAAATGGATACAAATATTGCCCCTCATTATCCATAACCCTTGAAGTTTTGAGGGTTTTGATTTTCTTTTCTTCAAATAATTAGGCCTGTTTTCTGTTGGCAGCCATCACATTTGCCCACACGAGGCCAAGTCTTTCCAAGTTTATTAGATTTATTATTTCCAAGAAATAGCTTTCATAACCAGAGGTGCCCATTAGCTCTCCAGCTATTTCCTGTCTTAACCCCAGGTTGTTGCCCATGCCAGATTCCCATGCAAGGGTGGTCTCATTTTGCAGAAAGAGCCTCCTTCTCTCTGGAGGACACCAACTTCTCTGACCCCACACAGATCTAATGATGACTTTAAAGCACAGAGCGCAGCAATTACCCATGCATGTGTCACCAACCACGTTCACAGAATAATTTACTCTCTCTCTGCTTTTAATTTTGTCCTTGTTCTGCATCCTATAAAGGTCCCTGTCATGCTGCCAGCATTTTGGTGCCTGTTACTTATTTTATTTACTGTTGAGAAATGAAAATATGTGTAAATCCATAAATAGCTAATAAAAGAAATATTGCTTCTGTGACATAAGCCTGAGTCTTTCATGGCTCTTGCATCAAATGAATGGTCCAATGGGTCAGACGGCCTCAGCCAATCTCCCAGCACCCCATGATATTTTAATATAATTTAGCTTTCAGGGCTAGGGGGGAAGAGAAACTCTGCAAGTTATGAGAATATAAATAAAGCTACAATACCATTGCTTTACAGCAGCCTGTGCCATATTAAACAGCTGACATGTCTGTTCCAAGACCTTGTCATGTTACTTTTGCATTTGTGTAAACTGACTTCGGTTAAAAAGAGAGCAGGAAAAGAAAAATCAATTGAAACAGAAGACAGAGATTTAATTTAGCTGGGGGGAAATCAGATCAAGGAAGGCAAATGAGGAAGATAAAAGTAACCCCTGTCCCAACGTAGAAAGAGAGTAGCTGTCTGATGTTCATTAAATTAATTAACAGCATTCTGCTCCTCTGGGACCTGGGAGGGCTGAGGAGGGTGGGTTTGGTGCTGCTCCAAGAATGAATTAGAAACACAGACCAAAGGGAAAGGGAGCCAGGGGTTCTCACTCTTTAAGACTACAGTGGGTTGGTAGGTATAGGTGTGGATGGACAGAAGTGAGGTGGTTTAAGCACAGCCCTTTCTCATCACAGCTGTGGTGGAAAAAGGCAGTGACTGATGGATTATTGTGTTGACAGTGTACCTGGGAAAATGCGGTTTTTGTGATCCATGCTGTGCATGCAACTCTAGCTCTGCCTCTGTAAAAATCATAATGTCCACTGGCTGACTTGAATGAGATACCTGAATACTCTGAAAGATACTAAGTTCCTGGAAGGAAATAGGCCAGCAGATAGAAAAGTGTCTTTATCTATGTTCAAGCTGATACTAGGACTGAACTCAAATTCCTTATGAGAGCTTAGAGAATCAACATTAGACAGAGGTATTATTAACATCCCAGCACTGCCAAGCCCACCACTAACCCATGACCTCAAGTGCCACATCTACACATTTTCTCATTACCTGCAGGGTTGGTGACTTCACCACTTCCCTGGGCAGCTTGTTCCAGTGCTTGACAACCTTCACTGAAGAAATTTTTCCTCATATTCAATCTAAACATCCCCCGGCACAACATTAATCTATTTCTTCTTGTGCTGTCCCTTGTTACATGGGAGGAGAGCCCGACCCCCACCTGGCTACACCCTCCATTCAGGGAGTTGCAGAGAGCAATCAGGTCACTCCAGAGCCTCCTTTTCTCCAGGCTAAGCCCCCCCAGCTCCCTCAGCTGCTCCTCATCAGACTTGTGCTCCAGTTCCTTCACCAGCTCCATTTCTCTGGAGACACTCCAGGCCCTCAGTGCCCTTCTTGTAGTGAGGGGCCAGAACCAACCCGAGGATTCAAGGTGCAGCCTCACCAGTGCCAAGTACAGAGGGACAATCACTGCTCTTGTCCTGCTGGCCACACTGTGGCCGACACAAGCCAGGATGCTGTCAGCCTCTTTGGCCACCTGGGCACACTGCCAGCTCACATTCAGCTGCAATCCAGACGATTAAACCTGGGATAATCCAAATACCAGACACAAAATGGCAGAAAAGAGGTTTCATAAATTCATATGATTTTTTTTTTTCCCCTCGTCTCTCACCGAGAAGTCCTGCCAGGAAGCCTGCTCATGCCAGCCCTGAGGATCCTGTGCCTGCACTCGGCGTGTGCGAGAGGAGGAGAGGCAGGCAGCCCGGGAGTGCGAGCAAACCAACAGACCTGCTTCCAAGAACACGGGAGGCAGCTGAGTGTGGAAGGACACAAACTTTGTTTGTTTGTTTTGGATTGGAAAGGAAGGCTCATTTTCAGCTTCGCAGGATTTTTTGAGGGATGGAAGAAATCAGCCTTTACCAAATGCGGGGAAAAACTGACTTTTCAAAACCTGGAGGGGATCAGGGCTTAAACAAACAGAGTCGCTGAAATTAAACCATGCAAATGTATTTGACAGATTCCCTGTGCAGAAAATGGTGCCCAAGAACAAATAGTTCTTTGGCTGTTGAAATGTTACAGGATATTGGCAGCTTAAAGAAATGAAAATAACCCCCTGAATAAAGACATTCTGCATCCCCTGAGCTGCTGTGCTCCTGCCCTGTGGTCAGGGGGTGTGAGCACTCTCAAGATGGTGATGACTGAATGATTTATGAAGTCCCTTTTTGAAAGGGTGCCTTGATAGGTACATCTGTATAGCTGATCCCAGCCAGCCATGGCATCAGCCTCTGAAGTCTGTTCCACATGATATCTGTTCATTACATAAAAGCAGAGCGTGGGCCACTATAATCTTTGTTTACTGCCTCTCCCAGCAGTTTAGAGAGGGGACAAATGTGAACAAGGTACATGAACTGCTCAATTCAGCATTCAAGAACAAAGGAAAGACCAAGGGGATGGGGACAAACCAGAAGATCATGTTGATGCCTTGCTCAGATCTGTCTCTCCAAATCTGCTGTAGCCTCAAGCCTCTAGAGCTGATCCTTCCAGGTGAGCAAGCTGATTCCATCAGATTGGGAAGATATGATGTTGTTGGGGGAAAAGGCCTCTTCATTAGGATCATTTGAGGATGGAACAACATGCATAAGAAATTCCTTAGCTGGACACTGACTTGAAAAGAAGGAAATAGAGGGGAAGGAGCAAGCAGCCTCCTGGACTGCACTCTGACAATCTGAAAATTCACTGGGCATTTTGACTATCAAGCTACCCCAAAACACATGAGCAGTATGAAGTATGAAAGTAAAGCAAGCTCTGAATTTGATGGGTCAATCTCTTCAGTGATTTGATTGCACTAAATTCAATCTTCAGTTCAGAGAGGTGACACAGAGCTGAAAATTGAAGCTCAGCTACAGAAATTGAGTCTCAGGAAGGCAAGAAAGCAGCAAGGCATAAAGGGAAAGGAAAATGATTTCTTAAATAACTTCCCTTTTGATTCCTCTAGCTAAAGCCAGTGTTTGCCAAGAGGTAATCCATGCATAGCTTTGCCTCCTGTGCTTCGGAAAGGGAGTCACTGGGGGCCACACTTGGAAACCCCAGCACGCAGCAGCCAAGTGTGAACTATAGTGCTGAGGAATTTCTTTCATGACTAATCCTGCTGGCCGTTCTGGTAGGAGTGGGAGCCCTTCCCTCCTTGGGGGAAAGGAAACTCAGTCTGGGCCATGATTTGCACCCATCAGAGATCCTGAGGGCAATGGTCAGTGCATGGTAGTTTGATGCCACCGAGATGTTCACCTACCAGGAGCAGGTGCTCACTGATCACTGGGGCTGAAGAGGGGGTGGACAGAAAATAAACAGCTCTCAATGTGTTAGCAGAAACCCCAGCCAAACTGGAGATCTCTACAGGCTGCATTGATTTCCAGGGCTGTCGCCTATCTTGGAACAGTTGTGGTTCTCCAGGAGCCAAGACCATGGCACTGTGTGGTCCTTGGAGCCAGTTCATGTCTCAGTAATGAGGAGTTCTGTTCTGTCCTACGAAGATATAGAAGTTTGATCTTTTCTGCACTGAAAAATATTCAAACAAGAGAAAGTCTGGGTTCACCCTTCTGCAGGAGTTTTGGGATTTCCTCCCTTCTCAGCCTGGGAAAGCTCTTACAGGCATGGTAGAGATTATCAGTAGTAGTTACAACAGTATTTATGCATTTTATTTTAAAACATTTTGCTTGAAGCGTTCTGCAAAGAACCAATATTACAATAATAAGCAACAATTTAGAAATGATCATCAAAGTGGAAAACCAAGATAGATATAGCATAAAGAGCCAAAGGGCATCATTAGAAGGAGGGGGAGGATTCCCTTTGAAATGCAGCCACGATGCGGAAAATGCCTATTGAGAGCTAACTTTCACCTGATCCTTCTTCCCTTTAAGAAAAATGTGCATTAGAATTTAATGTTGCAATTTCTATGTTAGAATTCAAAAAGCAAACACAGCTACGAGCTTCTGCTTGTTTTGAGATCTCGGTCACCCTGCTTCTCTCGTCTTACATCTTATACCTGGTAAACAGGTTGTAAATGAGAGCACAGCTCTCTTCACTGCACCAGGGGTCAAAAATGTTTTCTGCTCTTGTTTAGGTGAAAGATCAGGATTTTCATGGACTTGGGCCACAGTTGTACTGCCTATGACCACATAGTCCAAGAGCAGTGACAGAAGCAGAGAAGACGAATAGCTTTAAAGTATTATAGACACAATTCACCATGCTTCTTATGTTACAGTGACTGTACAGATTCTTACAGCAATCAAGGTTTTTCATTAAAGCCCGTTTTTAAGAGAACAATCACTTTCACTGGAGGGAAAATATTAAAGACATACCTGGTTTCCTTAAACTGGGCACATTATAGAAAAAATTGGAGTCCTAAAGGAAAATATTTTAATTTTCAGCCGGAAAATACTGGCCAAACTGCCAAAATCTCAGCTTCACACAGAATACAATAAAGAAACTGAAATGTTTGGTGAAGTTCTTTCCTCTTCTTCTGGGTCATCTTTACTGGGTCACTGCTACAAGCTACCTTCCTTTTCTTCTCTTCCTTGGCTGCTTCAGGGCATCCCTTCCCAATTCTACTCTTTCCCTGGAATTTCTCACCTCTGCAATTTTAACTTCACAGTCCCTCGATGCAGCAGGAGCCTGGCAAAGCCCCAGAGGCTGCTCATTTGGGGCAGCAACTCTGTCATGCTGTCAGCTGAGAATCCTCCCACCAGTGCTGAACTCTTTCTAAGGCAGCTTTTACATCCGTTTGTACGTGAAGGTGTCCTTCACTCTGCTATTTAAAGAGTTCAAGGATAAAAGATTTAATATTCTTATCAAACTTCTCATTTCAGGATTCTCTAAGCTTTGTCCAGTTAAGCTGAACTGGGCGTACAAACTGTTCAGCTTATGTGAAATTTCTGATAGAGCATCCAGTTCTGTTTTAAACAACATGGAACATGGGACAACTGTGACACTAAATTATTTTGCTGCTTAAGCATTCTTCCTATTTAAATGTTTGTGTCTTGTGTTCAGATTGAATTTTTTTTTAGTATTTTGACATTTATTTTTAAAGTATTTTCCCCAGAACCATACACAAATCTAGTGTTTGTCTGTATTGTAAATCTTCCTTTGGGTCCTAATATGTTTTAAAATATCTGAGTTCTGCAAGCTGTGGCTTTTTTTCCTTTGGTCTTTTCGTTCTCGTGGATGTTTTTCGCAGCTCTTGATGGGATGATTGATCACACCTCTTATTTTCCACATGTAACCGTGTGTGTATATATAGCATGGATATATATATTCTATATGTTTATTTTCTGGCAGCTGGCTGCCACTAAGATGCTCTTAGCTGAGGCTGTTAGGTGGTGGCTCTGGCCTCATCTATTTGAGACAGCAGGAGCTCCTCAATTTTAGGACCCTATTTACCTCTACTGAACTGTGTCTGGTACTTCTGGGGATTGTGCTGGTCATTGAGTAAATGCTGTGGATAATTTCAAAGTCATTGGCAAAATATCTTCTGGATGTACCAGGACTGATCCTTCGCGAGGCAGCAAAGGCACCTTTGAGTGCATCAAGGACTGTCTTTCCTCCTCGTCCAAGTGGCTGAGCACACCTCTGCCTTGGAGAGCTCAGTGTGGGAGGCAGCTGGGCTGGCAGGCAGAGCCAGCCGTGTCACGGGGCGCTGGAGAAGGCTGACCAACAAGCCACAGGTTCCCCAGTGCCACACTGTCAAAAGTGATGTTCCCATTTAGTCACTCGCACTCACCGTCTTTCAAGCCTCATTGAACCCCAGCAGGGGTAAAAAAGTCTCTGTGACGAACGTGATCTTCATCTGCAGGACAGAGGCATTTAGAGGATGTCACTGCCATCACTCTGGCTTGGGCTAAGGCTGAAATAACTCCTGTCAACCCCATGATGAAAACAGGACGGAGGAACGCTGCTAACAACAGGCAGCCGTCAACACTTCCAAAACTCTCCTCTGAAATAAGGCCACTGGGCTGTCTCTAAATCTTGCTGTGGGTGTGCGTGGTGCTGTGAGCTGCGGGTCCCTGGGTATTAGGAGCTGTCTGGAGCAGCGAGGGGCCCTGCAGCTGCCAGACCCCAGCCGAGGGTGACAGCTGCAGAGGCATCATTACTGCCCACCTCCCACCGCTCCTGCTCCCAGCTACAGCCGCCTTCTTGGTTCAGTTTAGTTTATGTGTGACATAATTTACCCATAAAGGAGGGCTGATCGTAAATCCAGATGGAAGTGGATTTGCATGAAATGCACTTTAATTAATTAGCTAAATGTTTGCAAAGTGCTTTGAAGATGTAAAACTCCATACAAGTGTTCAACGGTTCTAATAATAAAATAACAATAATTAATTTCCCCAGGAAGCCTGTGTACAGCATGTGCTCAGAATATTCCTATCCAAGAACATTAAAAAAAATAACCCCACTTTACCTCTGACATTTTATTGAGGACTGAGTACTGCAATAAAATAAATTAATTCATTTATTCATCCATGGAGACTTCAGTTTGGCTCTAGTTTAAAAAAGAAAATAGCAGCCATAGTGCCCATTAGTCAATGTGACAGAACAGAAGTATAATTTAGAGCAGTTAAGCAAGACAGGGCTGTTTAGCAACGAGGCATCTGATAAGGGGACCAAGTATCTCTGCTTTCAGCTTTCCCATAGAAGCAGTATGGCCCTGCAATAAGGTGGCCTGCAGTGACTCAAAATCTGGATATTATTCTGAGAACATTAACTGTGGAGGAAGCAGGCAGAAACCTGGGCTGTTATGGATGCTTTTACACACTGCTCCTGAATCGGAAGCTCTGCTCCCTTCCCTTGGAAGACGTGCTCATTTCGGTGCTTGCGTTCCCTTGGATTTGAATTCTGCAAATGTTTGGTCAGATCTCTGCATGCAAGAAGTTAGTGAGAAAAAAAGGCCATTGCAAAAGCTCCTGCAAATGTGCATTTGCCAGAGAATTTGCTCCTCCAGCAAAGGCTTCCAGCATTTCAAGGCTGCCTTGAAGGCTCTGTGGTTTACAGCAAACCTTCAGCTCAAGAGCCAAACTTCCCCGTGCTGCACCACCAGGTTTGTGTTCACTAAGGCAAACTGGGCTAGGTTGTCCTCACTCTGAAGGAAGGAGTTGACAATGCAGTGCTCCTTCTTCAGCTTCCTGACAGGTTTTCACTTGAAATCGCTCAGACTGGTTAATTTGTCCCGTGACATCCCACCAAATGCATCTGCTGGAGCAGGTCACCGCAGAGGATCAAGGGCAGGGCAGAGAAGATCTGTGGATGGGCTGATTTCTCCCTGCATTTTTCATGCTTTATACAAGTGCAGAGATGAGTGGTGAAAGTTTGTGTCATTAATCAGTAGCTTATACCCAGAGCATTAGGGATTTTAAAGCTGAGGAGATAATGTGACAAATGAAAAAAATGATGTGAATTAGTGGAAAACTGACTTTTCCCCTCGATACTAATTCATTTCTACAGCAAGGGTGCACTTTCAGAGCGCAATCAAATTCATTAAGAGGTTTTGATGGATATGGAGAGACAGGAAAACACCATTTATCACTCAGAAAAGCTTCACAAAGCACAAGAAGGGCCCCTTTATGGAGTCATAAATGCAGGAGATGTCATCTGTCAGGGAGCCTGCATGATGGCTCTCCCTCCCCAAGTGGGGATGTGCAGATTGCAAGTGAGGCTTTAAACTTCTCTCCAGAGCCTGAGTTCAGAAGGTTTTTTAAAGTGTATTTTAGAAATAAAATCAGAGAAGAAAAGTAGGAGAGTTGGGCTGCTCTCTGCAGAGGGACCTTGCCACCCAGTTCAGCAAGGAATTGCGTGAGATTCACCTGATTCATCTGTCTCAGAGCAGAATTTTATGACAAAAACCATCTGTTTTGTTCCCAGTAGTTATGTAGAGTATTATATAACAAGAAGCATGAAAATGAGACACTCAAACGAAAACAAACCCGTACTTTACCCCCATGTCTATAAGCAAATTGAGTGAGAGCAAATGATTTTAGATGTATCTCTACCTCCTTACCAAAGCAGAGCACATAGTCATGCTCCACCAGAAGTAACAAGAAGCATTCAAAAGAATAGCTGAGGCCAGCCATTTTCCCTAAAGTAAATACTTAGCTGTTTGCTAAAAGCTGGAAGAATATCTGACAGTCATCAGCATGAATTTTCTTGAAGAGGATGCCTGGAGTAAGTAGAAAGACCTGAAGGTTTTGAGCATGCAAAAATAATGTAACTTTACCCTGACTCTGAATTCATCCCGCTTCTGGAGAGGAGCAATAGGGAATTTAAAATCTCCATACAACCTCAACGCCCTGACTGAAGAAAAAGAACACGACAGACCTGCTGAATTTGACCGTTATGTTATTGAAAAATTCCCACCTACGGACGAAGGGATTTAGCCCTTGGAAATCCAGCTTGTATTTGCAGAGCTGTTTCCTGACCTTTTCTGTAAGCCAATGTAGTCACGAGCAGTAAGATCAAAGGCCTGACGAATGTCTGATGTGAAGAGAAAAGAAACGGCTTCAGGCGCTTTCCCTTGGAGACTGATGAACGCTCATTTCCGGTTAATTTAATAGGATATATGCTGAAAAAGGGACTCCTGTATACAGTACATTGAACACAATCTCTTATATTTTCTCTGCTTAAGTGGATGGTCTGTTCTAGTGAGCCTCCTGTCTCAGCAGACACTAAATATTATGTTTGTCAGATGAACGTACCTCTTCAGGAGCTCAGTTTGCGGGCGCTGAGTGCACTTCACATGGCAGATGTCAATTCGGGATGGATACAGAAACCCAGAAAACTGCCTGGTTTGGGACAAATGGAAGAGGTGACTCAAACCTCCAGTGGGGTAAACCAGTCAAATTTAATTGATTTTGGTGTAGCAGCAGCGACTGTGGTCCCTGATGATCCAGGTTGGATGCTCCAGACCAGTTGACTGTGGAATAATTAAAGCAAAGGGATGAGGAAGGAATGTGTTTTAAGGCAGCAACACCAGCATCAGGCTTAAAGCTGACAAGTGAAATTTAATCATGCATTTCATGACATGTGATCATTTTATTCCTGAGCCATCATTGAGGACTGTTTTTTGGTGTAGTAACTGAGCCATGGACCTCGAAGGAGCAGAAATGATCCCGAGGGGAACAGCTCGGTGGGACCAGCTCTCCCTGTCAGCCCCTCAGCACCGACTGCAGCACATTTCACACGAGAGAGGAACACACAAATGTGTCCTCACTGGTAGCTCCTATCCCAAACCTCTCTGTGCAAAATTAAAACTCAGCTAAATTTGACAAAAACTTTTCCAAAAAGCTTTTTGGCTGGTTCCTACCTGTGAAGTAATAATCTGTCTCTATAGAGAATGACTTTGGGAGGGACAAAATGAAAGGGAGGAGGGAAAGAGCTGACATTATTTAAGGAAATCCATTTAGTGAAGCTAAGCACGTCATCTAGATCTTCATTTTGCATGTGTCAAGTAAGTATAAGAAGATTGTATTTGCAGTAGGCAAGAGCCCATGCTCAAGCCCAGGCGTCTACATTAATGTGACCAACTGCTTTAGGGTTTTCTTCACTGGGACAATATTATTTTCTAACCCTTTCTGCTGCTTTTTTCCTGTGCTTTGCAGGATGGTGAGCAAGGTACAGGGAAGGGAGGAAGTTCTTAGAGGGCAATGGGGCATTTTACTGCAGTAAGTAATTACAAATTTAATTATTTCGTATGCTCTCTCCCTTTGATGGTTATCATCAACATAGAAATACTCTGCAAAAGCACAATTTCTCAGGCAGCAGCAAATAAAGAATCAAATGGTGATTGTAGCCATCAGCTTTGTCATCTGTGTCCCTGCTGCTTTTTGTCCCTGTCAAATTCCTTTGTGGAGCTCAAGTTTACGTGGATCTCTTCCCTAAATTCACTGAGCAGAGTCAGGGCCACGAAGCAGACTATTCTCTGTCCTTTTAGGAGCTAAATGAAGGCTGGAAGAATAATAGAATCATAGAATGTCCTGGGTTGGAAGGGATCCACAAGGAGCATTGCTAATCTATTTCATTGTGGCTGGGGTGGTCAGGGCTGTAAAATGGTTCAGTGCTTAACTGCAATTTTATAACCCTCTACAGGAGACAGAGCGATGCCAGAAAGCCTCTGCATTTACCACTGCAGAGGAAGTGGAAGGAGACGTGCTCCTGAAAGTGCAGTTTACCAGGGGAAGCTGCAGCAGCTGTATCTGGGCTAGCAAAGGGCTCTTCCCTCAAGTTCAGCCTAGGATTCACCCTCTCTTTTTCTTGGAACTCAGACAGTTCCATGTTGGATCAAACGCATGTGAGATGCTACCAGGCTGGTCTCTGACAGCTGGAACAGCTCCAAGGACACTACAGACTGCTTCTGTTGTAGCAGATCTGAATTGCATGAGGAGGAACTGAGAGTTTGCCATGATTACCCTCTGCAGATTAGGACTGAGAAGCTGCTCTGCAGATGTCCCTGCCTGTCCTGTTCACTGCTATCACTTCATTGTTTTCTTATCCTCCATTCTGTTTTCTCTTGATTTAGTCTTAAGTCATGAGCACTTTCACGCCACCTTTCTTCTTCTGGGATGGTGGTAGAATGTGGCCCTTGGTTTGAAATAGCCACCCTACCCCACAGGATACCTGCTGTGCCTCACAGACACTGTCCCCACTAACCAGCTGGGACAAAACTTGGGCTCCAACCTGAAAAATGGAGGTGCCAGCAAAGTGAGGAGCTGCAGTTCTTCTTCTTTCTAAATCCTGTTGTTGGTCTCAGTGGTAATAAATCAGTGTTTAAAACACTTTAGCTTTTCATCATCCATTAGACTAAACATCCGCTACTCATCCATTTTCATTCTGCAGTATCATTGTCTTCACGAGTCGGAATTAATTGATTTCTTTCTATTGGGTTGGGTTTCACAGGAAGACTAAATATTCCCAAGAGATGAAAACATGAACTGAGCGGTGTGTGTGCAAAATAGATTTCCATCTAGATAAGGGGGAAGTGAGAGTTCAGTACAGAGCTGCTGTTATAATCCTGGAGACACAGGAAAACCACAAAATTCTCATATGTGCAACATAGGAACAGGTTGCTCAGAGAAGCTGTGGCTTCCCCATCACTGGAATTGTTAAAAGTCAGGCTGGATGTCCCTGCCCATGACAGAGGTTTTAGACTAGATGGTCTTCGAATGTCCTCTTCAACCCAAACCAGTCTGTGATTATATGGGGCCTCTCATGTAGGTACAGAAGTCTCTATTTTATAAATAAAGTAGAAATCCATGATGGAAGTTAAATTGTTTGAGAGAGATCAAACAACAGGTAAACTACATAATGCCTAAGAAAATCAAGGAATTCTGGATGTCACTCGTATGGTCTCCCTTCTGAACCATGTTATCATCTGAATGTGTAAGAAAACAAAATCTGCAATAAAATAAGCTTCAATCATAAGTCAGTGAAGCTGGGGGAGCAGCAGATCTCTCCATTTTTCCTCTGAAAATCAAAACCCAAAAAAAAGAGGGAAGTTCAATTTCTGTCCAGTAGAAAGCCATTATTGTGTCTGACAGTGACAGGTTTTGCATACACAGACACACAGCGTGCATGCACATGCACACAAAGTTGTTCCATAATAACAGGTTTTCTGGCTCAGTCTCAAAGCTGACATAAACGAGAGGACTGGGAACTTCTCTTCTGCTATTTTATGGACTATGAATAAAATCGAGCTCGTCCTGATGATCCTCCCATTTGGCCATCATTCATAACCATCAGACAGACTCCCCCTCACAAAGAGAGGACACGTCCATACCCAGGAGTCTGTCAGAGTCAGCACGTCACTCTGAACATACCCACAGTGACCCAACACAGGTTTTTCTCCCTTCCTTCTTTAATTTAAAATAGTTTTTCTCTTTCCTTTCCCTTTTCACCTGCTCCTTGGATGGAAATTACAGTGCTAGGAAGGCAGGGACACCAGCTGCTCTGTAACTCTCTCCCATTTATCTCTCTTAGGTCCTGAATAAGCCAGGTGCTTTTGTGCACGCTGAACAAGAAGCACCTGCTTGAATCCACCCTTGTTCAATGAAACATTCAAAGCTCATTGTAAGCTCACTGATACCAAGCAGAGTTAAACACAGTTAATGCCATGCTTAAAATTCAGCCCAGTTGTGCAGTGCTTTGCCAAATCATTACTCGGCACTGGATAGCAATGCAGGCCTAAGTGACCTCCAAAAAGCTGCTCATTACAGTTGTTCATAGCAGTTAGGGGCAAATACCTTAAGGTGCAGTTAAGGAAAGGTACCCAACTTCAGGTCTTTGCCACTCACAAGCAAAAGTTCAAGGAAGCTGAAAGGAGAAGGTTCGATTTGTTCTCCAAATTTCACATAAGCTCTGAGGAACAAATGCACAAAAACGCTGCTTTTAAAGTTTTGAGGTTTGCAATCATTCCAAGCTGCCATAAAAGGCAGACAACTTCAATATATTTCATTTTAGCTGCCTAAAACTGAATTTACATGTCACAAAATTTGGAAGTAACTTAGGGATGTTTTCTTGTAGCTGCCTACCTACAATTTCCAACACTTGAAAATTCATCATCTAATAAAATAATTTGAGTGTAAACCATTCAGTGTCTCAGTTATGCTCCTGGCTTGCCATGACCAACTGAGATAACTCATCAATAACACAAACAGTCCATGTGCACATCAACAGCAGCAGAAACAGCCCCTGGAGGATGTGCAGTGGGCTGGTTATGGGAGGGTCTGTGCCAGAGTACAGGGAGTGAGGAGTCCAAAGCTGTACCATCCATATCCTCAAGAACATAAAGGCACTAAAACTGCCTGGCTCTGATCTACAGAAGATCTGTCTGAGCCATCTGTTCTCCAAGAGTTTGTTGACCAGTGCACAACTGGGGTGGCAGTGCCTGATGGGAAGTGTCCAGTGGGCAGATGAAGAGAGCAAGCTGAACAGCTCAGCCTCTGACTACTACAAGCCGGCTTTGGTTGGGCTGCCTGGCTGAACAGCCAATGGTTCAGCTATTACAGAGCTCCAGATGCTTATCTACAAATAGGTTTAGAGCTTTTTGTCAAATTTCAGCACTTTGGTTCTTTCTAACCCTCTATAAAATCTGCTTGATCTTTGGATCTGCTTGGAGCTCTGTGAAGATCAAACTAAGACAATGAGAGCCCCAAAAACCCAATAGGTTTAGTAATGGGAAGTATTTCAGCCTATCTTTTATTTTCTCTTGGAGATGCAGCCCCTAGTACTGAAATTACTGGAAACATCTGCGAGTTCTTTCAAAGTGCCAGGAATCTCTCAGGTCAGGTGTTAAATGGAAGAAGCAGGACCTCGGCCCCAGCCATGCTGTCTGCAGGCAGCGTCCCTCAGTGTCCCACTTCCTCCTGCTCCTGAGGAAGCCTTATGCCTTGAAAGAACTCCAACGGAGCACAATTCCTCTGCCTAGCAGTACATTCACCATGAGCTCACCAGAGGTGACTCTGCACCATTTCCCCAGTTCGAAATATCTGCTGAGAGGTTTACGTTTGGCTCTGTCTGTGTGTGGAACTTCTCCTCAGCCAGGACCCAATAAAGAGCTTCGCTGCAAGGCATCAGTGAAGCCCCAAACGGGTGAAATGAGCGGTGAGACAGGAGGCACAACCTCCACAGGAGGGAAATCATGACAACACAGCTTGCAAAGAGTAGCAGACGCCACCGTGCTCACCCAGAGCTTGCCAAAGAGCTTGTTTGTTAGTTCCCTCCGTTGCCTTTTTCCATGTACGTGATTGCTCACGCACACAAAGCCAGTGAGCGGCTGCACGGGGATGAACACATGCTCAAACCCAACCACACTCTGCTCTTTCTGCCAGATGGAAAAGGAGAGCTGGAGTGTTTCTTGTTTTCTCTGTTTCTTACCCCCACAGAAAAGTCTGGGATACCAAACAACAACCTGTATAGGGGAGATAGAGCAGTTTGAAAAGGACAAAAATTCCTGAAACAATCTCATCTGCTTAGCCCAGGCGGAGCTGCTATTTCACTTCAATGCCTGCTGAAGCTGTGGATGTCTCCCTTAGTCTCAGCAGTGATTTTCGTTCCTTAATTAATCAATTACACATGTAACTGTGGTCCATTAGCAAGGCAGATGACTGTCTTCAGATGCTGATTACTGGTTTCGGAAGAGCCCAAAAATATTTCAGTAGGATGCATAAACTTCCTCTATGAGGTTTTAATGAGACCATTTAGCTTTTTTCTTTTTTTAAAAAACAAGAACCGAAATGGGCATCATAAACCAACTCCACCTACATGATGCACAGGGGAAAAACAACAGGCCCCAGTTTTAGACCCTGTCTGCACTTAATTGTACTTGGAAGGGTATATAATGGAGGACTAATGGTACCTATGTGTTTAGCTCACTTAGCAGTGCAGAGGGGATGATTTCCTATACACAGTGTAGCACTTTGGTTGGCTGCTTTATAAGACAATGATTAGGACACATACATTAGTAATAGGCTGTCATGACTAGTTTGTTTTGAGTTATAAACCCCAGCTGGTCATGATCATAATTATTAATAATAACAGCAATGTGCATTTCTAAATCATGACCCCAAGAGCTACCAGAGTCTGTTTGTACAATACACGCATTGCAGTAAGCCTAATTTCATCTGTGTATAAATATATGGGCATTTTTTCAGTGTGGGGGCCCATTTTCAAAGAAGCAAAAATTCAGTTCTTAGAGCAACTCAGTCTACTGTGCTGCACACAAAAATACAGCCAGGATTTCGGTACCTAATTTTCTGACATCTTCCCATAGTATGCACATTGTGTCTGTTCATTCCATTAATCCGTTATTGACAAGAAGAGCTCAGGACTCTGATTTTAAATCTCATCTGAGAGTCTGAAAGCCTCTCCTCTCCAGCAACTTCTTGCCCCTGGGTCACTCCTACTATTATATGCTGATTTACATTTACATATTCTGCTTGGAGGTTGCATTGCATTTGCTTTCTCCTGTTTTTCTCCCTGACACTGAAGATAAAAACAGCAATCAACATGGGACATCAGCAAGGGCTCACAGCTGGCCCCATCCCCATTACCTTCAGCCTTTCTCAATATTTCACTGATTATTTTCCAAACCGAGAGGCTTAAGCTGTGAAATTCCTGAAAAATTAGTTCTGAGCTCAAGTGCTAAAAATACACATTTCATGTAATGTTGGAAAGAAGACAGGGTGATCCCCACTCTACGTTTGCCAAAGCATTTCTGAAATCCAAATAAATTAAACTTCTTATTCAATCAGTGTTGCCAAGTGGATGGGTACAAGCAGCTCCAGCAGTGAGCAAGTAAATTGGCCATATTCTGGGATTTATTCTGGTAGGCTTTTCACTAATAAGGGAGGCATCAGAATCTTTTATTCCTGCTGGACCAGTGTCCTACATCCCCCCTGGACACATCTCCAGAACTCCTGGTGCTGCCCAAAGCTATGCAGTCAACTGGGCTTTCACTCCTCTTTCCTTTAAGGATATTCAGATAGGACTCAGGAGTCAGAAGTCAGGAATACATGGATAAAACATCCTCAAAGCTGGCATAAATGCAGTAAGAAGCAATTTGCATTGTAAAGAAGTTTTATAAGTATGCAGCCTATTAATAACTGCCTCCACTTGTGACAAATGTCACTGGGCTGATTTGAGCTGCTTTGGAGGCGGAACAGATACAATTATCTATCACCCCAGAAGATACTCTCAACAAATTATTCACATTTGAAGGGTGTTGGGATGGTGTTTTCTTTTGTTTTGTATTCCTGATGAGCAATTTCAACCCCAAAGTCCTTTATTTTAAAGGATTCAGACTCGGGGTCACCTCTGCAGGGCATTTGCATCTCCTCAACCCATCAGCCCTGTTGCACTTTGTGTTGCACAAACTTGAAAGCAAAACATGAAAAGAATTAGAAAACAGTGGAGAAGACTTGGACATTTATTGCTTCAGAGCTGTGGTGGTCAAGGAAAAGCCTGCTGTGGTACCTGGAAAGACAGGAATCTGTGAGCCTTCTTCAGAGAAAAGTTTGGCAAATACCTGGGCCTCATCATAGTTTGACACTTCTGAGCAATCTTCTGTAGAAGAAGTGCTCTTACTGAAACCAAGGCATTTGGAGGAGAAAACAAACTCCCACACAGGCAGAAAAATCTCCGTAATTCACCTGGTGAATTTGCTCTCGGCAATAAGCCCATGAAAGAGACCCCATTACCCTGTCCTTGAGCTGGGAACAGGGGGATCAGAACTGGTCACTTCTCTGGATGTGACAGTACTTGGGAACTGCCAGTCCTCGAGGCAGCATGAATCATGAGAAACTGACAGCAAAGTCAACAGCCAACATTTCAGCTCCCTCCATCTGTCCCTGCAGATGCACTGGACAGCCCCATCTCCTGCCACCTCCCAGGGCCTGACTCTCCACATCCCCAGTCATGTCCTGCAGCAAGCTGAGATCTTGCTGGAATCAGTGAACCTGGTTCTTTGCAGGACTTGGCTTCTGTCAGAAATGGCCACACAAGGTGTGACAAGCCAGCATCAGACCTCCCACCTACCCCAGTCCAAGCAGCCTTACCACAGGCTTAGGCCACGTGAATGGTTTTGTGCCCAAAGACACCAGTTCCTCCCTGTCACCCAGTCCTCCCCACCTCTCGGGCAGTTTAGGAGACAGGAATGGCACAGTTACCAACACCTTCACATCTTCTGTTTCATTACCTCCAGTACAAATAATCAGTTACACGGTCTGACAAGGAGAAAATGAAATTGCTAAGTGTTAGGCTGCAGGTATTTAGTTCAATGATTGGGGTTGTCTTTAAAACACTGTAATGACACCATCCTGGATGGATAAGAGAGAGATGGGGTATTGTGTGCCTTCCTAGATTCTGAATTTAAATTAAAATTTGCTGTGATTTAAGATGTTATGTCCTTTGAAGGTCTGTACTATCCTTGGAGAAAATAATTATTCTCAGCTAATAATGTGAGTTGCTAGGCTAGTGATTAGTATATTTGCAACAGGTTAAATTTGCTTCCTATTGACATAGAGCCAGGTGTATTATTTACTGCCTGATAATTTCAATCTGGAATTAATCTTTGACTTGAAAGGACACCTATTCTTTAAAGCTCGTCATCCCCTTGCCCTGCTTTTGCTTATGCCTTCAGTTTTGAAGGTACATTTTTCTTCATGATTTGCAGAAGTCATTACCAAATGCTTGGAAGTCCATCAGCCAGGTTACCTTGATAATTTCTTTTATGAATAGTAATAACAAAAATGCCAATAAATAAAGCTAAATCATGCCCAGAGGAAAACAAAGTAGTCACTTGTGAGTTGTGCATGCAAAGATTGGTGCTAAGAAGGTAGCAATGACATAAAATAAGTAGGGAGCATTTTCCCCCATGTCTAATTCTGAAATGAAATTAATCAGGCCACCACCCAAGGACTTTATACATAAATGTAATGCCAAACAACAGGTTCTGTTACAGAGTGAAAGGGGAACACAAGAACTAACAGCTCAGGCCTATGACCACTGAGCAGCTCAGGACAGAAAATTTCAGTGCTTTATCCCTAAATCAGCTCAAGGGCAGACATCAGACTAGACCAGGATCCCTTAGTGGCAAACAGAAAGATCTGGATTGTCCTCCACGTTGTCTTTAATGCCTTGTACAGCTATTCAAGAGGCCTATTGAGAGCAGGGTCATTGCACTGAAAATCTCTGTGGCACAAACATTTCACCTTGAGCTCATTTCTTGTCGTGTACGAGGAAGCCCTGGCTGAGTTATGCCTGGTGATTAGCTCAGCCCTTTCTCCTTCCCTGCCATTATCTCACAGACTGGGGGAATTCAGTCTCAATGATTACGTTGCTGATAAGGGAATTCCCAGGACTACAGTGACTGAACATATTGGATTTACATAATCTTGCTTAAAAATCAGCATTTCATTTGCATCGTGTCAGCAGATTCCAACTGCATCAAGCAGGGGAGGATAGCTGGGGAAGTCATACCTGAAGACGAAGAGAAAAAAACAACAGAGAGAAAAGGAGACAGAAGGCGATTTTCCCAGATTTTGCTGTGCCGTGAGACACCTCCGAGATCCAGTTCAGAAAGTCTCCTTCTGAAGTGAGAAGGAACTGTCAGCTTCCCGGTGAGCCACACCACCACCCTAATTTTCATTCAGAGAACTTGCCACCCACACCTACACGAGCCCGGGGCTTGCACATACAGCAGAGCTCTGGGCTGAGGCCTCTGCCTTTGCACCATGACCAGTGTGGTACAGGGAGAGGGCTGGCTGGGGCTCTGAGCAACCTGCTCTAGTGGGAGGTACCCCTGTTATTAAGATGAGATAATGGTCAGAAAAGGGTTTGGGTTCGGGAGTTTTGGTTGGTTGGTTGGTTTTTAGCATTTCCCTGCTTGATTTTCCCATCTGGATTTCCTCTTCTTTATGAAATCCTGTCTCTAAAACCCACCAAGGCAATATTTCATCCCCAGTGGACATGGGAAGGTTGCAATAATCCTGTTCATGATTTAGGGTTACACTTCAGCCTTGAACTCTTCTGTGCTTGATGTGGCATTCACCCAGGGTTACTTCTTTTTTTTTCTCTTTAACCAGCATTTCTTCCCGCAACTTTTATACTGAACCTTGACCTGAGGAGACAGGGAAACTGGTTATTTGGAATTAAATGTGTAGCATTTAAAGGGAAAAGCTGCTTTAACTGGCCTGGAAGAAGGGCATTCTGCAATACCAGAGATAAATGTCAGCAAAGTAGCAGAGCTTTAGGACATTGAATAATAACTGGCACCCCAAACCCAAAACCTCAGAAAATCTGCCAGAGAAGCTCTCTCGAGCCCCTGATGTAGGGATGCCTGCACACAGAGCAAGAGATCTGCCCCAGAGACCAACACAAAGGTGACACTATTCCTGTACTCCTCCAGGTGGGATGCAAAAGGGGACAAAGTAATGTAGCAGGGTCCCACAGCTGTGCCGAGCCAGGGCTGCTCAGAACTCTTTATGGTCTCTTTGGACAGGGTCAGAAGAGGGCTGTAAATAGTTGTTCTGAAATATTTATAGGCCTAAGGGCTCAGTACGAGGCTGGTTTCTGCAGAGCAGTTTGTTGTTCGGGGTCTAAGGGAAAGAACAGGGTTGCTGAGAAGATTTCAAAGCTCTTATCCTTATCCTTTTCCTAAATAAGAAAGGATAAAAGAGCTGAGTTTATCATTCGAAGATGTATTTTGAAGGGCTGAGTACAATATTCTTTCCCACTCTAAAGCAGAAGATTTCAAGGCTGAGAAAGGGCTCCCCCTGCAGAAATCTTACCGACTTCTTCTGAAACCCCAGGACTGGAGTCCTGCTCCTGTCCTGCCCGTGGCACTCCACTGCTGGACAGGCTGCAGCCCTGGGAAGTTACGTCCTCCCTGGAGTGTCTCTTTTCTTTGCCAGGGTAACAAAAGTGAGGAATGAACCACTTGAGATCTGGCTTTGGTCTCCTTGCAATTACCTCTGTATTTACTGAGTAGCTCTTCTGTTTATTTTGTATAGTGAAGGAAAAGCTTTTCAGGCAATTCTAAACTCGTGGCTCTCAGAGAGAAACCATTAACACAAAATCCGTGGTGGACCTCAGCTGTATCCAGCTGTGGTGGGAGCAAGTTCCTAAGGCTGGGGTAAAGACCTTCTTAAGAGGTTCACAAGCCTCAGGCTGGGCTCTGTGTGTTCTGGAAGCTGTGTGTTCAGGACAGCTGCAGTGTTGGTTGTAGTTGGTTAATTCCCAGCAGGATCAGGATTCTGATCTGAATCACCCATACAGGGAAATCATCGAGGGTTTGTGGCCTCAGGTTGTTTTGAGGTGATAAGCAGAGCACTTAGAAATACCGCTGTTGTCCCCTGGCTTACATTCCTCACCCAGAGATGTGGGAGGGGTTCACCAAACCACCCTGTGGTGAGACTTCTCCTTTTAATAGCCCAGATTTCAACAGAAGGTTCTACCTGTGCTTGAGGCTGGAGAAGGAGGAACTCATGAGGCAATGTTGGTGACATCTTGCCATGATTAGCTGGGCTGGAGACCTTGTCTACGAAGCCCATTCCCTACAGCATCTCCTCAGGCTGCCCCAGAAGGCACCGCTTGTGCAGCCCTGCTCAGAGCCCTGCGGGTGAGGCACTGCCCAGTCCACAGCTTTTCTCCTCCAACTGCAGTCTCACAAGGAATCTACATCTCCCCTGGAAAACACTCAGGATCTGCAGGCTGAGAAAGCTTGAAAACCACTGCACTAGCCTACTGAAGCAGAAATTCTTATTTTCTCCCCCATAATTACATTTGCTTTGCTTCAGGTGTGCACAACTCACATTCCAAAAGCTCTGGCATTAGCCAGGGCTGTTTGTTCCCTAAACTTTCTAATTACTGCTTTTTTTTTTTTTCTTTACCCCCTTTTCCCTGGCTTTGCTGGGGGTCAGAGCCCTGTGAGCTGTGTCTGATGGCACTGCTGCAGCACCTTGTCTCTGTCTGATGGGGGTCCTGGACGCAGCCTCCAGCAGTTATTGGCGAGCAGGGACCAGTCAATGTTGTGGGCAACTGCTGCCATCTCCTGGTCTTTCAATCCCCAAAAAAGCTTGGGCATCATCAGTAAGGTCAAGTGCAATCATGTGGTTTCACATATAAATGCATATATGTACATATATGTGTATGCATACATACACGCATATTTTTATAGGTGAAAAAAGAAGTGCTGAACAATAAATCTGACTTTCAGGTTTTTCAAATAATACTTCATGGTCAGTGCAATAATAACTGTGTCCACTTAAAATGTTAAAAATTATTATATATAATCCCCTAACTGTTTGCATTATCATGGGCCGAGGCAGCTCAAAGTTCTTCATCTTATTCTCCTTGCTCACTGAGAACAGTAAGAAAAATCTTTTTATAGTTTTTTTTCTGATTTATAATCATCTGCTTACAAAAAACTTGTCTGAAAAGGACAAACTCATTAAATATCAGCCCCAAAATCATACCAGTGTTTGTGCATTGCTAGGGTACTCAGTCTCCAGCAATTTCTGCCCCAAGTTGGAAAAACAGGGCTCCATTTCCAATCCACAAGGGCCTGGCCAAGTTCTTACTCTTCCCTTGTCTTTCCAATAAATGTGAACTCAAATTGTCAACTTTGGTCTCCACTTCAAAAGTTCCCAGACTGGGATGTGAGGTACAGGAGCACTGATAAAATGATTTTTCATTTTACCATAATCTGACTCAAATCGTATTCCTAGTACGAAGTCACTTCACAGTTCAGAAGCATCACTCAGACCTATTGCTGGATTTTGTGGCTGCTGGGGATGCCATCATCTCCTGGCTTCTTCCTCCACCAGGTAACCTTCTGTGACAGCTTGGATGAACCTGCACATCCAGGGAATCTGGGTCATTTATTAGTAGCTACGAGAATCTGTGCCAGAAAAGCCACATAACAAAAATGAGATGGTCAGGGCAGAAACATCACTATGGAAAAGCAGAAACACAGATTTGCAAAGGTTTTCTTACCAACCAGTCCATCCTATGCGATCTCAGGCAGCCGTGTCACATAATCCTGGTTTTTAATTCCCTGCGCCCTACTTTAAAATTAGTCAGGGGTTTTTATGCACTGTTTTTATCAGCAACCCTGTTTGAACATTCAAATATGGGATTTTTCTGCTTACTGAGACTTCATCCTTATGCAGAATGTCAACTAGCCTGGAGTGAGGACGACTCAAAAGCACCTCCAAGGCTTTCAGTGCAAATCTCTGACCTTTATCTAAAAACTCACTTTGTAGAAAAAATGCTTTCTGATGGTGTTTGCAGATGCACGTTTTCTTGCAGGCAGAACTCACAGAAGGTTGGCTCCATAGCTCTGCACTCCGCAGCTGGACACGAGCACTGCAAAATTCACAACTGGCAGCTCCCATCTGAGACCAATCCTTACCAGCTCCCATCTGAGACCAGTCCTTACTGATTCACACCTGAGACTGGTCCTTACTGATTCACACCTGAGACCAGTCCTTACCAACCCCAAACTGCTGCTGGCTCTGGTTCACCCATGGTGGGGCCCAGCTCAGACAGGTCCTATGGGACCCAGCTGAACCCACGCTGAGGGAAAATGCTGATTTAGTTCCCTGATGATGGAAGTACCTTCACGGTTTCCTTATTTCCAGTCTCTCTGGCTCTTTATCTCTTGCTTTAATATTACCTTTAGCACGTTGCAGTGGACGTGATGAGAAGACAAATCACTTATTTACCCAACAACCTTTCAGCACTTAAATTTCTTAACAACAAGCCAGAGTTGACTCAAATCAAAACCCTTCAGTGGGTCTAGGACAAGTGGGACCACTGCATTTTATGTTATACATAAAGAAATTAATGCATAAACCCCATAGTCTGGCAGCCAGCCTCCACTGCTTGTGCCATGAGCTGTTTTCCCATTGCTGCTGTCTGTACCATGGCTCTGAAAGCATGGCCTGGATAATTAGATATACACAAAGCTGCAAATGAAAAGAAAGAGCTCACATCTTTAGAAATACGTTGAAGAAGGGATGTGGTCAAACGGTGTGCCGAGCCTCAAAAGCAGTGCTTCTTTGGGGATGTATTCTTGTTACAAAGCAGAGTTTAGCTTTTTGGTCTTGCACAGAATTTAAAGATTTTTTGTGCTTCCTATGACCAGAAAATTTTTCAGGGTAAAGACTTTCTCATCTCCTGTGTTTGGAAGTCCACAGTGTGAAAGGATTACGATAGAAGGGAGACTTAATTGAGTTGGGATTGTTTGAGAGAGGAAGGATGAACAAGTAGCAAACATCAGAGAAAGCTCCCACAGTGTCAGGGTACAAAGTTACCCAGTAAAGCCCTTGTAAAAAGGCTGAAAATGTACATTAAACACAAACACTACGAGAGCCATCCTTTTTCTTCCAGCCTTTTAATGTGACAGAGAGAACAAAAACAAAGTCCATTGGAACAGCTGCAATTTCCAGTGATGACCAGACACAGATCAAATAAAAAAAATAAAAGAAGGTTTTAAATGAAGAAAAGGAACCAAGGGACTGGAATTGGCTATTTCACACACAGAGCTGACAGAACATCTAAATGAAACTTTCCATTAAAGCACGACACCAGGTGTTATTTACAGTGGGACTTGCAGTGTGTGTACATTTATACAGCACTAGCATCACATACAGCAAAGAAATTTATTTCATTCTGTTTCCTTCACAGTTCCCAGACTTGATTCTTCCTAAAAGCAGCATTTGCTAATATAAGGGTAAGAAACTGAGGGAGAAACTTAATTCAAAATAAAATGCATAGGGTTCAAATCTACATGAACCTAAAAATACCCTCTCAGGATTTGTGTGTCCTTTGGAAAGCCAAAGGACAAAAGCAGGGAGTATGAATGGACCTAGGGCCTCCTTAAGAGCATCAGAGTATACTCTGCTGTTGGAGGTCTCAAAGCAGGACCTGGAAGCAACCTTGACATCTGCAGAAAGCTCAGCTCCATGCATTGCTCTGTGCCCTTGTGTGGACCCAGCCTTGGGGCTGGACCACTCCCAGGCTCAGGGAACATCCCTCAGTGCCTCTCCAGTATCACCAAAGGACATCAGGATGCCTGAGCACTCCCCAGTGTGCAGAACCTCTGGCACTGGATGTGGGTTTTCCAAGACTGACCCTCTTCATAGTCCGAAAGATCCATACACCACCATTTGTAAGTCCCATGGCATTTTTAAGGAATTTCAAAGAGTGATGTTCATACAGGCAAGGAGGGGATCACCCCACTCAGCACAAGCTGCAGCCACCAGCACTAGGACTTAGTAACAGGAGCTGTCCTGCACAACTGGAGTGAATAAATCACTTTACAACAACCCGTTAAGTCAACAGGGAATACAAGGAGGCAGAACTCTTATTGTAATACCACTGGTCTTTAATAATAGTATCAACAGTGCTTGGTGTTCCTATAAATGTCCGTGTCTGCATGCTCAGAAATTCAGCAGTGGGCTCCTCCCATTACAGTGCTGTAGAGCTGAAGACACAAAGTCACAGCAGGCCAGTTTGGGTTCCCTAGACTCACCTTTCCCGTGCCACAGTGTCTCTGGTTAAGTGGCCATACTGGTGTGCCACGCATGCATGAGGGGATCCAGCTGTCCTCTAGAAGAGATCTTTGGGATTTAAGGCAAGTCCCCTGTCTTGGTCCTCTGTGCCCCTGTTGCAGGAAAGTTCACGAATCCGTGGAAACAGTGCTGTGCAGAGATCATCAGAGGACCCGTGGTCAGCAGTTTTCTCCGTGGATGGTGCAGTGTATCCAAGACAGAGACAGTTCACTGTGGCAGACATGGGCAGGGGAACTGATGGAGGAGATGTGCTGGCCCTTGTACAGCAGGGGCAATGCTGATTTTACAGCAGAAATTAAGCTGAGCCATCAGAGGAGCTGCCTGAGGAGAAATCTTCCCCTGCTTGGGGCTCGAGGATCCGTGGCTGAGGCTTAGCCTAGCAGAAGGCTTGAAACTGAGCCCAAATCAAACCACAGCCAGTGCAGAGGGGTCTGCACCCAGCAGCTGTTTTGCTCTGGAGACCAGCAGTGCGACACCTATGTTGATTTACACCACGGCAAGGACAGCAAATAAAAACATTGGGAATATTAACTAAGCCTGTCCCCACTGAACTGGGTGGGAGATGTCAGCCCAGGTGTCACAGGGGCAGAGCCTGAGCTGGAGCTGTTGCCCTGGATCTCTCTGTCCCTGAAGAAGCAGGGCTATCCAGGGAGAGCCATCTTCAGCTCAGCACAGGGCCTGGGCAAGGTCCAATGCATTGCCTCGGCCTTTCAGCTGAGAATAATGGGAATCCATTCAATCCAGTCCTAGGCGTCTCAGCTAGGTGATGGGAGTTCTCCTTAGCTTTTCCTTTCTTCCTTCTCTGCTCATTGCTGTCCTTTATCTCAGGCTCTCAGGTGCCAGCTGTGGTGTGTTTGCTCTCTCCTGTTAAGTCACAAACTCCCTGGTCAAGCCAGGGGAAGGAGCCTTGTCCCAAAAAGTGCAATATCCCTTAGCCCTCAAGTGACTGACCCATGGATTTAGGGGTGCAAAGAATTTCCAGGTGACATTGACAATGAGATCCTATTGCTCTCTACCTTGTCCCAGCTAGTCTGTGAGGTGAGGTTTAGCAGCCTGTGAAAGAGCTGTTCTGTAAGGAAGAAAGGTTTCTAAGATCGGATAATATTTCCCAATATTACCTTGCCATTTCTATCTCCTCGGGACTTCAGTTTCTTCCTTCTCTGAAAATTAACAGGGAAGTTTTGCAAAATAAATGATATCATTAATGTCACTGCAAAATGTCAGCGGAGAACACAAATAGTCAGGTTTGCTGGGAGCGTTGGGTGATATGTAAATAAGAATGCTACACAAAATAAATATTTAAACGAATAGGTTCTGGCTCCTCAGAGCAGCACAAGTGAATAGTCCAGAAAATGAAACAAAATTTCACCCCCCTGTCCAGTTGCAATGTGGTAATTGGCAAGTACAGCCCAACAACATGGATGAAACTTAAAGGTCATGGTGATCTTTTCTGCTAAAATACATATTTAAACTGCTCCTCATCGTGCAAAAGGACCAGATATTCTTAGAGAAAAAACCCAAATTCTGGGCTGTGAATCTGAACAGAAGCTGTGAACTGCTGCCAAAGGATATAACTACAATCACCCCTACCTTAGAGAAGGAACCTTGCTGTTTTTAAAACAAATAAATAAAATAATTTTAAAAAAGCCCCCTAAGCTACCCATAAAATGAAGACATGAGGCATAATAAGCTCTGTTATTACAGCAGCTTGTGATTTTATCAGTTTCATAAGCCTCAGAATAAAGGTCAAAAATCCCAGAGTCTGTTGCAGCCTAGCTGATCCATGAGTGTTTATCCCTGATTGACACAATGATAAAAGTGATGCTCATTAGAGGCTTTTGCCTCATTGGCAAGGACTTGCTGCTTGTGATCTAACCCCGCTGCGTGTCCTTCAGCTGCCCCTGCAGCAGCACCATGCTGACTCCCACAGCTGCAGCCCGGGCTGGCCCTGGTGCCAGCCAGCCTGAGCACAAGGGACTGTCCCTGTGCAGCCAAGGCAGAGGTGTGAGAATCAGTCCTGCAGGATTTCAGCCTAGCCTTGCTTGGTTTCCTTAAAAAAAACACCCCCAAAAAAACAACCTAACACCAAAAAAGCAAAAACGAACAAAAACCAACGAAGAAGATCCAACAAAAGGTAAATGAGAAGATCATCAGCAAAAGTACAAAAGAACTTTTTATGTCACAAAATATCCTGGTTTGACAAATTCCCTGTACTGTGTGATGGTTTCAGATCAATTCTGGTCTATTGCTGAGCTTGTTGAAAGGATATAATTAGTGTTATCACATCCATTGTGAGCACTGGTGTGTTATTGAAGAGGTTGCTTTTCATTCTGGTTTCCCAGGAAAACACACCCCAAAATACACAACTCGCTTTGCCTGTAGGTGCAACAGGACTTAACTCATATGATAAAAAGGGCACACGAATTTCAGAAATGCTCTCCACAGGATATCAAACTAAACTGTGCCACTTAATGGGAAACTTAATGTTCTGTACAGTGAAAGCTTGCTGTGTGCATTCCCTGTGTAACAAGTTAAATGGCTTTAAGTAACTGTGCTTACAGTGTTTCAATGAGACCCAAGTATATTAGAAAATCAAGCATCATATTCTTCAAATAATATGGCTAAAATGCTGGTAAATTCACAGGTACCTTACTCTAGGTATTAGGCAAAAATCCCCTATTTACACTGGATAATATGTACACATTTGGTTTGTGGAATGCTCCAATATCATATCAGTTTCTCCTCTGTGAAAGTTGTAGGAAAAAACCCTCTTAATCATTATAGAAATATATATTCCCAGCCACTAATGCCTTTAAATATTTGGTATCTTGATGTAAAGAATGAAGTGTCACTAAGTTAGTCATTACTCCTGCAAATCTTGAATTACTGGGATTTGTTTTAAGTGTCACTCTTAAAATCCTCTTAAGGGTGCAGACATTAAAAATCCTAAATTTTAATAGCTGATCACTTCAATGGGTTTATGTATGTTTGCATGTAGGTGTAAATACATACATATATATATATAATTATTTAGATATTTCTCTTCCACAGCAAGAAGGTGCCTAGTGATTCCCTGTGCCCAAGTGAAGACAGTAAAGGGCTTTGAAGCTCTGAGTCTTCTGAGAGAGCTGAGCACCCACCCTCAAATCCTTTACAAATCAGGACTCTCACTCTTCCAGGCTGGAGTGGTAATCCCAAAATCAAGACAGCTGGGGCCACTGGCCGCATCTGCAACTCTTTACCCCTGTTGCTGGAGCTCACCCACAGCAGGTTTGTTACCTGCCTGCCCCTGGATGCTCTGCGTGTCTGAGCACAGCTGATGTGGATGGCCAAGCACGGGGTGGGCAGGGTCTCACAGCTGGGCAGAGGCAGGAGGGCTCGGGGTCTGTCCCCCCGTGTCACACCCACACGGGCACACACGTGCACGGAGCCACTGTCTGCATCTGGTGTCCTTGCAGCGGGATGGAGAGGCACGGGGGGCTCCCAGTGTAGGCAGGGTGGAACCCAAGCTCTGCGAGGGGCGTGTGGGGGCTGCATGCACCAGTCGTGGCTGTAAAAGGGTCGGGAACGGTGGCTTTGTTTATATCCCTGCGGGTTCTTCTTTCCCTCTGCTGTCTCTCCTTGAGGTATCGACAGAACAGCACAGAATGAACATTTTGGGTCTTTCGGACATGGCTCTTTTTTGTTCTTCTTCTACGTGTGCTCCCCCCAAGCCCCCTGGCCTGTGCTGCTCACATCAGGACTTGTTCTCGAGTCTCCGGCAGGCGCAAAGCGAGCAGGCCACCTCCAACCAGGGCAGAGGAGGCCAGCAGGATGGGAACCACCTTGGTTATCCCTACGAAGGAGGAAAAGATGGAGTTCCCCAGGATGGCACCAAACTTGCAAAGCCCATTGAGGATGCCAAAGGCTGTTGCCCTGTGGGGAGGAAAGCAGAGAGCAATGGTTAGGAGGGAGGTTCTGGCACAGCTACAGAGGGTTCGGATGGGTAATTTTGTGAATGCTCTTATGTTGCCCAGGCTACGCTCCTAGCAAGTAAAACTGGGCAGAATAAATAAATAGATAAATAGATGCAACTGTTTTGCATGTCTGTGTGAATGAGGAGAATGTCTGTGTGTGCTCATTTCTCCTTTTCACCTCATCTTCTCCCTAGCCCCAGAGCTACCCACTCTGTCTGCCTTTGTCCTCCCCAAAGACAGCAGGACAAAATCTGCTCTAGATCTCCTCAAAGCCCTTCCAAGGGCTGCCTGGAGTAGGTTGTCACCAGAAAAGCAACCACAGCTCTTCTCTAAATCCTGTTTCATCCTAAAAGCACGCTGCTTTCAATGCACAGTCCTTCTCCTTCACTTCTGGCTTCCCCCAGCAATCTGAAAAAGGCAAAAAGGGGCTTATAATGATGTTGTAAGGAAAGATTTATTCTGCAGGACACTGTCCCAAAGTCTCCTGTGCTTCCCCATGTCCCAGGTCACTCAGTGTACATGGTTGTCTCCAGGTTTTGGAGGGGAAGGCTGCCCCAGTGATGAGCCATGACAAGAGGCTGGAGGATGCAGTGTGAAAGGCCTGACTTCCATGCACATCCATGGAAATGACAGAGTGCATTCTCATTTCTCATTCACATTCTCATACACTGTCTCTGACAGTGGCATGGGGTTTAGAACTAGCTTATCTTAAGGTCCCTTCCAATCCAAACCAGTCAGTGAGATCACAAGTCTATGATTCTTTGGTTTATCAGCCTGTAATTTCCATATGTCCCCATGATCCTCGTGTTCAACCCACCACGCATGCAGAGTTATGCTTGCAAATGTCTGTGCTGATCCAGGGTTACACAGCCCTGAAGGACTGGTGAAAACAAAATAAATAAAAATATATAGCTCCCCCACCCACACTTGTCTGGGGCAGCTTTTTCCACTGGGAACTAAGACGACAAAGTCGGAGGGTGAGGCTGAAAAGAGAAATACTCTGCGCACCTTTTGTCCGTGGGGTAGAGCTCCACGGTGATGACATCCAGGGCGTTCCAGGCGGCGATGCTGGCCCCGCAGAAGAGGCACTGCCAGCCGATCATCGCCGACTCGCTGTTCCCGAAGAACAGGAAGAAGCAGCACACGGCTGAGATCAGCATCGAGCCGCCTGCAGAGGGAAACCAGCAGAAACTCTGGCATCAGCTTCCCCTGTCCACAGCTGAGCAAACACGTTTGTTGATAAAGATTGCTTTCAAGTGATGGCATTTCATCCCAATGAGAATTAAATCTGCGAGAATCCAAAAACACCTTGATGTTGCCTATCTGTCATTCTCTGATGCTGGAAACCAGCCTGGAAATGTTCTCAGTGACCACCTGATCTTGCTGATAGTCCTGCTCTACAAAGACTGTGAAGACAGGCTTTTCCAGGCAAATTTCCAGCATCTCAGACTTCCAGATGGACCCAGGAAGAGCAGAGGCAAGTAAACATGAAAGTCAATGAGGAGGAAGCATCATTGTGAAGGTTTCTCAACTTGAGTTTCAAGTGATAAGCTTGTGCATTTCATATCGTATTGAAGCCACTTGACACATTTCTAGTCCCAATTAGGATAATTTACAGTCACTTGTATGAAGCACTTGAGGTCTCTTTTAATTATAAGAACATCATTAGATTTCATGGCACATTTGCACAAGAGCCATAATTTTATGAACATCACCGAGGGAGAAAGTGAGAGCATTCATGCTCAGTTAGGCACAGTTCAGATTCAGAAGTATTAATAGCTACATCACTGCTTTCTACCTCATTGGGAATTTTCACCTGAAAGATGAAATTTGTGACAAATCTAACTATTTTTCACGAGAATGTTCTGTTATCACTAAAATATCTCCATTTATTACCAGAAAAGCAAACAATTTTCTCTGTTGTTTGGTGGTTTTTGAAGACAATTTGGTACCATCCAAAATTATTTGGATGCTGAAGTGGAACTAAAATGCTTTACTTTGGACATTATGTTGCATCTTGCCACTGCAGTGGCCTGCCTATGAAAAGCTGCCATGCAGGACTCCATGTCCACTTCTCCTCCATGGTACGAGGCCAAACTACGTCCCCACAGTGTGGTCTGGATATTCTCCCTGCTGCAAAACCACAGCCCAGCACTAGTCATGGTGAGGGCACCAAGAGATCTGCTGTTTTGTACAGGAGAAGGTTTGGCAGGACGTGATAAAAATGAACTGAAGCCCCAGCGAGGCACATAACACAAAGGAGAAATTCCGTTTTCCTGTTAAGCTGACCAGAAATAATATGTTCATCAGAGTGATACAGGTGGGACGCCAGAAGGCTCTTTCAACTGGAAATTCCATAGTGAAACGTTTCAGCATGTCATTACTAATTTTTGTCCTGTACTCTTCATTTTGCAGGAGAAATAAGCATTGAGGGCTCTAGCTGTCATCTCAATTCCAGATGAAAATGCTGAAATGCTGACATGTTTGCAGGATGGACAATCTGATTCTCATTCAGCTTCCCCTAATTTATTTCCCACAGACCCTCTGGTTTGTTCGGGTCTTTTCCAAATTCACCACCTGAATGCTCATTTTCCATCAGTTTACATTGCTGACATGTCAGTGGGGCCATCTTGCTCTACTTTAACCTGTCTGAAGGTGAGGTTGAGCTAAACCTTCCCTCTGTTCTCAGAGGAGAGAGAGGTGAGCTCAAGAGAGCGATTCATCCCCGATTTTATCAGCTTCCTTTGACTGTCCCTCAGGGTATGATTCCCGTAGTACCTGCAGAGCAAGGCCTGAACCCTGGAGGCAGCAACACCAGAAATTCCCAAAGGATTCATAAAGCTGATAAGGTGATAACTCGATAACTTATTCTCGTGGCGCTAGAGGGTGGCACTTTGCTTGGCTGTGACATGGTCAGTTAATTTGCCATATGGTCTCTGAAGCTGTTTGTGCAATCATTTGAAAATCAGATAAAAATAATAAAAAAAGAGGGAACTCCTGTGCTGTCAAGCTGCCACATCAAATAACCTTTGTGAATATTCATTGCTACTAGCAAAATGTTCATTTATTTATACAGAGGCTTTGGACTTCAGCAGCAACACTACCAAGAGGTTGTTTCTTAGCTCTGACCCTGATGTTCTGAGCACTAGAAAAACTTGCAGGATTTGACACAAAATGCAAAATTTAAAACAAACAAAAGAAAGATGTTTCAGACACACAGAAAAGCCGGGTGAGGAGGCAGGGAGTAGGTCACTCACCCACTGCCATGGAGTAGATTACCTGCCTCACCTTCTAGTCCTTATCCTTCTGCTCCTTTTGTTAAGGGGATGACTCCTTCCCACCAGAGCCACGCCAGTGTGCAGGCACAGCGAGCCCTTCACCGGGCCAGGGCTCTTTGCAGGGCTGTGCTCCCACCATGCCCTGCCCCATCACCCATCGTCCCCACTCACCGATCATCTTTATCCTCCCAATTTTGTCCATGAGCAGCGCAGAGATGATGTTGCCTGGCAGCACGGACAGGCTGCCCAGGAAGCTGACCAGGTAGATCAGAAAATCATTGTCCTCCTCAAAGTCGATGTGGCAGCCTTCCTTCTCCTTCATGAACGTGCTGTTGATGAGCCTGCAGTTGATGAATTTGTGTTCGTAGAGATCTGTGAAGGAAAGAGGCAAAGGCTTGACCCTGCTTGGCTGAATCCCCCTCAAACAGCAGCAACAGCAGCCAGGATCTAACCAAACCAAAGGCCCAAGAGAAGTTTCTCATCCAATGGAAATGGCCAGGGAGTATTTATCTCAGTGGAAATTTATTAGAGTGGCCAACTCTTGCTGAGTCCTTGGCTCCTGGTGGGTGCAGTCTCATACACTTCTTTTATTTGTGGAGTCACCTGGGCTGGCATCATCCCCATGCCACAAGGACAGGGCAATGCAGGCTTTGATTTCCATAGCATTATGGTTTGTTCTTTATTAGAATAGAAATTAAAAGCTTTTTTGATATAAATCAATTACTATTTTACTGCTTATGATCTTCAACCACCAGTGGCTTGAAATTATATTTTAAGCCAATTTTACTGAGTAGAGCTGTAAAGTGCTGAGAATTTTGCCATTACTTTAACCTGTCAGGGCCTGAGCACAGAATTTTGCATCTCCCACACAGCACCCAGAGACACCAGAAACCATGGGGTTAAAATCACTGATGGAGCAACCTGAGGTCTCCTTCCAAATGCATCACCCTCTTTTTCTCCAGCATCAGTTCCACTACCCAACACACACTCAAACACACAGATCCCTACCATCCTTTCTCCCAGGAAGTAGACAAAGCAGTTCCAATAAAACAGTTTTCTGATAAAATAATTCCTAGTTACAGAGATGATGCCACAGCAGGAATCCCATTACCGGTGTTATAAAAGACAGTAGAGATGATGGTGCAGTTTTCAAAGAAGGTCTCACTGGATCTCACATCTTCAAAGTAGCAGTCCTCAAATAACGAATCCTCAAATCTCACTTCCTTGAATTTCATGCCAATAAATCTGTGGGGCAGGAAAGAGAACTTCACTCTGTGCTTTAAGACATTTTCTACACTGTGTAGGGTGCAGTGCCTGTTTCAAGAGACAGGGCACTAATGGGAATTTCTAGGGTCATTTACAGAAAAGGTGTTGCTTGAATGCATAACTGTTCCTCCAACTCCTTCTGTGTTTTAGTAGAGAAAAGGGTTTGCAAAGTTTTTTGGGTTTTTTTTGTTGGTTTTTTTTTTTAAGGAGACATGGATCTTTTAGGATTTTGTCAGTTTTTCTATTCCTTAAAATAATCGCATCTAAGAAAATGAGCTTCTAAAGCTGAGGCGACACAAATCTTCTCATGTTCAGTCCTAATCTGCCTGAAGAAGACAGAATTTCACTCAATGCAGGGCATTTCCTTCATGAGCTGACCTTGCTGCCTTCCTTATTCTCCCCCTTCTTCCATCATAAATAAAACCAGACATTATCAGGGGCCTATTGAGCCATTTGGTAAAAGGTTTCTGACAGTTGTTTAAACTCAAAGTGTTTTTTAAGTGAAAATGCAGTAGGGTTTCTGGAGAGATTGGGGAGATTATCTGAGTTCTGCTCGTAACCATCTCTGTTCGAGGTTTATTGCTTATCGTGTAATGAAAACAGATTTCACTAGAAATAATAAACTGTGCCAGGTGATTGATTTCTCCTCTGATGGGAAGCGTGACATGTCTGACCTGGCTGCCTGAAGGATGACACAATATTGATTTATCTGTGAGATTTTGCAGGAACACTGAGAAGATGTATTAGGTAATGCACAGGCATGTTTCGAAGATGTAAGGAGCTATTAAGAACAAGCATTACTGCTCTAGTTAAAGAGGCCATGACTGTCACCAGATAAAAAAACCTTCTAACATATACTCTGCAGGTTAATTGAATTGAGCACTTTTAACACAGTGTAACGTGACGGTTGTTTACACTCTTAAATGAGCACTGCAGGGCTTCTTGACTGAGCTGACTAGCAGAAATTATTAATGCACAAAATACCACAAGAAGACTATTCAAGTGTTTTGCTCCATGTAGAGGGTCTCACAGGTTACAGCAAATCTTCAGCTGTTCTGCATTTGCTCAGTGATGTGTTTGCCTGTGATGTATTTACTCCCAAAGGCTGTTAAAAGCCTTTTTTCCCCCTGCAGTTTGCTTTCTTAACGCCCAAATTTAAAAGAGTCAGATAGCGATGGCCTGGTGATCCATGGAGTTTTAGCTCACAGCCAAGGGCTGGAGGGAAAACACAGCTGTAAACCATACTGAGATAAGGTCTGGGCATTACTGGAGTTTAGCTTGATCAGGTTTTGAGTATTTGAGATGGAGAGGGCCAAGGCAGGAGAATAATGATTTACATCAGAGTTTTATGTCTTCACCCAGCAAGGTGCTGAGTATCCTTAATTCTCAGTGAAGTCAGTGAAAGTTCAGCACCTCCTCTAAGCATAAGAAAAATGTCCCCAATCCCTAAATTTGACCAACATCCACTTCTCACCACCTTCTTTTGGGGAACAGGAACTGTGGGGCTAGGTTTGCATCATCAAGCACAGCTCCCGGCTGCAGGGATGGTCTACAGAAGGACATGAGGACACATGTTGCGGTCCCCCACCAGAATCTATCAAATATACAACAAGGAAATGGAGAGAAATAGTTTCTGAGGGGATTGGAACAACCTGGCTGGGTAATGAGATGTGGTTTCAGCTGCGAAGATTAAAACTGTGAGTGTTTTGTGTAACACTGAGCATCCCGTGGGACCTCCCCACATGGTGCAAGGCAGCTGGAGCAACATCCTGTTAGGTCTACCTGGGGCAATGAGATCTCCACAGAGATTACAGAGGGGTACTTTTCCTTTTTATTGGAATTTTGAAAAGTAGTAATGGAATGCTTAGGGTTTACATTGCTGTGGAACACAGGGTGATCGGGGTCCCGGATGACTGCAGAAGATAAAACACCAAGCTCAGCCCAAATAGGAGAAAAAGAAGGAAGGAAAGTAATAATGTTCTGCTGGAGCAAATTCACTGACTTCAAAACACTGAAAGAGAAGGTGACACACTCATCTGTGGGGAGATAGTGACTGCAGTGGGAGAAGCACCTCAGTATGGCCATGGCACAGCACGCACTAATGGGCTGCAGGGTGGAGACTGGGGTAATTCATATTGAGGACTTCAAGAGAAATAGCTTTTTATTCTGGAAATACAGCAGCAATTTCATTACCAGGCTGCCCAAGCCCAGTAGATGTCAGTGTGGGCTAAGAAAAAAGAAGTTGCTTCTGCATCCAGGGCTGCCCAGCACAGCCAGGTGGACACTCGATACCCTGATCCCAACACAGGGCTGCTGGAAGCAGGACTCCTCACAGACATGCCCTGTGTTCTGCAGAAGGCAGTGACTGAGGCAGAGTATGTGGAAAAATGGGATTGAAATGATATTTTGTCCGTCAAAAACTGCCTTTGGTATTTGAGATATTTAGATTGAGTGCCCAAAGAACAACAGAGAGGTTTGAGTTGTTGGAAAAATGGAAAAGAAAGAAAGAACTTTCCCGAATTTTTTTCTATTTGAATACATCAAAGCAAATTCTGTACACTTACTTGTCATTCCTGTATTCCCCATTTCTATGGATCTGGTTTTCCAGGGTGAAATTAAAGGTGAAATGGGACACTTCTTCCTCATCAAAGATCTTCACTCGGGATTCATATGCCTCGTCTTGGAGATACCGGATCATGTCAGGGAACCAGACAATAAGGCCATAGTAACTGGAGCAGGATTGGGAGACACATCAGGGATACAAGATTCTTCCAACGATCTACTTCACAGCTTGTAAACTTGTTAAGCTCGGGATGTGAATGCATGTCTGACACAAATTCTTGCTCTGTACTGACACAGGACTGAGCAAAGTGTTTCTCCACTCTAAGCACCCTGCTCATCTCAGGAGCACGTTGGTCCATTCCCCTTCACTTGAAGCAGGACAACTCATTTCAGTTCCCCTTGGCTGGGGAAGAAAGAAATGTGCTAACCTTGCTACCCCTGAGATTAGCAGAGCAGAAACAAATTTGGCTGATCTCTGCAAGTGCGCAGTTCGAGTGAGAATTGGACAAAATTTACCTGTAGTTTAGATTTAGGCTTGCCTGAGTGGTTTTGATGTAGAGTAAGGAACAGCTCAGAATCTGGTAGGATTGTGTCTATTTCTATGTGTGTGTGGACAAGTTCAAATGAAAGATCTAAAGGTGAGAGAGACAATATATTACTGTGCCACCAACCACTTTTCAAGTCCTGATTTTTTCAAAGCACTTTGTACCTCATAGAAAGCAATCAGATTGATCAATATTTGTAGGAGGGCAAGGCTTAGTTCACAAAAACTCTTTAAAATAAGACCAGGATTAATTTTGTAATAGTTTATTTACATGTGTAAATAACTATTCAGACTTTGAATAGCCCTTTAGTTTACTGAAAAATATAAAGAAGTACCTTCCTTACCTTAAGGCCATTGTAAACCAAACCACAGCCAGCATCAGTGTGTTCATCCTGTACTGGGCTGTTAAACAATATAGCACGTTGTCCCAGACCTACAAATCCACAAGAAGGAATTAGCTGCCAGGACAGTCCAGCAGACACTAGACAGCTTAATTTCTGAGTGCATCATAAACCTAATGTCAGAAAAATGGGTTCACCAGGGGAAGGTCAGATGTGTGGCTTATATTCAGTGTTTTTTCAAAATTATATTTATTGAGTAAATGGCTTACAAAAGATCACTTATTCAGCTCTGTGCCAGGGTACTTGTTCTGAGCCCTCTGTAATGATCTGGAGTGCATGACTAGGGCTGGGTATGATGCAGAGTCCCTCTCAGGTTGTATCAGTAAATGTGGATATGAGATTGTTCTCACACCCTCTGACAACTTTATCTTTTCAAAATTATGTGTGGTGTCAGGAGTGCTTTCAAACTGAGCTCCAAAGCTCTCTGAAGAGCAAAAGCCCAAACACAGCTGGCACTTTAGGAGGTATAAGATGAAATCAGGTAGGGATGAAGCCAAGCAGGAGGCAGACCAAGGTCTGCTGTTGACTCATTGCAGAAAATGCTGCCCAGAACATGAGGGGATGTAACTCCTCAAGCTCTTAACTTGCCACATAAGTACAGTAACAGAATAGCACCTGCATTGCTATTAGTTAAGAAGAACTTTTCTTTACTTTCAGCTCATCCTTCAAGACTAGAAGTTCTAGCAAGGTTTCCACAGTCCCACATGGGCATTAGGTGAGCAGCATAGCAGGTGTGAAAGGTTAAGTTAGCCTAGGAGACAGTATAATATTCTTAGCAATTCAGTCTCAGCAGGAACAAAGAGCAAACCCTTTCTGTCTCCACTGCAGGTGGTAATTTCACTTAGGCTTGGGGAGAGGGAGTCAGTGTTTAACTGCTCAGGAGGAGAGCCAAGCGCTTGGGGCTGTGGCTGGTCCTGGAAGCTCTGCACTGCTGGAAGACAGTGATGCTCACAGGGGCATTTTGGGGCCTGGCTGGCAGCGTGGCAGCTTGCAGGTGCACACATCTGCACAGAAAGTGCAGCCAGATTACAGCCCTTTGCAAAAACCAGCAGATTTTCTGAGGTGAGAATCAGGCTTTCAAGGCACAATGACCTGAAGCAGTGAGGCACTGGAGACCAAAACTCAAAAGCCCCTGTGTAAAGTTTTTTTCTTCCCTTTACCTGTTTTAAAGTAGTTGTGATTCTGACCAGCCACCGCTGGTACCAGGTCCCTGTTGAGCTCTGGATTTCGATAAATTCATCTACTTGCTTTGGAGTTTTGATATAGGAAACCTGGAGGAAGGAAAAAAAATAGAAAAAAATAATTGGACTGAAATTGCTTGGGTTGTTTTAAATTCCACTGTCTTCTGGGCAGTGTTTCCACCTAATAACCCTTATTATTTTTTCCTTGAAAGTTAGCATTAGCAATTGGGCTAATTGATTTAATTACAGCAAGAAACTATTAACAGAAATAAGCCTTCCTTTCTTCTTTTCATCCATCCCTTCATACTCTCTCTCGCTCTCTCTTCTTCCCTGAAACAAAAATTTTAAGTGCATCATGTCCACTTCAGTCTTTCACTTATTGGCTAATGGGCCTGCATACTACTTTATTTCTTTATCTTTAGAATTCCACTACAAATTAGGACTAAGCAATTTTAGTAAAAATTATCTCCAAGATCAGCCACTTGTACCCAAACTGTGTCCTCAGGATCTCTTTCTTCTAAGACAACTAGCAGGAATATTTCTCATTCTACATCTTTTAAATGCCCCTGGCAAATCTTTTATGACAAGCAAATGTGTAGATGGGAATCTTTGCAGCTGAAAACGCATCCTTCCATCAAGTGAGCCCACACCATGCAGTCAGTTTGCTTCACCAAAGCAGTCTGAATTTTCAGTGCTGAATACCTGAACTGCACTGCTCAGAAAAACATACAAAAGCGTCTCAGCAAATATTTGCGTAGTAACTTTAATTAAAGGACATATTCAAGGAAAACAGAACTGTTTGTAAACACACGGAGAAGGCGAAAATTTGCTGAATAAATTTCTGAGTGTGAACGAGCGCCTTGGCTCAGCTGTGGAGTCTCTGCATTCCTCTTCCTGGCACCCATTAAATGTCAGATCTGGGAACTGTCCCGGTACCAGCTGACTCACCACAAACTGACAACTCCTGGCCTATCAGGAAAACACAATACCCGGCAGTTTGTGCCACACCAGGAGCGCTGATCCCCCGCCTGTGCCAGCGGGTGTCAGTACATCTCGGCTCAGCCGGCGTGACCCACCTCGAGGCGTGACACCAAGCTCAGCTCCTCCACCGCAGTCATGACTCTGCTGGATGGAGTAACGAGCTCTAATGGAGGCTGTACAGCTGCTCCTTCATTCTCCTACTCAGACTCTCAAAGTGCCCTACTTTGTGAGATATATATATATAAATGTATTTCTATTTGAGCTTCATTTCCAGCTGAGCATTACAGCAAGGCCAGCGATGGATTTAAAGACAACACCTCTCTCGCCTTTGCTGTCAGGGCTTGCATCACTCAGATAGTTGGTAGCCTAAAAATAACACGTGCTCGTTAAGTTCCTACATGAACCTGCACACAATTGTCATGCTCAGGTATGAAATTCTAATTTCCTTGAAGGATCACTCCCGAGGCGCACAGTTTCCTGACAACCCTTCTGAACATGGAGCCTTGCTCTCCTTCTTGATCACAAATACATGTTTCACACACAAGCGTATCTCCTTTTTTTCCATCCTTTAAAAGCACGTGTGCTCTCATCTTTAAAAGCATAAATCCAGAGTTCTTCCCTGGCTGGCTCGCCAGGATTTTACAACTGAATTACAGTAATTTGCAGCTAACCCCAGAATAAACCTTTTCTCTGATTTTACTATTAACGACTCTGCTGGTGTGACCCTTTTCACAACAAGCAGCAGACCAATGAGTAATAGCCACTCATCCCACTTTCCCTCCGAGAGATTAAAGACTGGGTATGAGGCAGGTGGAGTTTGGAAAGCTCATTAGAAAGTACGTGAAGTTTAATCAGCCTTTGATTAGAAGCCAGAATGGAGAAAGGAGTGACTCAGGTCCCCCACATGGCCAATATCTCCCTTATTTTGTTTCAGTCTCTTAGACCAAACCAAGTGAGCATGTATGTAATTAAAATCACTGGTCTAAAGGATGTAGAGTAACACCAGGAATGAAGAGTACTCACTGCAATTGACAGACTTGACTAATTCTTGAAAAAAAAGACTGGCATCTGAAGTTTAAAAGCAAAAATGTTTCTCACAGTCCTTTTTCTGATTGCTGGGGGAGAGGTTACATTGAGAGAGTACCGAGGAGGAATAAAGTGGTGCTGTGCTGCACTAAGGAAGGCAACTCCAGCTTTTCTTAACTGATGGCTTTGCTCAACTCACCGTAAAAACCCTCTCTGGCTCGCCCTTGGCCCTCATGTTGGTGTCATGAACTTGCTTGAGGATCATCCAGGCTTCATCGTGTTTACCAATCTGAAAACACCAAAGAGAAGGAAAGCAAGTGTTCGAGCTCCCAGCTCTGTAATTTATCAAAGCTCAGAGAGAAAGCAGTTCTAGAGGTCCAGCACAGACAACATGGGCTGCATGAAACCTGAAGAGCTTAAAGCATGGTTGCTATTCACAGAGTGCAGCATCTCTGTGCTGGAGAAAGGAGTTGTCCTTAAACTGCCTGAGGCAGAAAAGGGGTCAGGAATAGAGCTTTAAAAACAGATGAAAGAAGAGGAGATGGATGTGGAGAACTGGACTCTCATCCCAAATCTGCTGAAGACTTGCAGGCTTAACGTGAACTAGGTATTGCTACATTTCCCACCTGTGAAGTGGAAATACAGAATACTTACTTAAGATTTCTAAGGTTTAAGTATTTTACTCAGTAAAATGTAATTTTTCCCTTGCTCTGCCACCAGGATTTAGTAGTTCCATGCCCAAACTCCGCAAGATATTTTCAAAGTGCCTTTGTTGGACATATTAGATTCCCATCTCTCACTGCCTTCTGTCTGCACCCCATCTGGCAGTGACACACTAATCATCAGTGATTGACCCCATAGTCTGTAATCTTTGGGATTTAAGCAGTCTGTGGAGCTGGTGTAGACACGTAGGAGTGGCTTTGCCTCTGAGCTTGTGCTCTGTGTGTTTGATGGGACAAAGAAAGACAGACAGTGACACATTAGGGACCTGCCATCCTCTGCTGATATCAGACTGCAACATTCGAGATGAATCATCTTACCTCCAGCAAAAACCGTGGGCTTTCAGGCATGAATTTCAGCGCCACCAGGGAGGCGATGCAGGGCAGAGCACACACGAGTACAAAGACTCTCCAGCTGTGGAAGTGGTACTTGGTTCCCATACTGAACCCCCAGCCTGGAAACAGCAAGAGCCAGCAAGTGAAAATACTGACCAGGCATTCTGAGGTTTCCTGTGGCATGAGGACAGGTTGAAAGTTTGCTGTTCTTAGTACTGATGGCTCGATAGCCTGCTCAGTAGATAGCAGCAAGTGAGTTCGTGTTCATTACAGAAACTGGAACATGCTCAGGTTCTGCCTTTTAGAAACCTTCTTTTATCTTTGAGTTTAGAAATCACCCAGCGATAGGAACAGCTCCGTGCAGCTGTAGGCAGGTAAGGCTGGAAAATGGTACAGGAATAAGGGCCATAATTGATTGCTTCTCAGTGATGTTACCGAAAGTTTACAAAGGTTAAATCTCTGATCTGCGAGGCACCTTGGAGATGGCTCCTTTCCATCTCCTACCTCACATATGTATTTCACATTTCATGGAAGTGAGCAAGAAAAGCAAGTTTATTTTTTTTCAGATCTACAAAACCTGAGCTGGGGTTAACACTTAGGAATACCAAAATCCTAATCCTGCATTTGAGGTACCCCCTTTCCTGCTTTTTTCCTGGTGTTTAACCAAGTGCAGTATTCCCCTGCCAAGAACTGGAAAGTACAACTTCATTCTCTCACATTGCTCCATTTACTCTCCCTAGGCTCAAATCTCGTAAGGACTGTTTAATTCATTTTTTTTTCTAGAAACATTTTTTTTTGTTCACATAATAAGGAAATCATCAAGCAGTGGGTTTTGCAGAGGTCTCATCTGAGCCAGTCATGGTGCTCTAATGATTTCACAAAGCCCCAAAATTGTAGGTGGAACATTGGAAATCAAAAAAGAAGCTACAAAAATATAGCATCAAAAATTTATCTGAAAAATAATTGCAATGTAAATATCTAAGGGCTTTTAAAAGCAAATGTTGTTGCAGATAATAGAATTATTTCTACCTAACACCCCTGCACTGTTTGCCTGTTTCTTCAAACAATTTCTGTCATATCAATCAAAAGCATGAATATTTCTTTATACTGAATGTACTTTAAATGTGCTAAAAATGGATTAATAGGTAAATGTTAGTGGTTTTCTTCGTGGGTTTTGTGGACTGTCCTACTTTCTTCAAACAGGGTTTTGCAAACAGCTGGTGTCACTGAATACTGGGGGAATTAATCTTTTCCAGTAGATACTTGCTTCTGGTGCTTTCCTAGGCTATATACACGAGTTACAAGGAGCACACGACATGCAGACTTTTGTTCCTCAGAGCACAAGTACATTTCAGTTTACAGCCATCTACATTTTCATTCCCACTTCCAGCTGAGGGCAGGGAACCCATTCCACTCCTGCATCCATTTAGGTGAAGTCAGAAGTGGCTTCAGCCCAGCACATGCTGAGCACATATGTCACCAGGTACACAGCTCTGATAGTGTGGACACTTGGCTAAGGGAAACCACATGTGCTGTCCTCACTGCTATCATTCACAGCATCCAGTAATTCCCTGATTAAAGTTGCTTGTTTTTGATAACTAGATCAATTTTTGCAATATAATCTCAGTCAATTTTTCCCCGAATGAGCTGACATTTAGATTAAGTGCTCAGGCTCCAGCAGTGTAATTGAAGGGATGTATTGGAGGCTTTGGATGGAAAGCAGCCCCATCCAGTCCTGTCTGCAGCCTTAGTACCCATCAGTCAACCATGCAGTCAATTTATGAGGCCTTCTGTGAGCACTTCAGGTATCTATTATTTTCAGTGGTGTTTCTGCTGGGATGTGTAAGAACTGTCGCTACCTGTGCAGGGGTTTGGGGTGGTGTAGAAAGTCAAAAGCACAAATTACCGTAATGTGGGATGATGCTCCAAGCCATTGCTGAAGCATAAATGCCACCAATCATCCAGAACATGCAAAGCCAGCTCAGGTGTTCCCCCCTCTTCTCACGAGACAGGAATTCAGAGAAATAGGCAAACACGATGGGGAGGGTGCCCCCAATACTGAGGAGAAAAAACAGCACATGGGAAAAATGAGACTCTTCTTCCATGTCTTTGTGGTCAGGATTGCATTTTTAATGAGGGAAGGTCACACTCACAGATGGGCTGCTCAGAAGTGAGACTTGGAGGAAAAATGCAAATCCCTCTTTGGCTGAACTGGTCTTAGATATCAAAGATGAACAAGATCCTTCTCATGCTCTAAAAGCTGAATTTCCTGTATAGTTTGTACAAAGCCAGAGTAATACCCTGCTCTTCACTTAAACATCTTCTATTGTTATTTCATGATCCCTCATTTTAGGGAGGCAAAATACAGACAGGCAATGAGAACTACCGAGGGTCTCTTTTTGGAGGCCTTGGAGGTGGGCATTTTTCAGTCTCCCCCACATTTCTGCACAATTTGGGCAGTGCCAGAAGAACAACAATGACCAAACTTTCCCACCATTTCAGCTGTAAGGGTCAAGAGTGAGGTAACACAGCCACACATCCTAAATGGCAGTGCCATCCCAGCTGGGTACGAGGGATGCATCTCCTGAGCAGCCTTCCTTGTCCCACCCCACACACCCAAAATGCCCAGCTGTGCTGGGGCTCCTCCAGGACAGGGGGCAGATTCAGCAGGTACCCACCCGAGGCCTGAGATAAGGCGGCAGAAGAGGAAGAATCCGTATCCCTGGACGAAGGAGGAGAGGAACGCAAAGGCAGCATTGATTGCAAGTGATATGATGAGGCATTGCTTTCTTCCCAGTTTATCAGCGAGGCCGCCCAGCAAGACAGCCCCCACCATCATTCCTAAGTAGACTATCAAGCCTGGAAGTGAGAGAGACAGTCAGCTCGTTAACAGGGTGGAGATAGTACGCAATGTAGAAGCAGATTTTAAAGTGCCCATATGGCAGCTGATGTCGTCCTGGCATCCTGTGCAATAAAGTAAAGATACTCATATCCACCCCAAATCTCAGATGCCAGAAACTCTGTCCGTTGGCAGGACAGTAATTTTCCCATCTCGTGCCTGAGAGCTTGCATCACTTCAGGCAATATGGGCATACCCTCATTTGACCAGATCCACATCTTTCCCTCCCAGCCTCGCTGCTCACACATCCCCTGCACGTAAGCAATGGCCAGGCATAAGCAGCTTAGGATGCACGTGTCCCAGCTATGTGCCACCAACAATACAACAGAAGTCTGATGTCTTAACTCCTCTGACCCCCCTGAGTGCAGCAGGATGGAGGGTGTGTAGGGGAGAGGCTCTGTCAGGCTGCTGTGTGTGCTCGGAAAGCCGTGAGAGCAGAGAGACTGATGAAGCATGGCTAAATCTCTTTTCAGTGTTTCTTCTCTTTCACTCCCTGCTTTTCCCAGCCGTATCTGAAAGGATCAGTCTGTTACCCAAACTCACCCCCTGTAGCTCAGCTACTTCCTTCGTTACTCGGCCAAGATCTGGCATCTAACTAAAGGACAGCTTGCTCAAGAGTGCAGCCTTGATCTGAAGATTTGAGGAGAAGGGAGAATCTACGGCTTGTCTGGGCAGTTTGCTCTATAGAGATATCTCTCTGACATTTTTAAGAAAGATGGATTCTTCTTTTTAACCTGACTTCACTAGATCTTCTACTATGGGGTGCTCAAAAGACAGTCTCAGTGACTCATTTGGTGCCAGGCTGAACAGGAGAGAATGGGTTTCCACTCCAGGAAGTCTCCCTGTAGCTGCTCAGTTTGTGCCTGCTACTCTCCTGGAGAACATGGCAGTTGTCCTTGGCACTTCTACTGCCACTGCTGCAGAAAGGCCACAGATTTTATTGCCTTTTCCTTTTTGCAGATAAGTGTAAATAGTACTAGTTAATAATGCTCAAAGATTCAGGAATACATTTTTTTCATTTATTTTATCTACTTTCCAGATGTAGCTCAGAAGAAATTGGTTGCAACCACAGTTTTTCCTAGGGAGCACAGAGGTACAAGAGGCTGCTCCCAAGAATACCTCCTGCATCATATCAAACCCCATTGACAGGATTATAGTCTGTGTCTGTAGGCTGCACTGTCCTGCTGTGGAGATCCTGGTGGGGCCTGACCATGGCTGGATGCGACCCAGATGAGCTGAGCTATTTCAGGATGGAGAACATCTGCTTGCTGGAAAGCAGAACTTGCAGTGCAGGGAGTTCTTGAAGGAGAAGAATGATGCTTGAGGATGTTTGGAGACTGGGGACATGTCAGGTTCAAGACCCAGCTGAGCAGGGGTTGAAGGAAAGCAGCAGTGCTCCCTGCATCCCCGGCCCTGAGTGAAGGCATCGGATGCTGAGCAAGTAAATACACTGCCTTAATAGGAAACATTCCTATTCACTGACTGAAGAAATGCAGCTAAAAGAAACATTTTTCAGGCATGGTTGACTCTTTGGAGGTTCATTCCTCACCTTGAACCAAGCTTGGCTTCTCTTGAGAGCCAATGCCTTCCCCAGGATCTGTTCTGTCAAACACATTACTTGGAAAACAAGGTGGCGATGAATGTTTTTGCAACTCATTAATGTTTAAACAAAACAATCAGTCTGGTGGCTGAAGGCAGCTCTGTGCCATCCACCAACGCCAGCTAAGGGCTAATGCAGAGTTACCTGGCAGCTGATCCTGTCTTCCTTTTGATTAAAAATGCCTGCACTTGATTTAAAATGCATTGCTAAATTAAAAGCTATGCAGCAGAGATCCATTGCAGCATTTGAAGGACACTTGTCTCACTTTGATCAGGTGTGGAAAAGTTCGTATTTCTTAAATCTCCCTATTCCACAGTAGGGTCACCTCTCTGTGAGTGATTCTTTTCTATCCACATGATGTCTGATGGGCAGGATTTGTGTTGCAAAGGCAAAAAATCTGTTCTTGTCTATTAAAAGCCTTTGTAGCAGAACTGTGGAGCAGGATTTTGCCAATCATACCTCCACCATGAGCACGTGGCTCTGTGCAACTAGTCCTTGCACTCCCTGCCCTTCCCTCCTGATCCGAGCTGTCCCAGTGAGGTGATCTGAAGGTGTGTAAAGTTTCCAGGTACTGTTCTGAAGAGAAGATACAGACACATCTCAGAGGCTGGGATCTCTATTTGTGTTAGCTTTGACCTCCAGCTTGTTCGCTGAACTGCAAATTACAAGGGTGAGCCAAAGCAAAAACAGATTGAGTCCAAAACTTTTCTGAAGGAAGGATCTTAATGCAGTGCTGGATGGTTTAATGCTTTTACCCTGGCTCCTGAGCCACATTTAATGGAGCAACTCTGATGGCAGCCAGAGGAAGGAAGTGATGATGAGTCCTGTATCTACTCATTGGTGTATCACAGCCACCCATCTGACAGCGAGCCCTGCCAGCACGCCAGACCCTGATGAGGAAGGAAATATGATCTGCCAAACTTAATTTTTTTAATCTTTTTTTTTTTCTTTTTTTTTTTTTCCAGAGAAAATCCCTGCATGGCAGATGTTCATCCAAATCCTCTTAGTAACAGAAAACATCCCAGGTCAGGAGGAGGTGGAGGAGATTGTTACTGCCTTCTAGTTGGTGTTTTGCTGCAGTGATTGGTGAGGGGCAGCCTGTCCTCTGACCAGGAGAGGATTGGGCTCACCATGGGATGTGGCAGTGCTTGAAACTCAACATCAAGAAGTGGAGCTGCTTTTGTAAGGAAACCCCTGCAGATTGTGACTAAGGAGCCCACACTTGTGATGGAAGGGAAGACTGTATCTCTGCAACACAGCACCCATCAAACAGTGAGCAGCGTAATCCCAGCAGAGCTGGTAATGTCATAAGCTCACCTAGAGGATGTTGCTTTAATTACTTATTGTATATGATAAATCAATTGATGTGTGGTCCCCCAGAAATGTAAAACAATAAAAATCCATAGTAAAGAAAATATCAGGGACAACCAGAGACTGTCTACTTGGCCAGGTTCTGAGGGGAAGGATCCTGGTTATGAAAATATATGCTTCAGGGTTGAAACAAAATCAACAGAACACTTCATTATCACGGAGAGGTCTTTTTTTGGTGAAGACTGCATGTTCTGGCCGATATAATTAAAATTTTGGGGTAGCTGCTGTAGAACACTCTGTCAGCTGATGGATCTTGGGACCCAGGGTGCAGAACAACGTCTGCTTTGCAGATTTCTGTGTCCTGGATTGACAACAAGGTGGCAGGGACCCAGGGAGGAGCGGGATAGTTACTGAAACAGCCTCTTTGCAGAGAGACAGTCTTCCAGAGGACACAGTGATGGCTGCTACCTCTGAAAAAGGTCCAGTTCATATCAAGGAAACTCAAATTTTAAGGAAAGTTTGACCAGGAGAAGTGATCACAAAATGGTATTTCTTTTGCTGGGTTAGTTCTGTCCATCAAATATTCTACAGTACAACATTACAATAGCCTGCACCAGAATATTGACTTCTAAAGTTGGCTTCAAACCACACAGACTTAGACTGTGCCAGGAGGCATCAGCTTCCCAGTTGACACATAAGGTGCTCAGATGAAATGTTAAGGGCAGCTCTGAATAAGCCATTATTTGCAGACTATTCCACAAGTCCTGGAATATAATGAATGTCTGTGGGAAAGTCTGCAACAGCATCCCATAAAAGTGGTGGAAAACCAAAGAGCTGAAATTCTATGAATAAATTTTGGGTTATGACTCATCCATTGCTGAAGTTATAAGGAAAATATGTGACCACTGACTGGGCTTATTCCCACTAGAAAAGAGGTAACATATTTAACATTTTCACACTAAGAAATTTGTTAGCCTTTACTGAAGTTGTGTGCTCTGTGTTAGACAGGAATTTGAAGTTAAAAGCTGAACCTCTAGGAATAAGGAAAGGAATATACTGCAGATACAGCATATGGCTCTGTGTGTGCTAAACTGTATTTTTACTCCTTCCATATAGTTAAAAGTAGACTTCTACAGGTTTCAGAAAAAAACACAGAAAATTCAAGGTTTACCTAAATCTGCATCACAAGCATGAGTTTTTCTTGTTGTTAGTTAATGGGATTAGAGTTCTTTAAAAAGAGGCACACCTAAAAATAATCCCTTTTAAGACAGGACAAAGATTTGTGGAATAAATAGAAAATTTTTTTTTTTTTTTCCATAAACAGATCATCTTCTCAGATCTTCATCTGAGAAGAATTAGTCCCAGAATCCGTGGGGCTGTCAGGGAGGTGAGGAGGCTGCCTGGGCCCAGGGTTGTCTCTGGTTTGCATGGAGCCAGTAACCACAGGAATGGGAAAGCTCGTACCTGCCTCCAAATCTCAGGCCACTGCCAGCCCTACAGTAAAAAAGGAGACTCTTGAAGAGAGAAGGCAACTGGACAACAGAAAATTATTAGGACCTTATATATCTTGCAGTTCAAGCTGTAATAACAACAAAATTTGGATAATATTACTGGTATAGAATCTGTTAGGGATGCACCTTACGGATACAAACAAAACTTTGTGAGTCAGGTCTGGACAATTTGGGAGATGGATGTGGCAAGGCACAGGATCCAGCTGTAAGTAATTGAAAGAGAGGACTAAAGTAGTGATAGTCCTGACTCTCTTGTGCCATAGAGATGTCCCAGAACAGGGGAGGATCTCCGCAGAGGATGAGCTGAGGGCTGGTGCCCTTTTTTTTCCTTTCTTCCTGCAGTTTTCAATCTGCTCTTCCTTGTAGGCTTATTAGTGCTTTCCCCATGAATCAACTCGACCTTTTAAGTGGAAGTCAAAGGAAAGGCTCATCCCTTTGCACTCTCCTTGTTGATTGATACAAGCAGTGAGACTCCTTCAGCAGTCGGTGGCTCTGGCATTGAGAAGGGAATCTCCCAGGGGAAAGGCAGCTTTCCATTTTGGGAGATGTGCGTGTGGGTATGGGGCAAATCTGGCTGCAGGGATGGAGGGGGGTGTGCAGCTGGAGCCAGGGTGGGTGGGTGAGCCCGTGGGGCTGTGGCACAGCCCGGGTGAGGTGATGCACAGCCGGGCTCGGCGCTGCCAGCGGGGCGTGGGTGGTGTTTACGCTCAGCCGGCTTCACATCTCCCCACGGGACTTGTCCGGCACCACAATATTCGTGGGACCATCTGGTTCTCCCCACCCAACCCCTCTGCTAAAGCAAAGATTTCAGCAGAAGAGGCCAAACAAATCCTTTGCAGTCCAACAAAAACCTCCTCACGCTGGAACGTGTCAGACGAAATTCCCACAGTGCTTACAGATGGGGACACAGCCATTCATCCCCATATCCAACCTGCACAAAATGTGGGGTGTTCTCAAATCACAAAAACACCTTTATTTTTTAATCCCCTACTGCCCGAGGTGATGATGCTCCTTGGGCTGCAACTTGGGCTGAGCGTTTCTACCCAAGAGCAAATTTGCAGCCAGGAACCCATGGCTGACATGGGCAAGTCTCATCAGGGTGTAGTGGCTGCTGTGTTGGGGGCCCGTGGTCGTGGAGGAGCAAAAGAGGCAGCAAAAATCCACAGCAGAGCAAGGGAGCCCTGGCTGGGCTTGTCCGTGCTCAGCCAGAGGAAAAAAAAAAGAAGTGGAGAAAAGCCATTGAGCTCTGCAGAGGGGATTAGGATTTACTGTCATATCAGGTGAATTCAGGTCAATGAGAAGCTGCCACCAGATTTTATCTCAGCTGATAATAAAACATCCTCTTCACACAACTAAAAGCAGGGATGTTACATTTCCTATTTAACCCGACTCACACAGCCAAGCTTGAATTGCTACATAAAAGCATAATTACTTATAGGATCTCTTTTTCTAGCTTTTTTATCCAACATTGTGAGGTTAAAAGTCTGTGATATGATATTCTCCTTAAAAAAAATATTATTAAATCATAAAAAGGAAAAGGGAGCCTGAAAAAGCAATTTTATTCCCAGCCTTGTTGTAGCTGTTTTACAGTTACGGGCAAAGCCCTTAAAAATTTCCTTGCCTCAGTTTAGTGAGCTGTGAAATGACGATAACACAGCTGCAGCTCTGGGATCTGGGAGGGCTGATGCTTTAAACTGTGCCTCGAGTTTTTTATATGCAGGATGTGAAGAAGTTTAAAACATTACCATGTCATTGTCTTTTATACTTGTTGTGTACTTACTGCTCTGTGCTTGCAAACACAAACTCAATAATATTTAGTCCTCTAAGAAGTGATTTATAGCATGTAAAGATATATATTTATAAGATATTTCTCCAAATAACGGTGCTGTGTGCCTTTCAGCAAATACAAAAATACAAATTTTATGACTCTTTTGATTATCTTTAGCAAATAAAAAAAAATTTATGTTTCTAATAGGATGCATCATGCTGACAAGAAATATTCTGTTTCAGTAAATTTAAAAACTGAATTATATTTTGACTACTGCTGATGAAAGCTCAGCAAGGAAGATCTATCAAATGAATATGTAAAAATAATGTTGTCACATGTTACCAAACTTATTCTTAACAACTTGTATTATAAGTTGATTAAATCAAACTGCTAAAATATGCATCCTGTTGTTTCCTTTTTTCGTTGGGTTTTATTTTTGTAATACCCTTGAAATAATTTTTAAAATAGCATTTCTCATAACTGAAAAACTCCAAATACGTGTTTTGTCCCACTTGGGATATTTAGGGGTAAAAAAAGCTGTTAATTTGCATCTGATGGTGAGATGTTTATTTTCAGAACGAAATGTAAACGTTTTCTAAGATGTGTCATATCCATTTCACACATTTCATGAAACACTGTGGGCATCTGTTTATTTGCAATTTTTGCATAATTTGGCCATGGTTTGCTTGATATTTTCCCATGACTTCTTTCCAAGGGAGGAAAAACATGCAATATGCAGGGTGTTTAATGCAAAATATCCTTTCAACAGAAGCTGAACTTCACTAAATTGGTCTTTAGGAGGCATCTGCTTTATCTCTCTTATTTGTCCCTTCCTATTTCTGCTGGAGTTTGATTACTCACCTGACTTATTTCCCAGGCTTTCCCTCCTGGCCTCTCTTGTTATGGCTGAGACCATGTGTGTTTAAATGTTAGCAGCTGCCTGGAAGTGACCTTAACTGCACCTGGGAAAACCTGGTTATGTTTCCGTAGCAAAAATGTGGGGAGATAATCGGTTCCTTGGGAATAAACACGAGCTTATCTCTAGATGTTTATTGGTGCATGGGGATAAGGCAAGGGGCAGTAGCTTGTGTGGATAATATCCCTGCTTCCCTAAAACCTTGTGATAACTGGGAGGAAAGCTGTGCCTGCTCTAATCACCCCCCTGCTCATCCTGTGCAGACACACTCATGCAAGACCGCCACTGCACGTTAGAAATTGAGGTGAAGGTTCTTCGGTTGCCACCAAATCAACCCCTAAGTGTAACTGAACCCTGATAAATGTGCACTGCCACAGACCACTGAGGGAATGGATTCACAGAGGGACATGAGCTTGTTGAGCTTTGTGGGAGATACCTTTTTGCCTAGTTGCAGGTGGATGGGAGCTGGAGCTATTCTAAGAAAGATTTTGATGATTATGTTCTTCTCTCCACCAACAGCACTTCCTCAGCCTTCCCTTCAAGAAGCTGGTATCTGCTGTCCTTATGCTACAGCTGCTCAGAAAAGAGGTGAAACCTTCCTGCTGTGCTGGAGGCCGGGCTGCACCCACACCTCATGTCCCTGCACTGCCCTGCTGCCTGTCAAACCTCCAACAGCCCCTTCCCTGCTGCTGCCACCCTTCATTTGGCAGAAAGGTCTCCTTCCCCTCTCCAGACCCACAGATCTGCTCTGTTCCCTTCCTATGCCCTCCAGCAGCCCCCTACCTACCCACCCCAGGCTCACACTCTCTCTTCTTGATGCCTTGGGTACTCATCACTCACATCAGAGCACTGCTGTGCAATGTAAGGCTTTCCAAGGCATGCTTAATTCATTTTCACAAAGAGTCACCTCACAAACCTCAGCTCCAGCAGCAGGGGAATGCCCAGCAGACAAGAAAGGTGTTTAAAAAGATGGACTGAATCAGACACCTGCCCCATGTACACCACCAGTCAGTAACAGCTGAATGCTACCATAACCACCCACTCTCCTCCCTGCCCCAAACTAAGATGAACCAGCTTTTATTGTTCTTAGGAAAATTCTTTGTTTTCCCCTCATAATGAAGTAATGAAGTAGTGTGAATACAAGCTTTGACAGCAGATCCCCCAAACAAACAAGCTAAGGACAGGAGAAATTGTTCTGCAAAGTCAAGTTCTCACAAGCTGTGTTTGAAAGTGGGCAGGAAAGGCAGAAAGAAGAGTTCTCTTCCCCTCATTAGCAGTCCCAGATTAGCTCTGTTAGCACGCAGGAGGCTGGAGCTGGGATTGGATACAAACCCAAATGTCTCCTTGCTTATTCAGAGCTTATCAGAACACCCTGAACTTTCAGTCTTGCAAATACTGAGCTGGAAAAAGCAGAATGAGCTCTCTGGGGAGATTTCGTGTTCGTTTTTACCTGTGGTTGGGCCAGAAATACTTCAAAGATAGATTTCCTTGTGACTTATGAAGCTTTCTCATTCAGGCGCCTGCCAGAGCTTGAGCTCTACAGCGGTGGATATTTATGGGGTCAGAGTTTCAGAAAACCTCAGCTTTCATAAAGTCACCAAAATAAATGACCTGCTTTTCAAAAAAGGTCTCATCACTGAAAAGACACCAAGCCTTGTGTCCCACAGGGAGCTGGTCAATTCCAAAGTCCCTTTGAAATCAGGATCTCATTGTGAGAGGTTTGCTTTTAGATATCTGACTGGAGATATTTTGAGCTAGAATTTGTAAGGGGTTTGTGAAGCAAAAAACATTGCTAAACTCTTTAAGGCACAAAAGTAAGTACAAAGCTGGCTAACTATAGAAAGAAACATCCCGATCCTCAAGTTCAAAGAAAAAAGGGAGAAACAGAAAAGTGAATATGACCTTAGTACACCAAAAGGAGAGGTTTATATAGGGATAACTGTCTATTGTGTTTGTCACATGAAACTAAAGTAAATAGAATGATGTCAAAGGCTGGGGTCTAATCCCAAATCTGCATTTACCTTGCATCAGGCAGGGCTTCTGGGCCAGCATAACCAGTATGACCCACAGTCCCTGACGAGTCCCTGCAATCCCAGTATGTGTCCATCAAGATGCACGTTCTCCCTCCTCAAGCAGTTATTCCAAGAGCTACTTTATTTCCCTTCCAGATGCTCTGGCCTATCGTGTGGCTGGCTCTCACTACGGGCCATGCTGGATCCTGTCCTGATTCTTGGAGATCTGGGAGGCTTTGTTGTCTTTGGCTTACGGAATTTGGCATGTCTGTGGTTCAAGGGAAAGAATTGTTCGTCCAAACCTTTCCACCCAGTCTCATTCCCAATAACTAAGCCTTGTATTTTGACCTCAGGGAGATGCTGATAGTGATGCAAAAGGGATGTTGCCAGTAGCCTCAGCTTTAATCTGCATGCTGCACTTTAATTGTGTTCCACAGACCTCGAAAGAAACCTCCACTGACTACATCTGATCCAGGACATATGAGCCAACTGAGAAGTTAGCAGGCAGAAGGAACTGACTGCACAGCTGATTTGCCGGTTGGGACTTTGGGCTGAAGAAAAGGGAAACCTGGAGTTTCTAACAGCTTTGAATTTTGAGTCACTAGATCCACCTTTAAATTTTCACTTATTTATCCTTGAACACCCCTTTGAGTTTTCCCCTGTGGACCTGCGGACTGTGAGCTGCCTTGCCCAGATCCAGCCTGCAGCGACCAGCACTGGGGCCACAGCACATCCTGGTAAAATTCTGCTGCTTTTGAGGGGCTGCCTCTCATCAGCATGTGAACCCCTCCTGAGTCAGATCCACCCAGGCATGGCTATGCATGACATACAACACAAGAAGAAAGTCACCAGAAGATCCTGAAATCAGCTGGTCACTAGGAAAAGGTGCCCCAGCTGCTGCTCACTGCATTAGAAAAGCTGTTTGCCAGCGGCACTTACCCAGCATCCCTTTGTTGGAACTGGACAAGCACATATCCTTCTCAGCACTGGGAAGAACAAATCCAACCACAAACACCTCCACCCCATCTGCCATCAGTGCCAACCCTAAAACAAAGAAGAGAGTCCACTGGAAGCGTCCGTGGCCACACTCCTCAATGATGTTCTCGTACTGGTGGGCAAGTTGCTCCTCATCCTCCATCCTCTCGGCCATAAGGTCAGCACGGTCTCTGTACTCATCATCCACAGCAGGGGCTCGCTTCTTCTGCTTTTCCTTAATGTCATCTGGGTGTGGGATCCCTTGGTACTCCCCCTCATAGACCTCATCATCCTCATCATGGCCTTCTGTAACATCACTCTGGGCATCCTCTTCCTGCGCGGGCTCGTCCCCACCCCGGTAGTAGCCGTCATTGGGTGCGCCGTAGTTGCCATCCTGGTACCTGTAGTCATCTGAGACCTGGTTTGTGTTTCTATATCCATCATCCATTCTGAACGGAGAATTCTAAATGCTGTAAGTCACTGTGTAGGTATTCTATAATGCGTATGGATTTGTGCAATTTCTGGTGTTGGTTACTTGAACATATCTTCTCTCTGCTCTCTGGAAATGATGGGATGCACAGCCTCCCAGCTCAGAAGGAGAATTATGTATAAAGGTTCTCTTTGACAGAATCTCACGCAGCTTTTGGTAATGCTTCACTTTCCAGCTGTCATTTGTGACTTGCTGGCTTCTGTGCTTTGGGTGAGAAAAGCTGCTGTCTGGGGAACAGCGAGGGAACAGCAAATTGCACAGCCGGGGAGCTAGGAGGATTTGACAGGTTTTTCCTGATTCATTGTGGTGCTGAAGGTCACGTCCTGAGAAAGAGGAAACAATAGCAATGAGACAGCAGTAAGCTTGCAAGCACACATGCACTGAGTTTAATGCTCAGCATTTTGAATACATGCTTTTCCTCTGAAAAAATATGGCAACAGAGGAATGTTTTTGCATCATGAAAACCCAAAGCCTCAGAAAAAACAGAGCATTAAAATGTACCAAGTTCAGTGGGAACCCAAAGTAGAATGTAAAGTATCATGTGGTCCTAATTTCTGTCATTCCTGGAAGTTCTGCCTCCCATATGTGGTCCTGCTTTCCGCAGAGAGCAGAACTGCACTGGGCTGGGTTGCTGGAACAGAACTCTCAGGTTGCTAAATATGTTTCCATCCATCTCCTCAGAGCACACTCCTCCCTGGTCCCTACAACTGGATAACATCATAGTGAGACAAAATATGACCTTGGTTTTCTTTTTCATCCAGATCCCAAAATTAATTTTATTTATTGGCTTCTTTTCTTCCCTAGTGTCTCTCCATCTGTATGCCAGATGTACAACTGGCACGCAGCGTCTGCCAAGATAAAGCCACCAAAAGTCACACCAAGCTCTGTTCTCCCCATATCTAAACATCAACAGGGGATGATTTTCACAGAGAGCAAAAAAACAAAGCTAAAACAGAATCACTGCTGTCTGCAGGGAGAACCAAGGGAAGTCAAGACACATCTAAACACATACTCCTTCTGGACACCTGATTTCCATTATTTTCCAGGCAGTTTCCAGCCAGCTGGCTCTGCAGCGTTCCCCTGCCTCACACAGCTGTAGACACAGAGTTTGGAAGGAGAAGCACATGGGAAAGGGAGTGGAGTCACGCCAGAGCAGCCAGCACAGCGTAGGCATGCACAGAACGTGGACTTTGCTTTCAGCTTTGAGCTGCTTGCCTAAATAAAGTGTAAATGAGCTGTGGATTGACATGGGCAGGCACAAGCCTGTGGATATGTGGGCGTTGTTACCTACACAGGCAGTTGACCTATAGAAGCTACACGCAAACGCACACACTGTAAATAACAGAGCTATATGCAGCTACCATGACTTCAGAGAAGACATTCAGTAGCACTCTCTATAATAAAATGCTCAGAAGGGCATCACTCCTGCTGGAGATGCTGTGACTTTGTGGCAGCCCAAATGCTCGGGGTAAGGAAGGAGCAGAGGCTTCATTTCTCTGCGTAGATTAATGGCCATGCCTTGCCTGTTCTGTCCATGGAGCTGCTCCAAGGAACTTCATAAAAGCTTCCTCTGCATTTCTGCTTATCTACCTATATATTTGTGGCCCATAATTACAACAGAGCCTCTGCAGAGCTTGCCAGAACCTCTTCCTTTTCTCTGCCCCTCTGGTATTTCTCACTACATTCAACGTGTTTCCTCTTCCCTTTCTTTATGCTGAATCACACCATACAATTTGCATCAAGTGAAAAAGGCAACAGGCCATTCTTCCAGGGCTCAAAAAGAGTGATCAGTAAAGTAATAGAAAAAAAAATATAAAAATCCCAGAGGCATTCTGATCAGGTTATAATGATCAGGAGTCTACAGTGCAGGGAGCAGTAAAGAAGTATTTGCATTGGTACCAGAGCTGTTAATGTGCAGGGGAGTTAATACATCTGACAGCCATCAGAAGCACTTAAGTGAGTTCTACAGCTCTTGTTTCAATGCTGGAATGTTACCTTTAACAGTTAAAAAAAATTCTAAAAGTACTTTAGAGTCTCAGAACCTCCCAGTCCCGAAGTAACTTTCTTGATTACACGAAGATTTGTGTCATGACTGAACATCATGTTCTCCAAGGCAGTAAAATGTAGTTCCACAGAGACATATTTTCTTTTGAAAAGTAGGGGAAAGAGCCTTTCATTTAAAGAGAAAAAACAAAAGAACAATATGTGCAAAAGAACATTAGGCCTTGCTTTGGAAGTCTTTAAGAATCATCTGCTGGCAGGTCATGCTTCAAAGCAACCTCAAATGTTGGAGCAGGAAGTGCAGTGACCTCACTGTGTTTGTCCCTTTCTGGTTGCTACAGAACTGGATTGAAAACTCATTTCAGGAAACGAAGTAACAATAACACTCATGATCAATAGCAGAAGTGATCAGACTCTGAGTCTCCACGGACCCCATCTCTCTTTTCAAAAGGTGAAAGTATGTTCTTAAAGACCAAGTGCTGGAAATCTTTTTGTTCCCTATTTAAAAGCTGCTGAGGCTTAAAGCTGGGCTCTTTGCCTCCCACAGCAACAGGATCAAAGACCACAAACTTAGAAAAGACCTATTGAAGCATCGGTGCTCTTTCACTGACACACAAAGATTGGCATTTACAAGATGGAATCACATCTTGGGCAGCCTAAGAAATAATGACATGAGCTGATGAGCCTCACAGGCCGGTGACAGTCACCTGCGTGGGGAAGAACATGTAATTCAGAGAAAAGGTCGTGGCAAAAAATAGCGTCTGGGTTCCCATTCAGTTTGTAGGATGGATGTTTTCTGGGATCACCCTAGGAGATGGGGCAGTGCAGAGAGGCAGGCTGTAACTTCAGAATGCTACACTTTTCATATTTCACACCACTTGTTTTCTTTCATTGCCACATATGCACAGGCTGATTCACTCCAGACCTGATTCTTTAGCACCCTTTCACTCAAGCTGAGCTGCACTCACTCATTAACAGCCCCATTTAGCATTTAGATGCGAAATCATGATGTGTCATAAAGATGGCAGGCTTGGATTGCTATAATTACCCTTCACAGTGATGCATGAGAGCTTGAGACAAATATACATATCACACCAAGCCCATTGTAGCAGGGTGGGTGTCAGTCTCTTCTCCCAGATAACAAGCAACAGCACAACAGGAAACGGCCTCAAGTAGTGCCAGGGAAGTTTCAGACAGGATATTAGGAAAATGGCATAATCAAAAGGGTTGTCAAGCATTGGAACAGGTTGCCCAGGACAGTGGTGGAGTCACCAAACCATCCCTGGAGGTATTTAGAAGACATCTAGATGTGGCACTTGGGGACACGGTTTGCTGGTGGGCTTGGCACTGCTGTGTTGCTGGTTGGACTTAACGATCTTAGAGTTCTTTTCCAATGTAAATGATTCTAATTACAACCCTTGGCCCTTTCAATTGGCCAGTTCCCTTTCTGAGACACGCAAGTGAGGTTTAAACACACAACAAACGTCAGGCTCCATAAGGCAGAGTCTGCATGGGCAGGAAGGCAGAGGCAGGAAAGCCTCATTCTGGGCCTCCCTAAAAGAGCCCATTAAGCTGAGTGTTGGACACAGAAACCTGGAATACATCAGAATTCAGTTCCTTTCCTCATTTCTTTAAAATACACCATCCACCTTGCAGTTTTCTTGTACTCCTTAGCTTTTAGTTAGCTCAGATGTTGCATATTTAGCCAGGAATTCAGTCATTTGAGCTCTGCAACTTAGAATAGTAACCTAAACTCTGGGATAGCCTCACAATAGAATCGGTATCTACTCTAGGAGAAGGGATGTTTATAAAAAGCAGATTAACACCTGCATTTGCATCTCTGAGAGGGCACATAGGTAAGTCTGGCATGCTGAGGTGATAAACTGGGGGCTGGAGGGCAGCAGAGCTTGGAGGAGATGCAGAGAAGGATGAGTTTCTTGTTTCTGGTCCAAAATGAAGAGAACCCGGGTCTTGTCAGAGAGCTGAGCTCTAGCAGAGAGCAGAAATCATGTCGAATTAGTGAGCAGGGCAGGTATGAGAAGGGTTTTCTTGTGAAATATTGCACCTCGGGGCATGATGGTGTTTCTGGGAAAGCAAAGGGAGTGAGGTTGTTGCTTTGTGGCAACACGAGCCGTGGGTGCACACACAGAAACTGCACATCCATGCTGTGGATCCAGCAGGGAGAGAGCCAGGGCTGGGAGCTGCCACCCAGGGCCCTTCTCTCTGCATGCTCAGAAAGGGACAGCACCCAAAATCAACAGCAGGAGGGAGAGGTTATTTGAACACAAAGGAGAAGGAGCAGGACAGGGACACCACAAAAATGCTTTCAAGGGATCTGTAGCAGTCACCAGAATAATCCCTGTAAAACAGATGGCAGAGCAGTTTAATATTCTGCCTGAAGGACGACTCCTCCTGCAAAACATCCTCACCCCCAGAGCTGCTTTCTGCTGACAGCAATGGGAAGGTGCCCAGATCCTACAGTGACCATAAGGACATTCTGCAGTCACAAAGCTGACTGTAAAAAAAATTCCTGACAGGAAATTTTCCTCACTGAAAGGAGAAAGATGATTATGTAGATAGGTTTCTGTGCAGTTCCAATCTCAGACTCTTAATGAGGTTGCAATTAATGGATCTTTTTGTACACACGAAGGGACAGATTTTTGAGGTGCCTAACCAGTCACAGCTCCCGGGGGAGCAGCATCCTGGATCTCAGGCAGCCAGAAATGACACCAGGATTATCAGACAGGCTGAGTACTGTGGCAGTGAGTGATTACTGTGCTGCTAGATGGAAGTGCTGCAGGCTGAGCATCCTGGGCTCTGTCCCTTGCCTTCTTGGCATCTCTGTGCCCCTCCAGACTGCACATCAGGACAGCACAGCCTTCCTCTGGTGGGAATTGCAGATCCCTTGGCAGCTGTGGTTATATGAATATATGAATAGATGTCAGCTTGTGTCCCCAAAAGCTTAAACCTTAAATAAACCAGAATTTGGGGAAATGAGGTCTCTGTGCTCCCAGATTCACAGCTGAGGAGCTGTCAGGAAAAGTGCTCCTAGGTCTTTGTCAGGTTTGTAATTAAGTCTTGCAGTCTAGCATTTTAAACTAAGAAAAGTGCTATTTTACCTCTGGAGAACTTTGAAAATTTCCCTCTTTCCAAATGGTATAAATAATAATAACAATAATTTTTTAAATCCAAAGAATTAGACTGCAACCCCATAATTCACAACAAAAATACTTTCAGATCAGGTCCATTATAAATTTTTCATCTTATACTGAACAAAGTTGCCCTTTTTATTGGCATCAAAAAAAAAAAAATGAGGTGCATGGGGATGTGTTTCAAGCTGAAACAAAATATTTCATTTAAGAAATGCCATCCTGTCAGCTGCTTGATCCATTTTTTATTAGAAACATTAATTGAAACTGATCTTTTTCCCCCTTGATAATTCAGGTTTGGAAAAATGGCATGTTTCTACCAACAAAAATTGTAACAGGAACTCTGATTATGCTCTCATGAATGTAAAATTATCTCAGGTGCACCTTTAAGAAGACAATATAGAGAAATACAATATAGGAAAACTAATCCTGCTATTTATAAGCATATGACTAAAAGTGTCTGACCTCTGTGAGGCAGAAAATGGCTCTTTTCTTCCACAGGGTTCTGATTGTTGTTGGGGGGTTTTTGGTTTGTTTTTTTTTTTTGCTAACAGTGAAATTGCTGCTGCAGCCACACAATTCAGCATCCAGAAGAGAGCTGAGCAATATCATCGTTCTCCTGGACAGATGGCAAGGCTGGGTTCTTGGCAAGGATCCTGCAGAGGGAAAAGCAGCAGGATCTGAAGAGAATTTATATGTGAGAGAAGGTAGAAAAAGGAAATGAGGGGGCTTCGAATGCAAAAAGGTAGAAACCAAGTGAAATTGTAAGTCAAGGAGCAAGAACAGGGATTCATGGTCCAAACTGTGCTCAGAATAAAGGGGGAAAGGGCCAGGGAAAGATGGAAGCCCTGACATATTATTGATCCACAAAATATGGGATAAAAATGCTTTGTAATAACAGTAGCTCCTGCCTTAATATCCAAGGATTATAAATGCATCTGGTGCCATCTCTCTTAGAGCTCAGCCCTGAGCCCTATTAATTCTTGCTTGACTTTTTGCATCTCTCTTTCACTGCCAAAATAACAGGAGAAAAGTCTCAGAGCATTGGACTCTGAAACACTTTCAGAAGAAGCTGGCTGTGGAGGACATCATTCAGTCAAAAAAAAAAAACCCAAACCAAACCAGTGACTGACCATTATTTTAGGGGTGATTGTACCAAAATAGATCACATATCTTGCAGGTCTTCATCAGTCACTTCCTTCTCTTTGCCTTTCTGTCAAATATCCCAATCAATGGTGGTGATGAGCAGAGTGTCCCTGGGGAATTTCCAGGAGGGCATGCCCAGATCTGAACACTGGCCAGTGAATCAGCGTGATTTAATCAGCTGAAGGCCCGGTCTCTTTTTTTAGAAATACAGATCAGTCCTTGGGATGCAAGTTTCTACAGGATTTTAGACAGGTAAAGGAACACTCTATGTATGACTAGGGAAAAAATTCCATCTGATTCCTCTCCAGTCTCACAAGATTGGAAGTAATATTTGTCTTTGCAATTAATGTCCGAAAGAAACCATGGTCATCAGGCATTCTTGAAGGAGGACTATATCACAGACCCAGGCTGAAAACCCATTGCAACTGGAGCAATACCAGATCCAATTTAATTTCTGAGGTGTCTTTTCTTCTTTTGTTCAGAAAAACCAAGGAGGGTATAGGAGCTTTCTGGTTCTATTGCTCAGTGACATGGTAGCTGGAAGCACAAAGGAGCTGCTTTGCCATCAAAGACAACAAGATTATGTGGAAGGGCATGTCAATATATGTTTTTCAGGTGTAAAATTACGTGTTAATGGCTACAACAATCAACTGTGGCTGCAAACACAGGAGGCCAACTGGGTCTGGGCAACAAGAGATTTAAAAATCAAAGTCTGTAGCAGAGCCTACCTTTAAAAAGAATTTGCTTTGAACTGTGGAAAAAGACGTGTCTTTTGTGGTGGCTTCAGAGGAGAGCACTGTTTTAAGTGAAAACTAAGGAAAAAACTAGTTTCTCCTGAAACTTTTTTATTATTAAGAAATTATTTGAAAGATATGTAACACAGGTTCAAAAACTCTCCACGGAGCTTGTTAAGCAAGCTATCTGTGCCACAGATTCTGTGAAGAAGAGCAAGATATTTGAATGTCATTGACTTGAAATCGTCTGGTCCACAGGACTGACTTCCAGCACTACAGATGGCACCTACTGATTGCTCCCCCACAGCACAGGTAGGACATGCAGGGTGAAAGTCCTCTGTGCAGTGTGAAAAACATTGATTTGCTCAGAGATGCTGCCGGGGTCTCCGGGACAGGACCCATTTATTCACTGTTCCTGCACTGTAGGTTGGAACAGATTGGTGCTGATGCAGTCCTGATATATCAAAAAATGCAGGGAAATCAGAGCTGGAGTAATTTAGTGTGTTAGCAGCCGACCTGATTAATTATTTAGAGAAAACATTTTAGCTCAAAATTCTCTGCTACAGAGTCAATTGAACTGAAGTTCTCCTACCGCTTCTGGATAATCTCTATTGATCTGTGGTGGGTTTTACACATTTCTGGGCAGGTGCACACTGTGTATGTTTGTTCCACTGGGAGAAAATACCTACTGCATTATTTGATCCCACAGTCCTGTGTTACACAACGTTCTGTGAGGAGCAACTACTGTGTTTGAAGCTGAAGCATTTACAGTAGCCCTCGGATTTGGAAGCAGAGATGGACGTGGTATGAACACAAATAGTTCAGTTGTTTGATTGAACTGTCCTGATTTATGCTGAGTAAGAATCTGGCTGCACTGCTCCAATGCCTTTGCATTTTTGCATTCTCACCCATCCCACTGGGGGAGATTTCTGGTTTCCAGCACATTGCACACTCAAATGCCATTGCCTTATGTGGTGGTGGTGGAGGTGACTCTCACAGCAAAGTGGCTGTGGGCTGAATGCAGCTTGTAATCCACTGTGTCATGTTATGAACTAAGGGACAGAAAGTCCCCCAGACTGTTAGAGAGAGATTATATCCTAAAGTCTGATACTCTGTTGGTGCAGATGCTTTAAAGGTCATATCTAAGACAGTATGTGCTACAGCAAGCTGGCACAGCAAACATGCAGCAGATGAAACAGGGAACAAGCATCAGTCAAGCAGAATAAACAGCTTTTCTGAAGTTAGGGGCACAGACTAGCAAGTTGGGTGTTCATGGGATAGATACAGAGAGGAATGCTTAACAGTAGGAGTTGGAAAGCAACGGCTTAGCAACACATATCTATATAAGGAGGGACAGACTACACATTAGGATTCCAGAGAAAGGCCATAAAAGGTCAATTTGACAAGCTGAATATGGATAATGAGTTGAGACAGATGGTGTAAGAGTATGGTAACTAATAAATAATGAACAGACTTGCTTCAAGGAGCAAACATGGGGAGAAGTCGCAGCCGAGAGCTTAGTCAGAAGGGAGGTGGTGAAGGGGAAAAGAACAAAACCATGGAGGATGGAAGAGAATCACAGCAGGAGGGCTGGTGGGAGAGGAGTGTCTGCTTTCATGTGCCAGAGTTTTGTGGAAATGATAATCTACCCAAAGAAAACTTAGAAATGCATATGCCTGAACTGGAATTTGGCCATCTTACTGAGAGTAACAATTTTCTAGCTGAGAAATTACTCATGGTCTCTAAACTTCTTCTGGATAGCTATTTCCTCTGCTCCTCCTCTCCCATTATCACAGTACCTAAGCAGCATACTCTGGTCACAGGTCCCATCAAAGGCTGGGAAAGGTTCTCAGGTTTGTTTTGGACATCACGACCTGAGGCAGAGAGGGGCTAGAAATGTATCTGAGCATTGAAATGGAAATGCTGTGTGCTGCCCCTCATATTCCAGGGGCCCCTGTGGACCAGCAAGGTAAGGATTTATTCCCACCTTCAAACCCAGCTATCCTCCACGTGATGACCAAGATAAAGGTGAGCTTTGCTGCCCCACAAACATTTTCCTTAATGTGGAGCTGAGGCACAAACCCCAGCCTAGACAGCAAGTAATACCTACAGGTGTCCCGATGTAGATGCAAATAAAGGAGCCTTCCCAAAATCACCTGGGGGAGCTGTATCAGAGCCAACTCAGCAGCACATTTCTGCTCTTCCCTTGTCTTTTAAAATATCATAATGAGCTAGAATCTTTGAGGCTTTACTCCTTATGAATAAACCAGCCTCTCTATCAGCATTGCACCTGGGAATGCAAACCAGTAGGAAATTGGATGTTTATTCAGAAACAACAGTGCCCTGGTGCCCTTTCATGAATCTGAACATTTTTACGTGTGTTTGCCCTTGGACAGCTTATTAGGTTTAACCTTACTGGGCTTGGAGGCCCTGACAAGCTCCCAGAGAGGAGTGTAAGCAACAACCTTGGAAATGAACTGCTTGCAATTCAGCAGATTCTGCCTGTGTCAGACAGCAAACAGCCCTGATTAACTATAAACTGCTTAGCTTATTGGCAAAGACGTGCCTCTGGCTACAAAGGGGATTTTTATTTCATCACACTTGCAACCTGAGTTATTAAATAATGAGCCGCTTAATTAACTAATTCATTAATACACGGCTGTGATGAATAGATTTGCTCCAGTGACAGAGTCATGAAAGCAGAAAAACCCTGAGTGATTTCTAAGTACTGCTTTCTTTCAAGACGGATTTTATTTGAGCAAGTATCCTTAATAAATACCTTTCCTTCTTTTTCCTGCCTCTACGCAACAGAGCAGCCTTGAAGTCTGCTCTGTTTTCCCCCAGCTCTCCCTGCTCTCGTCCTTTCCTCCTTTCTGCCTTGCTACCCCTTCCCTTTGGATCCGTGCAGCCAAAGTGTCTTCAGAGTGTTGTGCCACAAAATGACCCTTTGCCCAGTGCTCCCACACTGCTGTGGCCAGGATGTCCCATCATCCCCAATATCAGATGAGAGGTGACTGTGGTGTTCCAGGTGCTGATAAAAAACCCATCAGTTACTGCCCCACGATCACCTTCCCATTGCTGGGGGACCAACCAACCTCCCCACTAACGGAGACAAAATAACTGACTGCACCTCACAGCAGCCTTTGCAGGGTTGTTACCTCCTGTTTTCCATGGTACTGGAGTGTGTTGAGAGAGAGCTCTAGTAGAGACATTTCCACAGGCTGGAAACCATTCCTGCTGTCAGGAACAGCTCTTTCCCAGCCCAGGCTGCTCAGGCATCAGTCTCTTGAGACAGCTGCTCGCCAGCTCCAGTGAAGTGTACAGATGCCCTGGCCATGCCAGAATTCTCCCTCGTTCCAAATCCCCTATAGCCTGTCAGACACAGCCAACCTTATGCTTCCATCATACCCTTTAATAGGCTTGATCCCTGGGTTTCCCTTTGGGGCTGCCCAATGATCAAGGCCAAAGGGGCACAATTATGAGATCACATAAAGGGGGTGGTTCTCAAACTAAATCCAGCCTCTTTCTTTTCTGCATAAGAAAATTGTATTTTCCCCAATACAATTGTATTGTGGCCTCGAGGGCTTTCAAAATTGCAAATGCACTGTTCATTATGCACCTTGCCTGTGGAGAACTGCAAGTGCAAGCAGAAGTAAATTTAAAGAGACTTCTTTCAAGGTTAAGTGGCAGGGAAAATACTGGAGCAACTGCTTTTGCTCCATTCATGTTCACGGCGTTTTGATTAGTTTAACCTTTTTTTTTTTTTTTTTAAATATGAAACACTACTGAGGAGACCTGAACCTTGTAGCAACCATGATCATTCAACAGATTCCACTGCCTAGCTATCAAATTCACTATGTGCCCCACATATATCTCTGCAGCACAAACAAAACCTACCCACAAAGTGATGTCTTCTTCTGCAAAGCCTCTCTTAGCTGTACCTTAACTATCTCAGATTCTCAGATCTTTGAAGAATCTGCTTTTGAAACCAGCATCTTGAAGAAAGTCATAAAAATAGATATTTTTCCTCCTTTTCCTTGACTAGATGCACAAACTAAAATTGCCATAGGGCCTGGAATATGTTGGTATCGATTTACCAGCAACATCAGACCTTACATATAGCAACTCTACATTTATACTTGTGTTTCATGAAAGATTTTGGCTCATTAGAGCACCCACAAGTATTTTTGCACCTGCAGAAGAGGAGAATGGATAATTTGAGCACATGTAATCAGCCCCTTAACATTATGGAGAGTTGGGTTGCCTGGCAGTAGTTTTTCCTAAGCATCCCTCATTCCTTTCTTGTTCCTGCAGGAGACGTTAGGATAGGTGTTTGCAAGAGCAGCTCATTTACACAGAGCCTTAAGCCTGGCCAGTATCCTGACAACCCAAAGTCATGTGGCTTTCAGCTGTGCCATGGGGCATTTGCTGTCTCACAGTCTTCTGAAATTATGTTTGTGCCTCTGTGGAATAGGGAAGGAAAGGAGGAAAAGACTGAAACAAGGAGAAGATGCTGCAGCAGCCAAAGAATGAGAGAAAGGTAGGGCAGAGCATGAGATATAGGAAAGGAGGCAGGACAAGGCAAGGGATGGTGAAGGTCAGAAAGGATGGGGAAAAAAAAGCATAACAATACCAGCTTCAGAAAGTAATGTTGCCTTGAGCCAGTAAAAAGAAAACAACCAACCAACCAAACAAAAACCCCCCAATTAGGCTCAGCACTTCATAGCCGTGAGAAATCTGCATTTCCTTCCCAAACACACGAATAAATTCCTGCGTTCAGGTTGGACATTAACGATGAAAAAGCTTCATCTCCCCCAATTAATAGCCACAATACATCATCAGGCTGTAGCACTACACCCCATGTGTACGCAGAGAGAAAATCCTCAGCATCACCTGTCGAGGCAGAAGAAGGATTTAGCTGTTATTTATTGCTCAGTGTGACTCATGCCTGTGGGCAGGGGTGCGACAGTACAGATGGGAGTTAAAATCAGACTGCCATCAGGGGAATTTATGCCAGGAGAGTTGAATTCAGGCAACTTCTGCTTGTGTTTTACCTGGAATTTCTCTATAAATTTGAAAAGAGTAAAAAAAACATTTTGAAAAATACACGCCTATGCGGACATTTGCCAGGACTCAGGCAGGTTTGATTAGGGGAAAGACGGTTTAGTAACTTGGGCAATAGCAAGAACTCTGTACCTTTTCTCTAATGCCACAAACGACTCGATTAACCTAAGTCAAGACATTTAGTTACTCTTAGGTTTGGTTCTTTGTCTGCAAAGTAGCTGTAATAACTCGTTTTCTCTACCTGTCAGAGATTGTGTAGGGAAAACACAGGCATAACTGAAAAGAGAATCTTGTAACCACTGATGGAGAGCTCCAAAGTTCACCTTTCTGGATTTCAGATCATCTTTGACAAGACCACTGTGATGTTGAAATTATCTTCCCAAGGAGAGAGTCTCCTGTGAATGACCTTCATAGCGTATTTCATAGCTCTCCTCCTGTTCCTCTCATTTCAGCTCTAGCTAAAGAAGACGTGTAAGGACACTAAGAGCCATCAGACTCCCCAAAAATGAGATGGCAACTAAGAGAGATCCTGAAACTCGAGCACTCCCATCCAAAGTAGATGCTCTGGCTTTCAGAGGCAGAGAGCAGGTATCTTTTGACTGCCCCCATTGTCCCTGGTCCAAGTGTGCTCCTTCCTGCAGATACTGAGGTGAGGGGAATCCCTCTACCTGCTCCCAAAAAACACTCTTTTACCCAGCTCGAGGAGTTTTACAGCAGAAATGCCAGCTGTAGACTCCCTGGAAGTGAGTTTAGTGCAGGAATTTCAGCAAAATTTGAGCAGCAAGGAACTTCATCATCTTCCTTCCTGCTGGGAGTCTGGGGCTTGCCTCATGTACACACTGGCTGGTCTCCACTTGCCCTGACACTGCTTGCAAAATCCTGTTTGGTGTCCAGACACCCTTTCCCTCAGCCTCCTCCACGCCTCAGCTGGAACACAGCTCTTTGTGTCAGCAGGCAAATTGAGGGACTGAGGTGGGCAGCTGCACGTGGCCCCTTCTGAGGGTTTCAGCTGTCAGTATGTTATTAGCCAGTTCCAGTCCTCATCCTGACACACTGAGATCAAACCTCACCAGGCTCCTCGGGGACATTTTGGCTGCCCGTCCTTTTGACTGTCATTTGGACAGTCCAGAGCTCCAGGAGAGCTGGCCATGCTCCGTGTGCTGCAGAGCCAGGCACAACGGGCCTCAAAGAGCTGCTCTTGGAAAGCTTGCCAGGGACTGGCTGCCAGGATTTGGGCTTCAAGTGCCTCCCCTATTGCCAACCCTCCCCACATCAGCATTCCTCCAGCTGGCCTCTGATGAGCAGATGCATGGGATCAGGGAGCACGGGCTTTCCCCTAGCTCCTGCTTTCCCAGCACTCACAGGGGAGCTCCCGAATTTGGCAGCATCTGCAGGCGGTGCAGCTTGCAATGTGTTGTCACACTTACTCCTACTGCTGATGCTGCTCCTCCCCACCGAGCTGCAGAGGTCACGTCCTGCGCCCCGGCACAGAGCTCTGTTTTCACTCCTCCCTCCAGCCCCAAATCAGCTGGCAGTGCTCCTGCAAGGGTCCTCGTCAGGACCGAGGGAGGTCACCCACTGGCAGATGGCTCTGGTGGCCAAGTGGCTGCTGGATTAGCACACACCTAAGACCTGTGTTGGGAGGAAGGGAAGGCATGACAAGACAGCAGCTTCTAAAAGGTCTCCATGCAGTGTCTGCCTTCCTTACCCCCAGTGTGGGCTCTGTTTCCAAGCATGTTTTGGGACAGGGGAAATACCTCTCGCAATGGGGAAGAATGGAAAAAAGAACATCAGTCTCTTTGTCCTCAAAATGTAAATGAGATGGACTTGCAGTCTCATAATAGGAGACAAAGGCATATTTGAGAAATTTGAAAGGCAAGAGATTAAAATCTTGCACAAGGAAATCCCTATTTACACACTAACCTGTGGGGGCCCTGGGAATAAAAGGCAAGGTCTTGGCAGCATTATAAAGAAGGGGCTGGATGTATTTGAGGGAACGAAGGTTAGTTTCATTTGAGTTTCTTTTTCTACATTTTTTTTCTACTCGGAGAAATAAATTCTTCAAGACATGAGGCAAAAATCAAGAGAACTTCACTCTGGTGTAGGCTGATCTGTAACTGTCCACCAATAAATTTTCTAGGACATATTTGCTGGTGCCAGCTGTCAGAGAGGGGATCACAAGCTAGATGTTTCCCTGGGCTGTCAGTCCTGGGTAGCAGTAACAGGAAGGCTGTGGAATGTCTTTCCCTTCACCTGCTGCACTGGGACTATTGACACAGAAATGACACCAGAAGATAAAGTGATACCTCAGCAAGTGGCTTCTGCTCCCCACGGGGAAGAGAGAATTACAGTCTATCACACCTGCAGTAAAGCTAAGATAAAATAAATTCAAGACTTTTGCTAGAAGCAGGAATCCTGGATGATATATGGGAGAAGGGAGGAAGAAGTGGAGTGTGAGAGCAGGTGTCCTCCAGATGACAAGCCTGGGGGGATTAGCTGGCAAATTTCAAGGGGATAACAAATACTTCAAGGCAGATCACGCTAGTGCCTCTTCAGGGGAAAAAGGATAAGATATCCCAGGTGAAGAAAGCGGCAAGGAGGTGATGATCAGAAGTTATTTATCAAAGTGTAACCTCACAGTCCCTTGGCAGGGAGCCAGGGAACGGCTGACAGACAGCAGGTGGATATCAAGCCTTTAAGCTAACACAGACTGGATGGGCAAAAAGCTGCTTTCTGATGGCACTGTAGTGATGAATGTAAAGCCTGGTGACTGCAAAATCTTCCTGGTTGCCCAGGAATAAGCAGCCAGAGCACAGACACCCACAGTGCCAAGCCTGCAGGAACAGATCCTGCCACTGCAAGCCAGGTAGGAGGGGCAGGAGGTGACCAGTCCCCCTCTTGCTTGCATGAGATCCCTGCAGGGAAGTGATGGTAGGAGACCATCATGGACCCATGATTAACATATAAGTTTTGGACGTTTTATACAGAAAGTTCTTTCTCTGAAACAGAATTTTTGTAGGGCTCTGTGTGACTGCCATCTCTGTCTCTATTTCCCATTTTGGGGATGGGATTGAGTGCTTTCTACCTTCCAAATCTGCTGCGAGATACTTGGGAACAGAGGTAGACAGTGTTGCATCTCTGCTGGATAAGGGCATCCAAATTGCCGTGGCTTGGTAAAACTGGTGTGTTTGTGCTGCAGAGGAGGTTGGTTTTCAGGGCAGGGGAGATGGTGCTTTGCCTGAACACTGAATTCCCTCGTCAGCTTTTCCAGCGAGGCGCAGATATGAGGAATCCAGGTAATGAATATGGAACGAGGACAGTGCCGAGTTTCTACAGCCCCTGCACACATGAAAACCTAAAACACATCTATAGATGGGCACAGAGCTGAGAGCTGAAGGCATTGACGTGCCTGTTGTGTTTTAAGCTCAGTGCTGGAAGAGGGCCAAGCACCGCCTGCCTCTTTTCCACAGTAAATGGCTTTACTGCTGGGATTGGGATGAGATGGGTTTTAAAACCGGTCTGTGGAAGGTTCTGTTATTTCCAAATAAAACAAGTTTCTCAATTCCCTGTAGGGAAGCTGAGGATTGGACATAGTGGCAGCTTCCATAGTTACCAATAACCCATGACTGGGGCTGGGTCCTGCCCAGAGCCCCACGCTTTGAGGTGCTGGTGCCCAGACTTTTCTCCAGGACTGGCCCAGGGCCTTTAGTGGAGGCAGTCATGGGCCACATGCCACAGCTGCCTGGATGTGACACATGGGTGTTCCCTGCTCACTGCTTCCCATGGCCATGTGCTGCTGTGCAGGGCTGCTCACACCTGTAGGATCCAGGTAAAGCCTTTCCTCCACACAATTAGAGAGCAATAAAAAGCCACACTATACCTCTGAGCCAATCTGAGCTGGGTACAACAACCTCCAGGTGAGGCATTTGGTCCCTCACAGCTTTTTTAACTTTTAGTAAGACCTTATCTCATAAAATTTGGTGTCTGAAAGGTGTGTCCATCCTCTACAGAGTGTAGGGGACAGCTTTACCTGCCTCCTAAGTGTCCCCTGCCCAGCTGTCCTCATCTAGACTCTCCTTCCAAGGTTCTGCGGGAGGTCTCTGTTCAACACCAGCTGCACGGTGCCTGAATTTGGGGTACCAGAGTTTGATGCAGAGTTGAGAAGATTGCAGAGGTTTCCTGTCTGCAAGCAACGTGCCTTGGAATTTTACTGTGAGATGAGCAGGATTATCTCTGGGAAATGGCTCTCCCTGATCATGTAGAAATTACTCTCCTCAGCTGTTGGAAACAAAGAAAATGTCTCTCCCTGAGGGTTCCCAGTCTGTTCCTGGCTTTGACTGTTGCAAATTCTGGGGGAAGTCCCCTGTGGTCAGAGCTGGGTGACCAGAGTTGTGCCACTCACTACAGTGGATTGCAAGCATAGCAGGGCTTTGTGAACCCAAATCCATCCCTCATATTTGCCTGTATAACCCCCCAAGGCTGCCTCAGTGCTGTTCCTTCAAACAACAGCCCCTTCTGCCCTTCTCACTCAGAGCACCCACCTCTCCCAGCCAGACTAAAAGCCATTTTGAGCTCACAGAGCCCCTGGTACAGGCAGGAAAGTTTTGCCTGACTTTTCTTTCTACTTCTCCCATTTCTGGCACTTTGCAGGAGGGAAGCACTGACTGTGGTCTCTGCAGCAAGGGGTTCCCCTGCAGCATGACATCATGCAGAGAGCTCCCTTGGCTCATGGACAGGGCTGATTTCTTCTGGTAGAGTAACCCCGGCTGCCAAGTGAAGGCAAAACTGCTGATCCTTCTGCACAGCACCCTCAGCACCTGCCCCCAGCCACAGACCAGCTCCTTCTCAGGCTCATTTCCACAGTAACCTGACAAATCGCCTGCTGTGCTGCCACAGATGGCTGAGGCACTGCTGACTTTCTCTGCTCAAAGGTGGCCAAGCTTCCCAGAGTTCCTGCCCTCCCTGGCTCCTTTCTAGCTCAGTCATTCTGTGTGATTTATTTTTTTAACATATTTTACATACTTTTTAGGAACTTAGCAGCGACATTGGCTCACGCTGCTGGTCTATTCACCCCTGAGCTCTGGGATGCTGATGAGCAGCGTCTCTACTTCAAAGGGTGCCGGAAATCACCCGTGCTTTACTTGCTGTAGGAGACTGTGTGAAGAGAGAGTTGGAGAACCTGAATCAGCCCCCTGAGCTGACCAGCTCTGAGAAGGGTAAGATCAGAGAATGTTTAATTAGGTTCCTAATTACAGCAGGTATTAATTGTCATAAAATCACCCGTGTTTGGATCCCAGAGCAATGTGAGCTGGAGATTTCAGAGATATGCATTGCATGGATACACACGGTTATTCCTTTGGCTTGATCCCAGCTGCAAGAAAAGCAAGCTGCACTATCAGTGACTGGAGATTTAACTCCAATGTGTCACTGATTCACACCCAAGGCACAGCAACATTTCTGGGGCTGAAGGACAGGATTGTGAGGGGATAGACAGAAACCTCATCAGTGGGGTTGCTGCAAATCAAAGACAAACTGCTGGCAGTAACCTGTGAGTCTGCACTGACTGTACCACTGAGCCAGAAGTTTTAAGAGACCTTGCTTTAAACCATCTATGAATTAAAGATGGAGAAGACACCACAGCATGGCAGGAGGGGGTCAGTGCTGCTGTTGGTTTCCAACTTGCACAGGGTGTGAGGAGCGGCTTGTTCTCTACATCAGCCCAGTTGCAGGTAGATTAAACATCAGCTGGTACCTGGCTGCTGAAAAGAGCATCCAAATGCCACCCAGCATTAAGGGGATAAGGCCAAGGCTGCCAGGAGATGTTAAATCCAGGGAACTTCATCTGTCTGTGCGTTTCTCTTGAGTCATTGCTGCTTTTGCAGTGGAGGAGCCCTTCACTGCAGGCAGAGCAAAGTGCTGCAAGCCTCAGGGAGTGTTGGGCTGATGAAATATAGATGGGAGCCAGGCAGGCTCCTCGGGCTGGGAAAATACATGCACGGTAATTGACTCCATCTTCAAGCAAGAAATGCTCTGCAGAAGGATGCAGAACAGGCTTGTTTGGTAAAGTGTGATGTGCACATTTGACTCAGCAACCACTGAGGAAAAAAGAAAGAAAACCCCTCCTCTGTGACGAGTAACTGAGTAGTAACTAACAGGTAACTCCATTTTCAACCTTTCACCCTTTCTACTCCGCCTATTTTCTGTCACTCACTCAGATGCTATCTCTGATGTCCCATAGAAGGAGCATCAGATGAAAGCAGACGCAGCACAGGCACAATATCCCAATCCAAACCACTTACAGTCTCCGTAACACTCCCAAGGAAAACATCTGCCCACCTGGAACCGGCAGGAAATGGAGTTGCTGATGCACAGATCGTGCCGTGGCCACAAGCCAATGGTTAAGTGGTTACTATCATAATGAACATTTGATAACAGCTCTTTTCCAGCTGCAAGGACAGGAATTCTCACTGGGATGCTCCAAGTTCATGTAAACCTGAACGGTTGCTCCCTGTGAAATTACTAAAGGCTTTGAGGGTCCTGCCTGTCCTTTCTGTATCAGCAGGATCCTTGGAGGTCTCTGCCTTTATGTGCTTTAGCCACACAGGGCTGGTCAGAACAAGCCTCTGCTTCTGCAACCACAGTAAATGAATTCTTTCTAGGCACCTCTCAGAAGCCTCTCATGCTTAACTGGATCTCCCTCACTTGGAGCAAGCAAGATTCCCCTTCCTGGTGAGAAGATGGAACCTGAATGACCACACCTGTCAAGGGCAAGGCGTAAGTCCAGACATGAGCCAACAGGGCCAGATGGATGTGAAACGAAGCCATGCAGGAATACTCTGAACTGAAATCTCACGTAGATTGAACCTCATGACAGAATCTCACAGTGGAAACAGCAGAAGCGTCTCCTGCTCAAAAAGGAATTTGAAACATTTCGAAACAGATATTGAAAATTATTTTTGCTAACAGCAGGGATGAAATTCACCCCAAACCCACTCAGCTCCAAGCTGCATTTGTGGACAAATTACTAAAGACTGGTATCCTATATCTGCGCACTAATTAACTCAGCAGCCCCTGCCAGAGTTAATCAGGGAAGCAGCCTCATTATCCCCAGTACCCCCACAGGGCAGGGATCCACCAGCTGCCACCTCCCACGTGCTGCAAAGGCAGGGCAAGGAGCTGCTGCTTTTGCTGCTGTTGAAAGGCCACTGCCAGCTCCCTGGGGGAAAGTGGGTGTCTTTGGGTGTCTTTGGGTGTCTGTGGGTGTCTGTGGGTGCCTGTGGATATCTGTGGGTGCCTGTAGGTGTCTGTGGCTGGATGCCCCCAAGCCCTGCACCACCACTCCTGCAGCCAAACAGCTTTTCCCATCCAGGGGAGATCCCTCCACAGAGAGTTCCTCCCACACACTTTACGCTGATAGAAAGGAGGGATTAAAGGGAGAAGCTGAACAAGAGCTACACTTACTAACTGGGAAAAGACAAAGGTTGTCTCCTGTAATTCAGGTGCCACAGACTCTGATGGAGCCCCGAGCCCCCATCCCACAGCCCTCGGGCTGCTGCGTTTCCAAAGCATTAAATGGGAAAATCCTCTCACTCAGGAAGATGTACAGGAGACCAAGACCCCTGGGGAGGGTCTGTTCTGAGCTGACCTATTTACCTGGGGGGTTTAATTCCAACCTGTGGGGTTGGCAGGCTGGGTGTTCCTTCCTGTTTGAGGGAAAACCTGTGTGGCACAGATGTAGCAGCCTTCATTTGCTTCCTTACTCGCCGTGCATTTCTGCTGAGCCACACGGGCTCAGATGCTGTAAGCCTGCCAAAATCGTAGCATTATTTCATGGCACGTATGAGGGAAAAGAGCCCTCCACAATAGTTAATTAAATAATTACAATGAGGTCCTGCATTTTTCAGTACACTGTTGGGAGATGGAAATTCTGGATGGTTTTTTAATCAAATGGCTTATCTAAATCTAGTAGGAATTAAAAACCATTTCAGAATTCGATTTTTAAATGTCAAAGGGAATATTTTCTTTTGGAAATCTTCCAGATGGAATATTTCCCAGGGTAAAAACTTTTCTTATAATTATGAAAAAATAATTGAAATTGAAGAGCTACACTAGATGCTCTGAAAGAATGAAAAAGATGCCAAAATGGTAGCAAACAACTTTCACCATGAAAAAGCATCCCATTTTAATAGCAGTCTTGATTTTTAATTTGATTTCAAATATGTTATGGATCACAACCTTAGGGCTATAGATTAATCCAGATTTGCTCAGATGAGAATCCATCCATCAGCCCAGCTGTGACTATGTTCTTCTGATCAAATGCAATTAACAATTGTCACGAAACACTAAAAAAACCATTTACAAACTGCTTAATGACTCCCATAAACTGAACTGATTCATGTAATTTTTGAAATGGAGTTTCAATTAGGTCCAAAGAATAATGAAAATGCAAATTCTGCTGCAGACATACCACCTTAGTCTGAGCAAGGAACATAAATATGATCCCTTTTTTCCTTAGCATTGGGAAAAAATACCCTGTTTTGTTTAGCAGATGTTGGCCAGTTCGCTCAGGCTGTGAGTAAGCAAAGCTTTGCTTGCATGTTTACTCACAGGCATTTCTACAGACTTCTCTCTCATAGGATGCTACCATCAAACTCTAGAAATATTTCATAAAATTACGGCAAAATTTGACCTAATTTATAGATAAAACAACCAGAAACCAATTTTCAGTGATGATTATGTATTAAAATAAATGCAGTCCAATGCAAGGACTAGATTCCCCTTGCAGGAAGGATGGAAATCCTGTCTCTCCTTCCTCTGTCTGAACCTCCACATGACCCAGAGGGACCAGCACCTCTTTACCCAGCCTGTCCTGTTCCTCCAGGCTGGATAGCCTCCCTGCCTGCTAGGTGGCCTGGTGCTTTCAGGACAAATTATCCAGCACCTCTGCAGATTACAGCAGCATTTTAATCAAGTTGATATCTTTTCTCTATTTATTCTTACACTAACGAGATCAGAGACGTTTTTCCAAAGTTTTCCTTTGATTACGGGACAGATTTGCATGCCTGCTTTGGACACTCAGACAATGAAGGGAACTTCCTTTTTCTGCTCAAACGTGTCTTTTCTGACAGCAAACAGTGACTAAATGTCTCAGGCCAAGCTGTGCTGCTGTGACAGTCACAGCCCACAGATCAACCCTCTCAATCTCTCACAATTTTGGCCCCTACCTCTAATCCCAACTCTCCTCCTGCCTCTGTCTTTATCCTGTAACTCATCATAAATCCCTTTCCCCTCCCTTTTCTCTGCCTGCACCTCCATCCATCACTGCCTCTCCCAGGGTTTTGGGGGTGTGTGGGAGGTGAGCCTGGAGCTGTTCTGTGAACACACAGACCTCAGGTGTTGGCTCCCCTCACAACCAGCCTTTGAGCACCTGCAACAGCCTCTGAATGCCACAGGGTCTCTGATAACTCAGCCTGACCCCCATCTGCAATCCCCACCACCCTGAGCACTCCCACACCTTGGCTCCGAAAAGGAGGAAACCAAACCCACGTCCTGATGGTGCCTTTTTGTTAAAACCCACAAAGCTGTTTTGTGTCTGTTTGCATGGTACGGCCAGATGTATTCAAACAGAGACTCATTTCACCAGCACAAACTTGTCCTCACATAACTTCATTTTCATCCAGACAGAAGCTTTTCAAGCAACAGCAACGAAACCCTTTCAATATTTAATCAGCTGCGTGGCCTGGAACAGCAGGGACCAGCAGCAGCTGCCTGGCACAGAGCAGGCGAGGGGGGATGAGGGGTCTCATCCTCACCAAGCCTCTCTCCATCCTGAGAACTTGCCTCCTCCATGAATTTGCTGTGGAGAAAGCCAAACGGGAGCCTTGTTTCAGCCTTCTGCTTCAGCTGTGACAGCTTTCTAACAGCATGGCTTTGAAGCACCTGATTTTTCATTCCTCCCTTCCAAATTCCCTGACACTTTCCAGGTGTAAATCTTACTTCCTTACCTACTGATGGCTGGGAAATTGCTGTGCTCAGCACCCTGTAATTGTGAGTCAGCAGGACTTGAGTTCTCTCCCATTTCTTTCTGGTTTTAAAGCGGGCAGGGTGTAAGCTTTGCCTGCAGATGAGGCTTTGCAGAACTTGCAGGGTGCTTGTTGGGACAAAATTAGGCTTTTCCTCTTTCCTCATTCCCTTAGTTCCGCGTGTGTCAGAGGGGTCACAGGAGTTGAAAGGACATCACCTGCTGGCTCTGCAGCATTCAGCACGGACTCTGTTGGTAGCCACCACGCTTAAGGAAGGTTGCTTGGAAATAAAGCCTTAAGGAGAGACCCCAAAGTGACCTGCTTTAGTCATGTTTGACTGTCCAAAATCATGTCAAAACACCAAATGCTTTCTGGTCAGACATGGTCTATGAATGTTTCCTACCAGAGCCCCTGAGCCCTGCAACCTGATGGTTTCGCAGCGTCTGAGCTCCTTAGAACAAAGGATCCTCTCCTGCTAGAATTTTAAATAGATACTAATAACCAACCCTAAACACCTTTATCTAAAAGAAGGGGGGGAAAAAAGCACCAAAAGCATATCCAATTAGTGATAAATAGTAAGTACAAGATTAATTAAAATTGCTCTCTTCTTAATTCCCATCCTCTGGCTCTGAGAATGCAAAAGGCATTCCCCATCTTCCCAAGGGTGTCCCACCACAGTCCCCAGAGGGCCAGTGACTGTCAGGGGTGGCAGCAGGATTTGTCATGCATGTGTTGGCCCCACTGGAGATGGGCTCCCTGCTCCTTTCATGCTGGTCACAGCCTGCCTGGGCTCACCAGGGAGGCTCAGCCTGCACCAAGCCCAGCAATTCTGGGTCTGAATTGCAAGTGAAAAGACTCCTCATCTCCTCCTCAGTGCCAGGAAGTCTGACTTTTTCTACAGCAGCTACATATCAGGAGAAGAAACCACTGGGATTTCTCAATCTGGGTCTGCCTATAAATCATTTAACACCTCATTTACACGTGCTTATAATTAATGCACAGTAGATCGCTGCAATGAAACAGTCCTGATAAAACATCTGAAATGCACTGGGCTGCAAGTGGCTGTGGTGTGGGGGTGCAGAAGGACAAATTAACCCCCTGAAGAAATGGCTGATCCCACTGGCTCCCACTCTTACTTTCAGCAGAAGCAGATGAGAGGAATTTAGGTCAGATTTCCTCCTTTGAAGTGGGCTGAAAGCCTTTGAGAACCAGTTGCCATTTTGTAAAAAGCCCACACCTCTGGTGGCCCCAAGCATGCAGGAGCCCAAATAATCTCCGCTTCTCCTACTTCCCATCTATCAGGGCAGAGAGAGCCCAGGACTTTGTGTACAGAGCAGAATTATCACTTTTTGCATTTATTACATTATGAGGTGCCATATCTCTCATAGTAGCCCATCTATCTCTTATTCTGGTATAAATCCAGAGAAATTTTACTTACTTTACTGGATTTACAGCCCTGAGAATAACATCAGGATCCACCCACCCAGGACAGTTTGTAAATCTAAAAGAACTTTTATCCATCAGTAGGAGTGTCCAGTGCAACGCACCCTCTGTGCCAAGTACCCTCTGTGCCAAGCACTGCATACTTCCATTCTTGTCCCCCAAACCCTCAATCATCATCTAGGAGGCATCCAGTTTAATCTGCCTCTAACCTGATACCCCAGATGTGCTCCTCCCCTGGGGAGTGTGACTCATGGGAGCTGCAGAACAAGGTGTAACTGGGTGTGATGGAGGGCCATCACTACGTGTAGGACTGCAACATAAATGAGGTTCCTCAAAGAGGTCACCACCACCTCCTCCACGGAGGTCTCCTCCGAGTGTCAAGGCAGAGGGGGAACACCACCAGGAGAGTCGTGCCTGCCTGAGAAGGGCTTGGATATAACTTCAGGAGGTCAGGAACCTGTAAGCCACAGTAATTACAGCAGTTAATCTGCAGCAGCCTGACCACCTGCCACAAAGGGCAAGAGAAATGTCCCTTGGAGGAGGCAGGTTTTTCCCTGCTGCCTGGAGGGATATGGTGGGAGCAATCTCCGAGACACCACTTGTGTCCTGACAGAGGACCTGTCACTGCAGCACCTCGAGAGTAAGAGGGGAGTGAAGCATATCATGTGCAGGAGCAGATTGGCTCTCATAGCACTTTCCCCATGGTCAAAAACAACCTGCAGGAATCTGTTCACCCTCTCACGTTTTACAGAACACCCCACAGGGATTATCTCCAGGCTGGGACTGGGAGTCTCCACATTGCAGTGGTGCTCAGAGGGCACCACCCTTCTTACTCCCAGCCTGAGATGGTGGGAGGCCAAGGAGGCAGCTGCTGTGCTGGCACCACGGTGAGAACCCAAATCTATCTATCACCCAGTCAGGAGCTGCTGAATTCCAGCTCCCTGCAAACTCATCTTCCACAAGAGCTGCTGTGAAGCACAGCAAAACACCAAGTTTGACTGGAAACACTGAATCTGTGAAAACCGAGCCCTCACAGTCCTGCAGCATCTCCTGGAGGAGCCTGCCCAGCACCAGGCTTGACACAATCCTCACACCGAGAGGCATCTTGGAACTGTACCTGGCTTCTCTTGGTCAGTTCTGATGTTGCCTAGGTCTTGGATTTGAGAAGATTAGTCAGCAGCCCTACTGACTGTCTCCTCCACATCACAGCTTGGTAGATCTCAATCACATACCACTCTATCTGTAGCCATCCTGGTTTGACACACTAAGGGGAGAAGAAAACATCTCTGAAAACCTGTAGCCCCTCCAACTTTAATGAGGGAGATTAGAATACTTAAAGTACTCTCACATTTCAACCCCCTCCGAGCAAGAGAAGCTGTAATTTCTTCTACCTCCCTGGCATTAGGGCAGTCAAGAACATGCCCAGGTGAGCTTAGATATTGGAGACTCTCTGACATCTGTTTGTAAAGATTTCTTGGGGTGGTGCTAGAAAAAGAGAAGAATTGTCCTCAAAGCGGCCTGAGCTTCCCACCTCCCTTGCCCTGACTTAAATCTCATTCATAAGAGGTTCTTCCCTCAGTTTTAACCCGGCTCCTCTTTTGAATCCAACACAGCCAAGGGAATCTGCCAGGCCACGTCACTTCCTTCTCCCCCCAAGCCCAGTGGGTTTCCTCTGCCATAACCGTGATCACTAAGTCGTGACTGCACGGGAAGAACAAACAGGCTGAGCAGATGGGGTGTGCGGGAGGAGGCCCTCATTTAAAACGCAAATAGCTGGTGGTAATTTAGCAGATGTGGTAAGAAAAATCTGGAGAGACAAGCATGAGGTGACAGGATTCCAATTTCAATCAAATAATGTGGAAGTCTCCCTGGCAAGGAAAGGTTTCATCTTCCATCTTCTTGATTACCTTGTCTTGAAGAGATGATGACTGATGTCAAGTGCCATCACAGGAATGATCTGGAGTATTCTTCGTTTAAGGTCCCATATGACTCCCTGCCCTCACCAAATGGATTTTTTTCACAAAGGGAATCCATCCTCTATAAACCAAATGTCCATAAGAAAAGACTAAAATTCAATTAAAGTAATAACACTGATTAATTCTCTAGCACATTCAATTCTGTTTCCATCCAGAAACAAAGAGTTTGGGATCAGTCCTTCAATTCCCCCTTATCAAATCAGGATGGCTCAGGAAATCTGGGACATTATAAACGTCTCTACATCCAGCATATTGTAATATTCATTTGGCCCTAGAATTTCGTCTTGGCAGAAGCACCAAAGTTATCACAGATGGATATGAGGTTTTTCTCTTTATAAATATTACAGAGCCATTAATTAAACAGGGGAAATTAACTGTGCCAGGCAGCACTGCAGAGGGACAGGAAAGCACAGTCACCACTGGCCAGCATCTCAGACTGAAGGTGGGAGAAGTGCACACAGCATCAAACTGACAGCAGAGATACTCTGGCATCAACATTACTGCAGGTTTTAGAAGATAATTCAACAAGAAAAATAATTTATAGACATTTCTGGTGCTCAGAAGCAATATTCTGGGAAATGAAGGATTTTGAACCTTTTGAAACAAGCCATGGTGTTTTGGTTAAAGGACACAAATTACGTCCTCTCTAAGATGATTTCCCCATATTATCAACCCCCAAAGACAACAAACTGGGCAATTCCTGCACTTGCACTCTCCCCTTCTTGCCCAGTGATGGGATTTAGTCACGCAAAGCCCCTTCCACTTCCCCGTGTTCTCTTCACCCCCTGTGTACCACACAGATTTGGTACAAAAGATTGTACCCCTGAAACATATTTGAAACAAAACTCCAAGTCAAAACCTGCTGCTGAAGAGAGGAGGATCTTTTTCTTTAGATTTAATATAGCTGGTGCTTGAAACTTCTAGGTTTCTCTAGAATGATCACAAACTCCAAAGTGCCTTACTCTCAGTGTCACAGTATCTAACATCAAAGAGTAGGAAATGTGTGAGTTTTTAGCAAGTGGAGGTTTCTGCATGAATACATCATGAGAGGAATATTTTTATAAACAAGGCATCTCTGAAATGTTCTCCAGAGCTAGTTTTTAATTCTGCCTGTCATAAAAAAAATCCAGGAAAAAAAAATCGTTTTGGTATCCCCAACCCAAATTCTGCACCAGTTTGTGGGTGAAACACAGGTCTGTCAAGAAGGTCATACCTTTGAACTTGTAAGAAAAATTGCCAGAGCTTCACCACTACATTTCTAATTTGTTTTTACTGTTATGTACCGACCTTTGCAGATTCAATACAGCCAGATTGCAAAGGCTGCTCTTAGGTTTATTATTCCCTGATCCTCTTTAAACAAGGGCCTTAAATTCATCGCTGGTATAAGAGCTCTGCTGTCACTCGACTAAGATGCAGGACACCTATTTTGAGAATCCTGTGAGACACTGACTTGCAAACCTCTCATTTGGAGTAATCCGATGTCCAGGACACCAGACAGCTCATGGTTCCAACAGAGCGTCCTGTGAGCCCCTCTTCCTTCCAAACACCTTTATCTGCACCTCTATCTATATCAGCCACTGGCAGAACCTAGGGGACTGGTTTCAGTGAAAAATGCAGTTAGACTTCAGGACAGAGACAGTTTATTGGGTAGGAAAGCTGAGAGGCTTTATGCATCAACTGAGGGGCAGGAATTTATGAATGACTTCCCACAGCTCCTGCAGTAACAAGCACAGGGCAGAAAAGGCAGCATTCAGGTAGGAGCTCACATAGGACTACCCCATGGAAAACATCAGACCAAGCTGGAAATCACAAAGGAAAAAAGGTACAGGGCGGGCAATGGGTCTGCCTGTGAGTGAGAGCTGGTCCGACTGCCCAGGCACACACATTGATCTGCTTGATTCCCAGCCTCTCACTTAACAGTAATTAAATTGCTTTGTTGAGCACTGACCCCTGGAAAAGCTTCAGTACAAACAAAATGAGCTTCACTGAGGTTTTTTCTGTCTCTTTTTCAGCTCCCTCCTTTTGCTTTTCTACCCCGTTAAGCCCTATTGCTTTTGCATCTGGACTGATTGCCCAGAAAGGGACCAAAGAGAAAAGCATCATTGCTTACCAGAACTAGGAAATATCTCATCACAGCCATTCACCAGCCATTTCCCCTCTTTCTAGCCCGTGGAGCTGCTCCTGAAGGGGTTGCCCGTTTCTGCTAGAATGTCACAAGCCGGAGATTAGAAGTAAATGCCCTGCAAGCCAAGCCGATCATCCCACTGCGAGCACATCCAGGTACGGAAGCACGAGCTATGGAAAAGTCCATCAGCCAGCAGAGAACACCACCGCACGCACACACCCCCCAGCCACGGAGCAATGGGAGTGGAGGGAGGCTGGAGGCAGGAGGGAGAGCAGATGGGAGGGGGGTGGCTTGGGGAAACCAGGCAGCGGGCGATGCTAACATGACAGATGTGTTGACTTTAAGTTAAACAGGAAATTGAGGATGTTCGACGCAAGGAGGAAAGACATTACCTCGCATTAAAGGCAAAGACTTTCCCTGGTCTTTCCCTTCTTTGCTTTCCCTCTTCCACTCAAGCTTTCTCCAGTGATTTCTAGCTTTGCCTTCACAGGGAGAAACAAGCCAAGGTTGATACTGACTCTGCTTTTGTGTCTGGGCAAGGTAGGAGGTTGCAGGGCCAGTCACAGAATTCCCCATCCTAGTAGTGAGTTGGGAGACTGTTCGTTCATTCCCTCTTCAACTCAGACTCCCCTGACATTATTTAAACAGCATCCTCTAGATGATATGAGTAAAAGAGGGAATGCTAAACAGCAGAACAAGGCTTTCAGTTTGTCCCAGTTCTGGGTAGGGGAAAACACAGCAGGGTCAAACTCCTGATTTAGGTTATGTAGGATAAGCAGCAGAGAATAGAATAAATTGATTTAAATGCAGGGGAAATAAAGTGCCTTGGTGCACTCAACTTCCCCATGAATAAACCTGATTTTTCCACTGTCCAGACAAGGGTGGCCAGGGTGAGTCTGGGGGATAAGAGCTGTACTGTGAGGGTCTACAGGTCCAGGGGGATGTAACTCCAGGGCAAGGTGGCTAGATGTCTAGGCAGCAGTAAAATGTGAAGAGAACTAGGGCAATCAAAGCCCTGCACTGATTTCTTAGTTACAGCCTGGAAAACCGAGTGAAGGAAGCAAACCATATTAGCTTAGAGCTAGACCCCAGCTTCTAGAGATTAGGGGAGGAAGAGAGTGGCCCCACCACAAACCCATGGACAGAAAATCATCTAGGACACAAGCACTCTGTTCCTGTTTCCTGAACTGGTCCTCCCTGCTGGATTTTTCTACTGCCTTTGGCACAAGGAGGAAGAGCCCCCTGGTCATCCTTGCAGAGCTGGGTGTCGGCCACAGCCCAGCGTGCACAGCTGAGCCTTTCTCATTCATCTCCCCACCAAAGCTTTGTCCTAAGACCCACATGTAGAGGGTCAAGAATATCTCTTCTGTGGCATGAACGGGCCCCCAAGGTGAGATTAGTGACAGGACTCCTTTTTTTCTAACAGCTGTGCATTAGGTAAAGAATAGAAATCTGCTATGGGTACTTGCTCCATCATGGGGTGAAATATTCAGGTTTTGGTGCAATCCAGCCTGCCTCCCTGCTTGCATCCCATTCCTCCCCACCCCCTCACTGTCCCTGAGCTGTGCTGTTGGCCTCCCTTCAACATTTTAATGGGGTATTGACAGTGATCCATTCGCACTCCAAATAGATGAACCTGACTCGCATCCCCAGAATCGCATTTGCAGAGCCAGCCCAAGCAGGTGGGTTTGGAGCATCTCCTCGGATGTATCAGCTGCAGTTCCAAAAGCATCCCTTCTTCTGGTTAGAGAAACAGCTTGGAAAAGTCTAGCGAGGATATAGCACTTTGGAAAACTGCTGCCTCGTGTCTCTTGTCCCTCCTCCTACCTGCTGCCATGCTCCTCGTCTCTGCAATTATTTATAAAGCTCCATGTTCTTTCCTAATTGGGATGTTCCCTTTCGCCTTGCACGTCACTCGTGTGTCACTCTGCGTCTGGGCCCCTGGTGACCTCTTGGAGTGCTTGGCAAGGCTGGCAGCAGCCAAATGAGTCATCAGCAACCTGCTGGCATCTCCCTCCCTCCAGCACTTGCCCCGCTGGCTCCCACCAAGCCTGGCTGCAGCCAGGAAGGCCTGGGGGAGTTTAAAGCTGTCTAATCCCCTGGATAATTCATGAAAAGAGGATTACCCATTCTGTGCAGAGCCCTTAACCTAAATATAGAGCAGCCTTCCCCTCGCATTGCAGCTCCTGTGGCACGGAGGCGTTTTCCCTGCACTGCTTCCCCATCCCATCTTAGGGGTTAACTCTGCTCTTGCTCAAATCTGGGACAACCTGGTTCTAACCCATGGAGCTACAGTGCAATAAAACCAGGGTTTGTAAAACAGAGGGGAGACTGTGTTCTGTGAACACCAGCAGGACCAGTGCAGACTCATCCCCAGCAGCACATTTCCTCCCTAATAAATGGCAAACTCCTTTGTGGGGGGCGTCAGGGAATATATTTCTTACTGTATATTTGGAAACCAGTGTCGTGGTGCCATCAGAGCCTGACAGCAATGCAGCAGGAGGGCAGAGGGAAGTGCTAAACTTGGATAATCCCATGGGAGTTACAGCAGCCTGCCCCAGGATCTGGGAATAATGACCTGTCTCTGCTGCCCACCCTGGGCCCTGGGTCACCAGGAGCTGGGTTATCCCTGCTGCCAGAGGATAAAGCCAGAGAGATGGTGAAAAGGGAAGAGCTAGCTAGTAATAGTTAATGTTACCTTCCCTGCTTGCACTCAGAGATGGAGGGATAAAGCAGGGAGCTGCAGGAGGGATTCCTGATGGATTCAGCAGCCTCCTGGGAGACCACGGCAAGCCTCACCTCTCTCCTCATTTTCTCCTCCTTTTCCTGAGCCTCTCTCCTCACCTTCCTCTCGTTTTCCTTCTCTCCTCTTCCCCAGATGGTGAAATGAGGTCTGACACAGCCACCACAGGCTCCCCTTTCCTACAGCGCCTTTTTTTTGTCAGTTAAAGTCCTTATGGGACTTTAGTCACCGTAACATTAAAGCATTCATTAGCACAGGAGTAATTCCATAATCTCTTCAGAAGAGAACAATTTCAGAGGTTCAGCTCATGATCTGGAAAATCAATTTGCTGGCTTGACGATGCAGGAAGAGGATTTTCAAGGCTGGCTTTGGCTTCCCCACCAGGACTGTTATCAACCCTGCGACCTGGCGGCCAGGAAGAGGCCACCCACAACAGCCCTGACGGGAGAATGCAGGACCTGGGGGCTGTCATTTGGCCCAGGCAAGGAAGGGAGCTGTGGCAGTAGCAGGATGAGCCTCAAAACCAGACCTGTCACACCAGGTTTTGCCCAACAGTGTGCTGTACAGGTGGGACAGCATCACCATGGATCATGGGGAATTTTCCTTTTTCATCTCTCATACTTCATTTCACCAAGGCAGTGGTCCCAGCTCAGAGGTTATCATGAAAGGGATGCATCTTAAGCATCCTGCCTTTTCCCTGCAGGTACAGGCTAAACTAAACTCTTGCACCCCCTGTACCAAGCACCAGCCCATGTGCTCCTCCTCTCCTCGTGGAATTTTTCACACTTTGACTGTGCTGTCAGAAGTCGGGGCCCACCCTGCCAGCAGACACAGCCAGATTGGCAGAAATCATCTGCAGGTCCAAGGCTGACTTTTGGGAAGCACCCAGCTCTGTGCTTGCAGGCTGGGGGCTGCCTCAGAACCTGAGGTCTTCCACCTCCAGCTCAGCTCCTTCAATCAGAAGTTGTCAGGTACCAGAGACTTTCATATAAAGATGTTCCAGAACACAAATAGGTACAAAAAGCTGCTTTATGGGACGGACCCCTCAGAATTTGGCAAGCTGAAGTGGAAGGCTGTCTCCTGTCAGCTGCTTTCTGGTTCTGGCTTTGATGCTCCCAAAGGGTTCCCCAGCACCCACATTAGGCAACTGCAAAATTGTGTTAGGAAAACCTAAGGTGTCCTTGCAGATCTGACCTCCAGCTGAGTTCATCTAACAGTGGTGGACATGCCTTTGACAGCAGGGCCATGAGGAGGAGAAGCATCAGGAGCTAAGTGGGACCTCTTGGAACTCCTGAGACCCAGGGCCCCTGTGGTAGCTCCCTTGCAGTGAAGGGGGATGTTCTTCTCCTCTTTCTGCTGGAGGGAGAAAGAGGGCTTTTCCATTGTGAAGAAGAACCAGAAGAAGCCATGGATGCTGCCTCTGCTCCCACTCCTTCCTCCAGGTTGTCCTGTAGGAGTCTGACCGTGGACATCCCACTGCATGAAGTAGGGCCTCGTGTCATTTAGGGCAGAGGCACTAAGGTGTGTTCCCAAAAGAGTAGCAGACACTGGGCTCAGTGCCTGGGATGATCAGTGCAGCACTGCTGTATGTTCAATATCTGGCTAAGTCAGACAGAGAATTAACCCTTTTCCTCTCCCTTCCCCCAGGTGATAACTCCAGGGACACAGAGGAGACATGAAACAGCAATTTTCATGCCATGTCAGACACATGACTTTCTCTCATCCTACCAGAAATTTCTACTCTTGACTCCTCATGGTAGGAGTCCCCTGTAAGCTCTAGTGTGTGCTTACAAAGTGTCTGACCTAAACAGTCAGGGATCCCCCTCGGCACACATGGAGCACTGCTGCTCCTCCCCTGTACAATATCACCATCAGGCTGTTACTCTTTTCCTTTTTTTTCTCGAGACGAGGTCATCCCTGACAAGTAATATCCTTGCAGAGTCACTTTTTACCCATTATTTTTAATGGGATCTTGGTGTCATGGATCATATTGCTGCAGTTTGACACACGTAATAAAATATTCCCTTGAACAACACTTGCCCTCTAAAAGAAAAATAGTCCCCGCAGAGATGTGTGCCTGGATGTGTTACAGGATGTGCTGTGGGCATGCACACCTGCACGGGAACTTGTCACCAAAGCACCCGCATCCCACCAGAGCCGCCCTTCAAAACCAGCCCTGCCAGCTCTCAGATCACTGCTTTCTCTCCGCGGCTTCGTTTAATCCTTCCTAAGAGAGGAGACTAACTGCGGTTTTACCTTTAGCTGCAGTTAAGCTCTCGCAGAGAGGACGGTGAGGGGAGGACAATGGCAGTGGGTGCTGGCTGTGCAGGACAGCTCGGGTCGGTGCGCCCCGGCACCGGCACACCCACACGCAGCCCTGGGGTGCCACCACCCCGCAGTCCTGCACAGCTCCATGCGGACACGACAGCCCCTGCCTCCGAGCGAGCGCCTCCTCCTTCTCCCTGCCGGTCCACCGCGGACGGAACATAGCCCAGGAGCGCTCTGGTCCAAATTGCTCCAGCCCAAGTTAAAACTCTACAGCGCAGCAGCTCCTGGGCTCGCAGCAGGGAGCGAAGGCAGCAATAACAGGGCTGGTTTAAATTGTTCACAACTGCCCTGACCCCTTCAACCTCAGTACCCTGACCCCGTCCCTACAGTTCCCACCGGTCCATCCCAACTCTGCAGCCTTGAGCATCTTCTTATTCAGCGGCATCTTTTGTTTTAGTTTCTCTTCCCTCTCCGGCANGGCGGCCGGGGCGGTGCGGCGCAGCGCGGCTCTGCGCTCGCATCTCCTCTAGCACTGATGCAGTCCTGCCAGGCGCCGCATGCCAATGATGCAGCCCCGAGGATCCCAGCCCAGGAACCCCAGCGCTGGGAGGGAGCCCAGCGTGTCCTACCTGCTTCCCTGCCGCCCCCAGCCCGGCTGCGGAGCCAGCGGGGAGGGAGCGTGCGGAGGCAGCGGCGGAGCAGGGGAGAGAGCGAGAAGCTGCACAGGAGGCAGGGAGAGAGAGGCAATGCTTGTGTAATTTCATCACGGTAATAAAATCCAACCCAGAGTCTAAGTGTTGCAGCTCTCTAGCAGAGTTCTTCATTACATGGGGGATTTTTTTTTT
>VZRQ01008680.1:51929-76251 GCA_013397975.1 Machaerirhynchus nigripectus | reverse complement strand
GAATCCCAGCACGACTGGGCATCCTTCATCTCTCCACTTCATATATTAGACCATTGCTACGTCTGAGACCCCTCTCCCAGGGATGGCTAGGGAAGGGGCATGTTTCAGACATAATCCTGGGAAAAGCCTGCTCTGTTTAAAATTCCCTCGTGTTTATAATTTGCGAGTTCATTGCCAGAAGAGTAGCAGGAAATATCCTATTGTCCATGCAGTTCGGTGCTGGAAAGGGACCATGTGGACACAGCAGCATGGAACATAGCCTGCCCTGGAAATCCATCCCCATCATTCTGTGTTATTAAAAGAGATAAGCAGTAACATGAGGAGGTGTCTTACTGAGGAACAAAGTGTACAGCTCCTAGGAAAGCCTTCCTCGTGCACATGGGGGGACATGTCCACACCTGGCAACATCTCTCCATGCAGAGGTGCCCAAATTAGTCCAGATAATGAGAGCAATATTTTCACTGACAGATTCCCATTGCTGCTTCTGCTAACCTAAAACTAAAGAGCAGCATGGATCCACAGGCTTCCCAGAAATGAAACAGGGGCAGATTTACAGGGCTGTGTGAATTCCTTGTACTTGAGCAAAGAAGTGGAAGTAAAAACCCGGCCACCCACCCTGCCTCTGTGAGCAGGTGACATCCAGAAAGCCACTTTCCCCATTCTGTGCCTCAGTTTCCCCACCTGTAAGCCAGCACTGGCACTACTGGCCCCTCCAGGCTCTACAAGCATTAGAAATGTCTCTTGGCTTTTTCCAGGATTCCTCCAGACACATAATCCACCTTTCTTCCCCGTCCTGCATGTTACTGCTCCCCCTCAGCTCACCTGATTTGAATCTCCAGCTCAGGTGTGCTTGTAATAATTGACAGCATTCCAAACTGGGCCTGTAAATTCTCTGTTTATCCAACGGCTTGCTGATACAGTTCCTGTGACTGCACTGGTGGCATCACTGCCATACGGAAAACGCAGTAGGTGATTAATTCAGATCTCTTTTTTTTTTTACACCCACTCATAAAAATTGGAACTCGAATCTGAGGTTCAGCTTTATTCTCCCTTGCACAGAACATTAGTTTAATTGCATTTTTTGTTTGGTACAGTGCACCGATCACTTTGATGTGGGAGCACTTCAGAAGTCAAATTATTACCAGAACTCCTGCACATTACAGGCCAAGTATCAAGGCCTTGGCAAAGCTAAAAAGAGCCAGTCTATCACCGTGCCACTGAGCACTGCTTACTAGCCTGTCACTGCTCCTCTGAGTCCTCCAGCTCATTAATACTTCAGATTCCTTTAATCACAGGGGCTCTCTTTGCAGGTGTCAGATCCGTGCATGGGTCATGCTCAGGAAGTACAGCACCCTTCATGCTGTGTTCTCCTGGAAAGGGCTCGGGACAGTCCCAGCTCCACCCCAGCAGCTGTTGGAAGGAGGCTGCTCTGCCTCATGTCACCTTCCACTTGCAGCATGGATTGGAAGAGAGGAGAGACATGGCAGGCTGGCCAAATGAGCACCCCAGTCTCCCTGCTGGGCTTGTCTCCATTCCCAGAAAAGTCCCTGCATCCACTCACTGTTTCCCATGCAGCAGACATCTAGCCTGGGTAAGCTTGTATTAAACCTCACTGCAGAATGAACAGAGAGGGAGGCAATAAATCTGGGAGGAGTTCTTTGCCAGTGCATTGTGATTATCAGAGTTTCTAATTACCTCTGCACCCTCCTGTGCTCTCCCTGTTAATCACTGCTGCCCGTATCCAGGTACCTCAGCCAGACAGAGCCATTTTGCGTGGAGCCATATGGTGCCAGCGGGGAACCTCAGGGGCTGCCTGACATCCAAAGCAGCAGGACAGGGAGGCCTAACATCTTTCTGTTCAGAAGAGCACATTAATGAAATCTGCAGCAATCCAACTGCCTCAGAGCTGCAAGGAGCAAATGGAAAACAAAGCAGAGCTGCAATGAATAAGTACCTGGCATGGAGATGGATAAAACTGCATAAGCTCTTAAATCGCAAGGAAATGGCAGACTGCGTAAAGGCTGATCATGAAGGTGTACTTATCAACATGATTACACAGGCAAAGAGGGCTTGATCTAACCCCATGAGCTTGATCTAACCCCATAAGCTTGATCTAACCCCATAAGCTCACTGAGCACAGTGGGAAGCTCACAGACCTACTGTGAAGCAGAGTGGGATGGGAGATCTGGCCAATCCATGTGAATGGAACAGAGCCCCACAGTCAAAATCAAGCCATTTTCCTCTTTTATCCCACCTCAGTGGTTTCTCTTTCGCCTCCTTGCATGAACCAGACACCAGGACCCTTGCACTGAGGTGCAGAGCTGGGCAGAGCAGGGTACCCTCCTTCAGCAGTGCTCAGATGCTGTGGGGAAGGTGTACAAAGCAAAATAGGAAGTCAAATGGTGAAGGAGCAGCCTCTGGGATGGCTCACAGGCTTTAGAGTGAAAGGAAGGCAATTAGAGGGAAAGCACGGCTCTAAAAATACACAAACAATGCATATTTCATGGCTCTGCCACGGCTTACATGCCCGGGCACATAAGAGAGGCACCGTGAGAGGCACACGGTACTACGGGGTGCTGAGTGAGCAGGGCATGCTCAGCTCAGGGCTTTTAGGGTGGTGTTCAGGGCCCCCTGCACACACAGACACTCACATACATGAGGGGGTGCACACACACTCGAGTGTCCCTCTCTCCTGCCCTCAGCCCTCCCGCACAGTCTGCATGAGCAGCCCCAGCAGACCTGTCCCTGGAGGTGTCCTTGTCCAAACAGGAGCCAGGAGAAACCAGCTCCAGCATCTGTCAGGGGTTAAACAAGTCTGAGGGGTCAGGATTTGAGCTTGGGGGCTGCAGGGTGGTGGCAGCAGGAGCTGGGCATTGTCACCTCTCCAAGGTGTGCAGGCTGTGGCTGCTGCTCTTCACTGGTGACAGCTGTCCAGTCAGAAACAGCCCTTACCTCCCCCCTCCTCCATCACTTCTGCTACTGAAACTTGCTTACAAAAGCCAGAATCTGACCTTAATAGAAGGGAGAGTCCCAGGCAATATTTGATTGGACCTGCTATTACACCTGATAAGCAGGATTAGTAATGCAGATAACAAATACAATGTAAAGAGCTATACAGGCATTAAGTCTAATTACTGGTATTGCTGCCTGATCGCTGGCAGATATAGATAAAATGCATATGGAACCAATCCGGATATGAATAAAATAGCTGCCAGTCCTCTGTGCTGTGGGTTTGCTGTGAAGGGATTGTGTTGCCAAGACCCAAAAACAAATAAGAAGGAGAGAGCACACAGCAAAGGGCCAGAGCCACGCCATGCCACATTGCCTCCTGCCAGAAAGGGACAGGGCTGCTGCCTGGTCTGGGGAAAAGGCCACCTGAAAGTGGGGGGAAAAAAGGGTTTTACACTGAATACACTGCAATGTGAAATCCTGCAGAAGTCAGGGTTTGGGTCTGTGAAAGCTTTCGAGGCCCACAGTTCGGGTGGGGTGTGTGGATATACACACACAGACACCCACTGGATGGGCCCTGCTGCTCAGTGCTGCTCAGGAGCAGCAGACCCTTGCTGGGTGCTGCAACTCCTGCAGCACCAGCCTTGCCACCCACACGACCAACGTGCTGCATAAAAGGAGAGATGAATTATTGAACGTAGGAGAAATGGGGGAAAACACCTCAATGCATTTCATATTTTCCTCAAAAAATCTGAGCTTTTTGGATTAAGGCTCTGTTTTCACAAAGCATAATACTACTTCTTTTCCTTTAATTACCTATTACTTTCTGCTTGACACGAGCTCCTGATTATCATGGCAACCCAAAGGGCTGCACAGCTCGTGGAAAACCAGGAAATTCCAGCACCAACTACACTCCTGAATGTTGGTCCTTTTTTCTGCTCAGAGAGTGTACAGGCTGCAAAACACAATCTGTATTTGTGCCCCCCAAGCCAAAGGGGCTCCTAAACAATCTAAAGCCCACATGACACCACTGATGCTGAGATTTCAGGGCAAAAGTGTAGTCACCACGGCGATATCAACTTACCTGAGCTGGAAAGCTGAGCTGGAGAGGCTGTACCACACTAGAAAAATAGGAAATTAACAGCCACTTTGCTGAAAACTATTTGTGGCATAAAAACTTCCATTTTCCAAAGAGCCACTGCTCTTAAAAGGTGCCACTGGTGCGTGCTGTGACAGGCCAAGGGATGTGATGTCAGCTGCCATACATCAGCAGCATCATGGCCTGTAAGGGGTTCAATGTAAAGAGATGAGAGTGCTTCAATGTCTCTAATCCAGCAGAAACCATTCTGTAAAACGGTCCTGAGTGGAAAAACATGGGGACTTTGGCAGGCCTTGGTGTGAGGGCCAAGCTAATGAGCACAGCAGCACTGGACCAAATACATTACTTAAGAGCTGCATCCTCCAGGTTCACCTTAAACTGATTTTTCCCCCCATTTCCCCCCCTCTTTCTCTAATGGTTCTGTTCTAGGTTGGAAATCTCAAGTGCAAGCACAGTGAACCATTAAAGAGCAGCTCACACATCTCTTTTATTCCCCTATTTTCATCTTTTGAAATGAAGGAATATATCATCAGGTTAACTTTGACTTTGCAGTGCTCTAATGAGTTAGTCAGAGTTTATTTATGTGGAAAGGATGAATGGTTCCCTACATGTTAATAGCACAATCAGCAGCAAACCCCTCAGCATTAATATTTAACATCCTTTGTTATGTACATGCCTGGCTGTTATTCAGAGAGGGCTGAGTCAGGAGAGCAGAAGCTGCTGGGAATTGAATAAGCATTATTTGTGGGATTTCTCTGAGTGGGAAATGGATAGAAGAAAAGACATCATTTTTATGTGTGGCAGCCCAATTGTCAAGAAACTGCATTTGTAGATAGTGTATAAAACATGCAAAGAACTGCTGCAATGGAACTCTGGCTTTTTGCATTACCTGATTTCTTTAATGTCATTGCCTGCTTACTCTTGCCTTGTACATGCAGACAGGTATTAATTTTATGAGACAGAGGGAGAAAATCCAACAGACCAAAGCCAACATATATCCCCTGCAAATTCATGATTATTCATGTAAGACAGAGAAATCTCAGAGAAAGAGCCAACCTTGCATATCCATAGCACAGTCTATCTCCCATCTCTTATCCAGATTTCCTATGAGTTAGACAACCAAGTAAAATAAGAATGTGAATCTGACATCATTAACACTTCTTCTCTTTTATATACACAAATATATTAAGTCTATGTATAATATCAAATAAATATTAATCTTAAATCTGTTCTTCCTCTGCACCCACTGTGATACAACTGCCAGTTACAGATCGTTCCATCCTGCTCCCCTGTACAGAACAGATACCAGCAGTGTCTTTCCAGATAGCAGAGCTATGGCTGTTTTTCAATTTAAATTGCCCATAAATGCTTCACTTTCCATATTTCCATGATTATGCCATAACTACAGCAAATGGCCTAAGCCTGGTGTACAGTAATCATTTCCCCTGAGTGATTTTCAGAACACTCTGTTAGATGTGGGCATCTAAGGGATAAGAAAATGTGCTATATTGCATTACAGAGAAATTAAATACGAAGCTGTAATTTCAGATGCAAAGACTCAGGTTTCAGCTTTTTTCTTACTCGTCTGGAAGAGCCTTTATTCTTGAAGCTGTGCTTTCTGGGGAATTTCCTTGAGGGAAGCAGAGGGGCCTCTCCCTCCTTCAATAAAAGGCAGAGAAAAAGGGAGCTTTGGTATTTTCAAACAAAGTCACCTTAGCTGTTCACTCATGTCTTTGCTTCTCATCCTGTGCACAGGGCTGCTCGACGCTGGATCAGAAGGGACTCTCCTGTGAGTTTGATGTGCACAGGGCAGGAGCCTTGTGGGCGGAAGGCACCACAGCCAGGCTGCTTTCCAGCAACGCATCTGGACGGGGAAAGGGATGGGGAGATGCTTTCATAGGATGCAACAGGAAATGGTGTGGAAAAAGAAAGAATTGCTGATGATCCTGAAAGCATTTCAGGTATTTGCACCACTGGGTTGTAACTTTGTGGTATCACCGACCACCACTGAGGCTCGACGTGAACTGCTCACGGGGCAGAAACCAGGTGTAAAAACGGAGAGAAAGGGGAATACTTCCCCGAGTAGGAGTGAAGAGGAGGTGGAGGAGAGCAGAGAGAAGCATCGCTCTGGAAGCACAGGGGGAGAGTGAGGAGCCAGCGCCTGCGAAAAGCTGTGCTGCAGTGCGGAGCTGCCTACAGCAGGTGGCAGCAGGGAGACGGGACGGACCGACGGACGGACTGATGCATGGACGGACGCATGGACGGACGGGATGCTGCCGTGGCCAGGGCTGCCAGAACTCCACACAGCCCTCGGGAAATTCGTCAGCCTCCTAATAACTCCTGTGTACCATCAAAAAGGCAAAAAGAACGCAAAGAGTGAATAAAGTCACGAAATCGGCAGATCACTCGGTGTAAAGAGCTGAGACAGCAGCTGGCTGATGTGCTGGAAGCATCACACCATTGAGGCAGCAGATAGGCACTAGTGGTTATTTTTTATTCTGTAGTTATTTCAGTAGCTCTGTCCTAGCACCCAGGTGTCACAGTCCCCTGGGTTCACCCCTGAGGAGCTGTATTTGCCTACACAAAGCTGCTGAGTGATGATCTACAAGTGTAGGCCAGAAGATGAACTAATTTGAAGAAGAAAAGGGAGATTTGCTTTCCTACTTTCAGCCTGATTTTGGTATAATATCCACGCTCTATAATTTCAATGTTACATATAAACAAACACAATGATGATACATCTGTGTTCATGCCTTCATTCCTGTTACTGGCAGGTCCTTCAGGAAGTCACAGATGCAAATCTGCACTTGCTGATCCCCCAAACCCCAGGATTTACTGACCATTTCTCAGTTCATGTTTCTCCTCTCCTCAGTGTCCAGCTGAATGCCAGTTGCACATGCATGTTTGCCTTGCAGCAGGGATTTCCCTAGCAGGGATTAGGTAGGGCCCCCCTTTCATACAGCCCCCAGGGCAAGACAAAAAGGAAACCCTCAAGCTTTTGTCTTTGCAAAGTGTGTGACGGCTCTTTATTGGAGTTAATGAAGAAAACACACAGTTTGGGAGTTGCATGATTCGTGTTTGTCCTCTGCAGCTCCATGTAAAACCACAGTGTCAGAGGGTCTCACCAGGCAGTGTGACAGGTCAGCATGTGACCACAAACACCACTGGCAAGACACACAGGGTTAAATATTCTCAGTAGGGATGGGCACACAGGCTTGCTTGATGCTAATAAAGATGCTTTTGTCTTGTCCAGCTGGAAGCAGGAGTGACTAGATACCCCATGAGAAAGCTGGCTCTCATGTGATTTCCAGGTCATGTTTTTCATATCCCATAATCTGAAATCACACTAGAGACAGGGCCCAGTCCTGCTCTGAGCTTCTGGGGCATCCACTGGCTCGCTGCTCCTGGCCCAAGCTCACACAGATGGCTTCTCTAAACACAGCTGTGCAGCACCACTGTAGAACAACAGCCAAGTATCTGTGTTCAGCGGAAAACACAGAGCTGGAATTGTTAAGCAATATGCAGAAACCTAAAGAGAGTATCTCAGAGATGCCTGTGTACCACTTGAGTGTGGTGGAATTGCTAGGGCACTGCAGATTCAGTTTCTGGCCTTCTTTTGAGCACTTGCTTGTAGCTTCAAGCAATTCAGTACATGAATGATCAGAGAGGTGGAAACTGTGCTGCAGAGTGGAGCAGGGGACACAGAAGAGATGGCTGGCAGTGTCCACCATGGGCAGTGCCCAGTGTTCCTGTTGCTGCTCCATGTGTACCGAGCGGGAGAAGACAGAAGTGAAGCAAATGTAAACTCAACTTCTTTTCATTTTTCTCTCCCTCTGCAAGCATCTAAGCACCAGTTTACTTCCTGGGACTGCTGGGTCCCTGGATCTGCTCCTTTTACTTGGCAGGCAGCTGCCTGCCAAGAGCTGAGACTCTTCGATGCCACATAGCCCCAGCCCTCACCAGAAGGAAGCATCTCATCCTTGTCTACAGCAGGGATGAGGTGCCAGTCAGTCAGCAGCCTCATTTGTCTGGAGTTCAGCCTTGTCCCTACTTTGTTTGTTTCTTCTCATGGCAACAGACAAGCTTCAGAGAAAGTTTTTCACCCACTCATTTTACCTGATAACAGCCTTGAACCAGCATCTGTTTGCCTGCAGGCACAACTTCTTGCTGCTAGTTGGGACCTATTTCTTATGAATTGTTGCTAAATGATGTCACTTTGGAATGAGCTCCCAACAAGCTGTGTCTGTGCTACCTGAACTCCAAAACTTCTGAAGCTTTGCTACTGCTGGTGTCCGAAGAGTACAGGGACAACCAGAGATGTCAAACACATGGGATTCATCCCTCACTTTGCTCAAATGGCACTAGGCAAGCCTTTCTTGTTTTAAAGCTGCCTCCTCCCTGGGGGAGTAGGAATGTGGGTGCAGGGGTCTGTGCTCTGCTCACCTGGGTATCCCTGAGCCTGCCCTCCTCCTACCCGTGGGAACGCTCCTGTTCTGCTCCTGCTGTGGCTGGGTGTGCTCCTGCACCAGCAATGCCTCTTCTCCTCCACAGTACACACCTGGCACTGCTGGGCTCTGAGCCGAAGGAACAGCAAAATGACAACCAAAGCCAGCAGATGAGCATTATCTGGCTCATCCCAGCCAGCACTGACATTTGGGCTGCTCTCTCCAGCCCACTGCTGCTGCACACCCCTCACCCTGCCTCTGCTGCTCTGCTGGGGCTGGCACTGAGAGGGGAACACAGGTAATGCACGGTGGAAATTGCACTCAGCTCCTTCCTCAGCTTTCAGGTCTTCAGCAGCATTTCACTGAGAAATGTGGCTATTTCAAAACCTTGCAGTTTTGAGCTGGTTCAAGCACAGACACCCCTGTGACTTCCAGTTTGGGGTTGGTCCCTGGCAGGGGGGATGCTTGCCCACAGAAATGTTGCATGGATGCTCCCAGGGATGGGCAAGGGGACCTCAACCTGCCTGGGGGAAGCAGGCTGTAGTAGGAGAAACACCAAGTGTGATTTTTTAGGATCATGTAATTTTTTAAGATTGGCACAGAGACCAGTTAGCCACCACAGACGCCCTTTGGCCATCCCTGAGAGTGTTCAAGGCCAGGCTGGATGGAGCTTTGAGCCTCCTGATCAAGTGAAAGATGTCCCTGCCCATGGTGGGGAGTTGGAATAAGATGCTCTTTGGGGTCCCTTCCAACCAAGCCGTTCTATCATTCTGTGATCCGTGTTGAGTCTGGATGTAGTTCAGCACAGCTACAAAGCACCGAAGGTCCCCGCTCTGGTCACACCTGCCTATCTCCTATTTTCAGCACAACAACAGCATCATGTTTTAGCTCTTGGTTGGACCAGCAGGCTGTCATTCCCTCACACTGGTGTTATTGTAAAGGAGGTGGAGTGATCTGAACTACAACACCGTTTTCAAACACTTCTCTGACATGTTCTGGACCTGACCCTGTTGGGTGTGGGACCAAAGACAAACACAGTCACACGCAGACACACACTCCTACGTGTAGACACCCTTCACAGCCTCGTGTTTCTTGCTGTCTGATGAACAAGGGACCAAATGATCTGAGGGAATGTAACTTAGCACCAGGACCCAGTGCAGCACAAAATCCCACTTGGTGCCAAGGACTTGTGATTTATGCTTTTGTTTCTGCAACAACAGACAGAGGCATAAAAATTTTTTTTAGAAAAGGAGCTTTGCTGGATTTTCCATCCCCTGCCGAGACACAAAGCCGAATGGCAGCCAGTATTCCCAGCAACACCCATGGTTAAGCACCAGTGCTGTTGCCAACTCCTGCAATCTTATCACAAGCACCACAGCGTTTGCTTTCCTTTCTTAAAGCCCCAGCTCCTGGAGTCATGGGATTAAGCAGGCAACTCAGCTTTTGATTTTAATAGCAGTTTTTATCCCTCACTGTTAAGAAGAAAAGCTTTTGAGTGGGACAGGTTCAAACCTACAGAGGAAATAAATAAGAGTATCTACTTAAAATCTGGTATTTTTTAAAGCCAATTTCATTTGGAGAAAGAGTTCTGTACATTTTGGAGAGCGGAACATCTCAGCAGCTAAAGGAGTCCCTTAAAGAGCTAAAAAACTTAGTCTCAGCTGAGAAGATGCTGCAGGGGGAAAGTGGACTTGGGTTTTCATTTCTTTATCCTGTTAGAAAGATCAGCAAAGGGAGAACATGTGGGTTCACTTGCTAAGGCAAAGCACATTTTGTGTCAAGAAGCCAACATTAAATTTCAAAATGTTAAGACTGAGACTCCATAGAAAGGGAATTAAGCTCAGTAGATAAACCTTTGTCCCAAGGTGAGACTGGTGGATGGCACTGATAGATCAGTGCTCTAGAAGGAGAGGGATCAGCATCTTCCATTTTGCAGCACTTGCTCCATGTGCTGGAGTCCTACAAGACAGTCAGAGGCCTGGACAGATGTCCCCAGAGCTTGCAGCCCCCAGATCCTCATGGGTGATCTGCTCTGGCTCTCCTGCTCCTATTGCAACTTATTTGGATCTGGAGCTGCTTCAATATTTTTGTCCTATCAAATGCCAAAAGCAACTTCAGTGCAAAGCAAGTAATTAAGAACAATAGTTACGCAGATGCCCTCAGAATGGGGCCATCCACTGTTTTGCTGCAATTTTTAATAATTTTAAGCTGAAAAAGCTTGTATGATCCTTGAACACGTCTACAACTTCAAAGTACAAAATGGGATGCTTTAATAGACCATGGTGAAAATTGTTCCCATAAACGATGAGAAATGTTTAAATCAATAAAATGTTTGTTTAGATGTCCATATGGAGAATAGACACAGTCTGTTGCTCTTCATATTGGATTGATCCCACTGTGTTAAATTACAGCTGGGTACAGCCCTTCATCATTTACTGCACAGCTTGACAAGCATGTAAAATATTCACACTGAGCGCAAAAATTTTGAGTGTCTGATCTCTGCATTGTCCTTGTCGCTTCCTCCCAGCCAGGGCCAAATTAAAGGCTGCTTAATACAGGGGGAAGCTTTGCTGCAGCTCTCCTACAAGCCTTTGGCCCCGTTACCCAATATCCTCCCGGCTGGCCTGCGGGAGCGAGCAGCTGGGGAGCAGATGCAGGCAGCTTTCCACACGTGATGGCCTGTCTGCCACAGCCCTTGCATTTGGGTTTATCAGCTGCTCTGGGCTGTTGATCATAAATATATAAATGCAACAGAAACCCGGTCTTAAAAGAGTAGCTGCTGTCTGAAGGTGCCTGGTCTGTGCTTCTGAGAGGGTGACAGCAGTGACGGTGGGTAGTGGGAGGAGCAGCCAAGGCACTGAAGGGGATCTGGGAGCTCTGGGTGCTGTTCCCACCCAACCTGGGTGATGCAGCTGGCATTTGCCTGCCTGTACCTCTCCTCAAAACACAGCACAGTGTGGGGTGCTCCCCATGAGGACCACAGAAGGAGGCCAGGAAGGTCAGTGACAGTGCTTTTAAAGCCATCTGAAATTCAGTAGCCAAAGGACCTGTGAATCAGAGTACTAATTCTGGGGACAAACGGATCTTGAAGTTGAAAACGTACACATGAAAGCAGCTGCCTGTGCATCCCATTGCCCTGTGAAAGCAGGCAGGCCTGTCACTCCTGCCCACAGGCAGCTCTGGCAGACACATGGTGTGCCCAGCCAGGTCCGTCAGAGAAGGCAGCTCCTGAAAGCCCCATCCACCAGTGGTGGAAGGAGGACAGCTCTTGTACTCTTCTCCACTTGAGCCTCTGTCCTACCAAGGATGGGCAGGGGGAGCATTAAGGAAGAAGTGGGACTGGCACCCTAACCCTGCCTTGTGGAACAGTGCTGATCCTGGGCTGACTGGCAAGGCTCAGAGGAGAGCTCAGGCTGGGCTCCGACACAGGAAAACTGTATAGACACAGTCCTGGCTGTGCAGCCCCAAGAGGCAGCACATCGCAGGTTCTACTCAGGAACTTGGACCAAGCTTCACAAAACCCCTTCTCAGTCCCATTTTGGGATCCCAGTGAGTGCTACTGTGCATCCTGCAAACTCACTCTTCTCAGGATCTTGCTTTTCCCTTGGGAAATGGGGATCTGTGCCCTGCAAAGCCTGGTCAGTGGCATGGCATCCGTATTGGAGCAGGGAGAGAAGCAGGAAAAGGAAGCACAGCTGATGTCCTGACCAGAGCCGGCAGAGGCCACTGCTGTATGCTTAAAAATAACTCCAGGCTGAGGTCTCTGATGTGGGCTTCACTCCCAGGCATGCTTCTCCCTCCAGAGTGTGTTTTTCTCTCTTCTCCGTGGTGTCATGCCTTGGCTGCAGGATCCTCAGGCGTGTTGCAAACTCTGGGTCAGAGCCACGCTTTCTGCTCTCTGCAAAGGGGTGATGTCAGTGTCTGCATCCCTCCCTTCCTCGCCCCCGAACTCACCATCGTCACCAGACGAGCCGTCAGAAACCACTGCTAGGAAATGCAGGTCCCCAAGGGGCTACTGCACTCAAAACCAAATATCTTTAAGGCAGTGTGATATAAAGACTTTTTTTTAATGAGAAAGAAAGCAAAATGAAATCTGGATCCTCTCAGACATGGTAACCTCAAAAACGTGGCCACCTTTCCCCAGGGCATGGTCTGCTCTCCTGCCTGAATACTCTGCCTGTGCCCTCTGCAGTACCTGGCACCTGCCCTCCCAGCTTTGGGCTGATGTTGCTTTGGGCTGACCTTTGCCAAAGCTTTTAACCTTCTGTGTTTTCACTAAGATGATATAAAAATGATACAAATTGGGCTGAACAATGAAATCCATAAAAGTATTGCTGCCTTGTTGCAGTTCCACAGCTCAGGTCTGTTTGTACACACCCAGCGATGATGGAGCTATATGTGAGGTGCCTTTGATGCTTGAAATGGCTTGGATCTGTGAAAAGAAAGCTGAGCCATGCCTTTACTTTAGTGAAGTGAACAGAGAGGTGACTATAAATGCCAGTTACTACTCTTCAAAAAGGCAGCAATGTGGAAAAATAAGTAGGGCACCATCAGTAAAGTCAACAGTTCTTTCTAAAATAGCTTAATTTCTTTAAATAGCTTTCAATAAATTTTAGATTAGTTTAAAAAGTTGGGGTTTTTATATGAGACAGAGGGCCTTTTTCACTAGAGGATGAAAGAGGGTGCTAATTTTTCAGAAATCTGGCATTTTTTCAGTGTGTGGCTTTCAGATTTATGAAGACAAACTTGCTCCTTGTGCCTGTGTTTTATCATCTCGTTACTCCCAGTACCAGGGGGAACAGTGTGCTCTCTCATGGTGTACTCGAGTGGAAATGCTGTGCCCCAGTCTGTCTTGGTCATAATGAAATGTGGCTGAGCACATTCAGCTTGTTCCAGCTGATGTTACACCTCTTTTTGCTCTCCAAGTGGAAATGTAGTCATCACAGGGTGTGTATGTGTGGGGGAAATGCCTTCCCAACGGGCCCTTTGGGATCTGGACACGGAATTAGCAGTGTTGCCTAACTAAGGAGCTGTTAGATGTGGGTGTAGATTCAGCCCAGCCTGGAGTACTCTCAGTTTTGTGACCAAACTTGTAGGACACATAGAGCCAGAACCTAAATGTGGATAAGGTTTACTACTTCCTGTCAGTTTACCAATCTGTTCAGTAATTCTGGCTTCTTTGATTAGCTATTCCAACATTTCTAAATGCAAGTATTAATTAACTGCTATTAATTTAGATGGGTCACTGTTCATTTCCCATCTATGACTGCATAGTCTCGTTCCCAGTTTGACAACTGAAAGTGTGACTTCACAACCTGCTGCCAAGGTGGTGCCAAGCACAGAAGCTAACCATCCTCAATTATCACTTTCCCTTCCATCCCTAAATAGAAAGGACATGTGCAGCAGCACAAGCATTATCTGCTCAACTGGTTTGTGTAAGCAGCTCATTTCTGGAAGAGGATCTCCAGCTCGCTTATCCCCAGCATGCTGTGTTGCAAATAAGTCCAAACTTTCAGTCCTCTGCCACAGAAAATAAGGTCCAGAGGGAATTATCAACACTTTTCTCCTTGAGAATATTTGTAGATTTGCAGTCACCGTTTTTCCAGTTTGAATCAAGGAGCGGCGTGGGTGTATTGGGTGAAGAATTAATGTTAGTCACTGATGCTACATCATCAGTGCTGTGCCTGAATCGCTCAGACAATTTAAAAATGCTGTTTCGAACCCATAAAACTGAACTGGTCTGGCTGTTGCTTCTGTTGCATCAAAGCACCAGAGGTGACAATCCTTCTGCCTTTCGAGACTCAACCCAAGTAGGCCCAGCTGTTTATTGTGAGGATACCCCTGACCTGCACTGCTAAAAGCATGACACCAATGTGGGGTGTAAGCTTGGTTTAGAGAATCTTCTAGAGCAAGTGGCAAGGAGAGATAATGGCTGGTTGGACCAGGAGTCCAGGGGTCAAGAAGTAATTGATGGGAAAAGTGCAGAAGATATTGGGATCCTTATGACAATGGGAGAAGAAAAAAGCAACAGCAGCAAGATGTGCTCTAAAAGCTTTAGGAATTAGCGCTTCAGGAGGCAGAAAATCCCCTGGGGACTAATAGCACTTCATGACACCCTATTTTTTTGATTCCTTGTACTTGTTTCAACCATTGAGTTAAGCAGCTGATGCCGAGTTAGAGTGGAAATTGCCCAGGGAAGGCATGTGGTGGGAATGTGTGTGGAGGTAATGGCTTTATCTTGACTGGCCCTGAGGGGCTAAGAGCCAAACAAGAGCCCAATAATGGCTGCAAAGAAAATAAATGCTGTTCTCCATCTAGTGAGTATGGGTCACACACAAATGGCTGTCAAAGAAAAGGGTTTCAGGCAGGAGAGTCAGACACAGCTCTGCAAGGTGTTAGATGGCAGAAATCTCCAAGGGGAAAAGAGGATGGATAGTTCATTGCTTGAGATACTTCAAGTTCAACTGATAAAACACTAGAAATAGACTCTGGGGAACTAGCTGAAGTAGCAGAAGTAGTGTTAGGGTGTGGGGAAGCCTGATACGTGACCTAATGGCTGTTAACTTCTGTGATCCTACAAAGCCATAGTAAAGAGACATCTGTGCCTCCCCCTGCCAAACACAACCAGCTCCCTTCCTCACTCAGCCTTTCAGCACACGCTCCATCTGCCATATTGCACAAGCCAGGCACACAATAAACCACTGAAAACAACCAACACCCTTCATAGATAAGGGAAGGTGATTGTCTCCCTCTTTATTTTCACTTTTATCATAACCGTCCCCGTGCTTTGTTCTGATGCACAGCAAAGCATTATGCGCAAAGAACTAAACCGTTCACAGTCCATTAAGTTTCTGCCTCTTGTTCTCTCTTCTAGACTCCTGAGAAACTATATCAGGGTGAGTAGTTAGATGTTTGCTGCTGGTGGGAAAACCCCTCAAAGGTCTGCAGGGCGTTGAGTTTCCAGGTTTTTGCTGCCGTGCTAGAAGAGATGGGTGTTGAAAGCTGCACGCCCAGGTCTGAGGAGCAGGGAACACCACGGGTCATGCTCCAGACTGGTGCTGACTGATGGCAATAGCTGAGAGGGTGCAATAGCCATGACTGAGAAGAGGGGATTGCCTCGATTCATCTGAAAGCAAGGAGAGATGGGAAAAATTGGCACCCTGCAGAGATGTAGATATCAGTTAAGGCCCTGATATTTGGAAGCGATTGCTCTTCCATCATTAGCTGTCACATCTTGCACAATTAAATTGTGTGTGAGAATAAACATATTTAAACAAACATTTGCAGAAGCAATTATCAGATGGCATATACAGTCACAGCAAATGAGCAGGCAAATTCTGCCCATGAATTCTTAGCTTTAAAACTGCTTTAAAACTACGGATTTTTTCCAAGTAGCCTCATATATGCACAGCAAGATGTCTTCATGCACAGCTGTAAACTTCTGACCCCAGGCTATTTTCTTTGTGCGGTGATTTCAGCATAAGCTGCAATACTTGCTTTATTCTTCTGCCCACTACAACAGCTGAAAGAGTAAGTCAGTTCCTTTTTTTTATTTTAGAGATGCTCGGAAAAGGAACCGAATGTGATTACAGGAGTAACCTGATGGGGCCATTGGCACAGAGCAATAACCCTCCTGTTTCATTTTCGGAATGAGACACTTCGTGTGGCAGGAGCGTCTGGTTTTAATAATTACACAGTTGTAAAGGAATTGCAAATAGTTTTATTGATATTTGGATTAGTGAGTAAATCAGACCAATGATAGAGGGCGAGACCTGTTTGTCTGTCTAAGTTCATATACACTTTCAACAGTTCTTCACGAGCCAGTCAAATAAACTCTTCCCAATTTTTAAAAAGTGTAATTTCACTATCTTCAATGAGAAATAGTCATGTTAACACCATCCAAAGACAATGCTTTGCAGGACAAAGTTTGCCATGGGCACCTTTACTCCCAACTTGGTGCAATAAATAGGGGCTATTTTCAGGGATGTTAACTTGGTTCTCTGCCCATGTAACACTAATCCCTCAAATGTGGTTTGGAGTTGAATATATACATGCACCAATGCTCCTGGCCTGTGACAAACATGAGAAAATGGATGCCAACATTTGGAAACTTAGTGCAAAAGAGAGAGTCAAAATCAAAGCAAAGGATTTCGAAGGACATAGTCATGCGAGAGAACCAAATCTTATGTCTCTCTGCATAGCATCAAAGGGGTTTTTTTATATTTGAGACCTTAATTATGTGAGGCATTTAATCTCCTGTTTTGTTAAGCGATCTTGCTTGATGAGGTGCCTCTCAACTTTCCGATCTGTTACTGTAAGCACACAAGTGACTTTCTGCTAACCCAGGCAGCCTGTGGGAGGAGGGAGAAGCTAATAAAAAGGGAAACACAGCTTTGGCTGAAGTTCTCAAATGTAACGGCCATTTAATCGGTCACAAATGAATTCTCCAGGCTGGCAGGTTACCCAAGACAGCCACAGCCACAGACCCTGCCCACCTTGCCACCCAGGGCAGGTATGCCATAATACACTGCATCAACTTCACTAAAAGCATACTCAGATATGTCTAAGGATGGGTTAACTGCTCTGTGTTGACAAAAAAATTATAAAATAATTGTGAAGACAAAGACCTCATTAGCTGAAGTTGTCTGCCGACTGTAATGACATCCTGGACACCTGTCAATGAAGAGCTGCAGGGACGGAGGAGGCTGTTTGATCCTAATCTCTTTCTTGCCAGTCTGGATCAGTTCTGTCTCTGTTTGATCTAGCAGAGGTTTAAATGACCAGTGCAGTGGCCTGTTCTGCAGCCTGCAAGCCTGGAGATAAGTCTGCAGAAATACCCAGCTGACCTTGGAATGAGCTTTGCTTGGATTTGCTTACAGGTGGCGATCAAAAATACCGTATGACGGCTGCTTAGTGTGAAAGAGATCCCTTCCACACAAAAGCACGTCAGTGTTGCAAAACACAACTTGCTCAGCCGGGGATGCCAGAGATGCCGTACCCCATTCTTGACATGGGCTTCTTAGCCCAAGCTGCTAAGAAATTATTGAGAGGCAGTCTAGCATTACAGAGTGAGGGGAGACCCTGACAGGCCAGAATGCCAACCCTGCAATGTGTCCATCTCACAGCATGTCCCACAGGCCTGCTGCTGCAAATAGCCAGCCAAGCCCATGCTGTCCCAGCAGCCAGAGCCATTGCAACCGCAGGCAGAGAGGGGATTGGAGAAATGATGTGTTTATGGTGGCTCTCCTGGTCTGGAGAATGTGGAGAGATGAGCATCTGTGAGCCTGGTTTCTCCCTTTAGCACTAAGGACAACCACCCTACCAAAGCCATGGGCACATTCAGAATTAACTCCTCAGAGCTTGCCATGCTGAACCATATCCCACCACCACAAGCATGCACAGCCTCCAGTGAATGTCCAAGTCTCTGTTGTCCTTCCTGGCACTAGGATTTGTGTCAGCATACCTTCGATTTCCTAGGACCCACACAGCATTTGTTTACAGCACTTGGTAAAGCAGCTTCCTTTTTCCCTCTTGAGAACTGAGGTTGTTTCAACCTACTGCCACAAGAGATCTGCACTTGTAAACAGGCCAACTGTTCAGGCTGCAGAACAGAGATGCTCAATGGCCTTTTGTGCTTTTCTGTGACTTGGAAGTGTGTTAAGCTGAGGAAAACCACGGTGCATTTCTGCTGACCCTTGCGCACATCAGCAGTTCTGGTGCAGAAGTACGAGGACCATCTGGTGGATGTAAGTCAGCTTGCAGAGCTGGGCTGACTGGCAGTGGGTACAGAACTTGTGTGCGAGAAAATGGGGCTTCATGGGATGAGCTGAGGAACTTTCTGGCTTTCTAGCACTGGAAATCTCTATAACAGGAGTCTATTTTGTTCTCAAGATATGAAGCCAACTACAACAGTCTGCTACAGGTACATGTTGTAACACACAGGTGTTGGCAAAACAGTTGGTGGGTGGCCGATGATGGAAATTCAGAGCAGTTTTTAAAGCAGTTCATGTTCAACCCACAGGCTTTGTTCATGTGCCTGAGGAGGACAGTCCACGATGGGAGTTTCCACCCTGCACTTGGATCTCTGTGAAACACACACAATCCCTCTTTGCCTTCCTGAGGAAAGCATCTCTTTTGGTACTTATTTTTCATCTGGCAGGTTTGTGAAGATCCATAGGAAAATTTTGGGCAGATGTTTCATGAAAGGAGATGAATGAAAGAAAGTGCTTACGTGTTTGGATAAGCTGAACATATTTGCCATCACCTATGGTTCCCAGAACCTGGAGGACTCTCCTCTCTCACATTCAGCAGTTTGGGAGGTCTCATCCAGTCCATATACACCTACAGAGAAAACCTGAATAGTACAGGTCAAGGATGGAGCACTCAGGTCCCAGACAGAGAAGAAGATACTGCTGCACATCCACACTGTACACACAGTTTCAGCCTGTTTCACCCTTCATGATATTTGCAAGACTCAAGCAAATACTGTCAAGTGACCTAGATGTTGACAGTTTCTCTTACTGCCTGACACAAAGAGCAAATACACCCATGAGCTCTGGCATGGATTCAAGAGAGGGGTGCCATATGCGTTCACATCCTGGCCACACGTGGTGATGGCAACAAATAATTGGTTGCAAATGCACGTGTTACTTTCTTTATTAGTTGTTTTACTGTGGCATCTGCTGTATTGATTAATTTTAATCTACTTTGTATGTTATTTAGATCTGAAATTTAGTAGAAGGAAGGGGATGAGGAAACTGCTGTGATTTTTTTGGAGTATATTGCATTTGATTCATTTTATAGCCTATGTTGAGAAAAGCTTTTATCCTAGTCTGCTATCAATTTAACTCTCTGTGTTTGTAATTTTTTACTCCTGGGGTTCCACATAATTCAGTTTCACAAACGGATTTGATGGATGTTTTCTGATACTTCATTAAAGCCTTTTGGCATAGATTTGCCTATCCCTTGCTTTGCACGTACCTGGACAACCCTTGCTGAAGACAGAGATAGAATTTTATTAAATTAAAAAGTGTATTGAAAAGAACAGGATGGCCAGAGCAGATGATTGTAAACAGTGTCCATTGAAAAAACATGCAGTATAAAGCCCAAGTGAAAGAGAAAACTGTCCCAGGAGGATTAAAGACAGTTTTTGCAGCCTGCAAGTCCCCTTTCATCCCTCTTTCTGCTCTATCTACCATCTATCCCACTGGGCTGAAGGGAGGGCAAGCCTGCAGTTATATCGTGAGCCTCCTCTGCGACAAGGAAACACTGTCTGATCTTCAAAGGTCTGGCACAGGCAGTAGGAGGCTGTGTGAATTACTTCTGTGGTTGCTATTAGCATAGAATCACAGAATGGTTTGGGTTGGAAGCGACATTAAAGATCATGTGGCTGCAACTCCTGTGCTGTGGGCAGGGACATGTTCCACTAGACCAGGTTGCTCAAAGGCCCCATGCAATCTGGGTATTATTTCCTAGCCCGGGCAGGAGGGAATGAAATGTCAGCTTTTTTGCAATGCACCTGCACAGACCTTATCCCTGTGGGATGGCAAAGGTGATTGTGGAGCTCTTCTCACTCTTTGCTTGTTTTTATTTCTTCTTTCTGTGTCACAGTCCCAAGCCTGCCAGAGTTCAAAGAGTGTTTGGACAACACTCTCAGGCCCATGGTGGGATTCTTGGGGTGCCCTGCACAGGGCCAGGAGTTGGACTCAGTGATTCTGACTCAGCATATTCTATACTCCAGTGAAGTTAAGGATACAGATGTAGCAAGGCAGCAGGTGCAGGTACTACATGGGCTTCGCCAGAAGATTTCTTTGGTCTGGTGGATATTTAAAATGTGATGTGAAATACGATGATTTGTACCTGTCATAAATTCACGTGGGTGTGGTTCTGCTGCGGCTGTCAGCAAAGATATTCCCTTACCTGTCCTCATGTCCTTTAAACAATAGTAACCACAAAGTTTTGACCAGAAGAAAAAAAAAGCATTTATATCAGGGCTTTCAGTGATTTATGTAAAGGGGAGTTTTTAGAGTTTGGTGTTAGCACAGCTTATCAGCACATGGAGGGGCCCTGTGAGCTGAAGAGGTGGACTTGCTAGATGTGCCCCACCAATTGAGCAACTAAAATGACATCTGCATGAGCAACTGATAAGCACTGCCTCCCAGAATTGAGAAATCACCACAAAGATCCATGAGGAGCAGCTGGGGTACACGGTGGGCGACACCTACATGCAAGCCTGCACCCCTTCTCCTCCCACCAGAGCCCCAGAAACTTTCCACAGAGGGGCAGAAGAACCCAGGGAACTTGCTTTGAATTCAATAATTTAATTTTGCAGGTCATTAAGTGTTTGTGTTTTGGGTGAGTTTTACTGCAGTTCACCCATTCCACACCATCTCCTGTCCCAAGGGTGAACTCCAATGTCTGATGATTGTGACGCACTAAGAATGTTTACATTTTAACTGTGATATCTATAGTACACAGGAATGGGTTAACTTCTCCTGAAGGCTGCTTTCAGCCACAGCCCGTAATTTTGCAGCAAAGATTGTACCTCTCACAGGACTTTAGAGATGACAATGGTAGAGTTTGAAGAAGGAAAATGATATTAAAATCTCTTCAGGTGTAGATTCAGGTGCTATTCTCAGCTACCAGGCACTGGCTTCAAACAAGCAGGGACACACAGGAAACACCACACACTGTTGTCAGCCACAGTAATGCTTGGTGTCTCAGTTTTGTAGCTGCTCGGATGTGATGAAAACTAATCTTTAATAGTTGCTGCTTCCATCATTGCACTGCACTCTGTTTTCTATTCAGTTGCAAGGACAGCTCATTTCCAGCAAACAGGAACAATGCGCTCATATTGCTAATTCATGCCACTACACACAAATGTTCAGATTATGTTGTGCAGAACCAAATTCCAGTCTCATTCACGAGTGCAACTCGCACTGCAATCCAGTTCCCTAGCAAGAAGCAGGGAGCCCTGCAGGAAAGCTTGTGACAAATTAAAACCTGAAAGAGGCAATGAAAGAACATCTGATATATTTTATTTTATTTTTTATAGGGTTTGAAAAGCAGACCTGGACATATAGCAGAGTGTGGAACCCAGGGGAACTAGCGTCAGAGACGATTTGAAGGCAAATGATTTGTCAGGAGGTTGGCATCCACAGAGTGCTGCACAAATTTCCCTTAATCTACTGCCTCCCTGTTTTGGTTTGTGGTGCTATGTGGGTGCAGACAGGATATTTTGATATAAAGAATTTGGGGGTGGATAATTTAAAGACTAAAGTAGAGTGCAGACTAATCTTGGGGAAATGCAAGGTAAAAAGATGTGCTAAGAGCTGCTGAGAGCAGGGGCTGGGCATCTGAAGTGGTCGATGCAGCCTTTTTGTGGCAGATGCTCAGTGGTCTCTGGTCCTGGGGCATCAGGAGCCCTCCCATGGGCCAGGGGGATCAAATCTAAACTGAGACCCTGTCCAACCCCTTGGCAGTCTGGGGAGCTGCCTACCCACCCCACAGCACTGTCTACCTTTGTTAATTCCCTTCCTGAGCTACCACCAGTGCCTGGCACTCCAGGGGTACATGGGTGGCCAGAGAAGCCCACTTTGGCAGGGAATACTTCTCTTAGGAAAAATTACACCATCTCTGCCTGTGTTTTGATTCACCTTCCGTGACTGCACGGACCAGAACACCTTTCATGAATGGGGCCAACCAGCTGATCCTCCTGCTTTGATGCTAAGCTGCTGCGCTGTCTTTTCTCAATATTTTCCATGCTAATTTCCTTGCCCTCCAGTTTGGAATATTATGACTATGGGAAATGGCCCTGAGCAGCCCTGACGGCAGATGACCTTCACACTCTTCTGCGGAAAAGACACCCCAAAAGCATTTCCAAACTCTTTGCAAGAGCAGCATGTACGAGCCCATGTGCGTGGGCACGTACACAGCTGGTACAGACTCAGGGAGTCCCCGCTTTGGGACTTCTGACCCCTACTATGTGACACAGGGGCACCTACAGAAAGACCAGGGCTGTGTCAGCTCCAGGCGAGGCAGCAGAAGACAGAGATTGATTTGCCAAGATGGAGCTGATAAGCAAAGAAAATTCCATTGACGGACAACCAAAAGGGTAGAGCTAAAGACCTCGGTGTTCATGTTATGGAAAATTTCAGGCAGGTGTTATCTATTACCATGCTATTTCACTCACGATTGCTTCAGATGCGATGAGGTAGGTTGGGCTGGGCTGGGCTGCGTCAGTCATTGTTTGGTTGGTGTATTGTAGGGGACAGTTTCGTCAAGACGTGGCCTTTCACTAGATGGTGCTCTTTGCTGAGCCATCGCTGTGTCTGGCCCCTCTTCTTGGATCGGGGAAGTTCCAAGTGATCTGCCTCGTAAGCCCTTCTCATACAGATGGAAGGAAGGCAAAGCAAAATGTTTTTCCAGGGTCCCCGCTGTCATGTGCCTTATTTTATTGGAGCCATATAAGAAAAAACTTATACCTTTATATCTGATTGTAACGGGTGTACAATGCTGGTACATTCCAGTCTCCAAAATGACCAAAATGCACAAGCATTGAAACTATTTTTATTGTTTCAGTTGCTTTCAACCGAATCAACGGTGCATATTTTGGAAGCCAATGCCAAGTTCATGTGCAGGGTTTTCAGCAGATTATCTTCTGCACCGTACACAGTGTTGGTTTTACTGTTCCACCTAAGAGAGAACATGATGTACGGGAATTTCCTGCAGCCTTCTCCCAGTGCTCTGACCAGCAGCAAGGTCTCTGGAAAGAACGGTCGAGTATTTTTGGGGCGGTTCTCATGAAGTGACACATGTTAAGCTCAGTGCTGATTCTGCCTTTGCACATGTGATCATCCAGCCGCTACCAGGGCTAGCGGGCTACACATGTGTGCAGTAGGAGAAGCCAAGTGGAAATGTTGGGCCACCACATGTACACATTCCCAAAGAGCTTCCAACAAAAACGGTAACTGAAGGCAAGTCGCCACCACAAGAGATCAGGCATCTTCGTTCTGCAGGGCGTCCTCCAGCCCAGCCACACACGGACCACAGACCACATGAGCTCATTTGCTAATGGTGGGTTGCCGTTTCTACTGCTTTTCCGGGGCAAGCCGTGGGAACGGTACGGGAGATGTTCCTCCATCAAACCTACACACCACACACAGCCGTAGGAGAACTGGGATAGAGGGTGAGGAGCAGGATGAGGCTGCGGGCTGGGTTGACTCAAATGGAGCTGCTGGATTTGTGACAGGTACAGATGTGCTGCAGATCCCGTTCACAGATGGACGGCTTGTGCTCTGGGCACTAGAAGGCTTTAACTGCTGGAAGTGGGGATGCCAGAACTCCAGCAACCAAAACAGGCCCTATAGACGGAGCTCAGCATGTGGGAAGGCAAGATCCAAGAATCCTAGAATGGTTTGGGTTGGAAGGGACCTTAAGCATCATCCAGTTCCAACCTCCCTGTCATGGGCAGGGACACCTCCCACTAGCGCAGGTTGTTCAAACCCCCATCCAGCCTGGCCTTGACCTCCGGGCATGAAGCAACCCCCAGATCCCCCTCCGACAAAAACAAACCCGCAGCCTAAGGAGCTGCCTGCGCGCTTTCCCACCCGCACCACCATGTTACAGACACGCCTCTCCCCGAGCAGCCGGGAAGGGGCACAGGCGAGGGAGAAGCCCCCAGGGCGCAGAGCGGGGCTTTCCCCAGCGCTGCTCACGGCGCAGGGAAGGCCGGCCGGAGCTCAGCCCCGGCCAGAAGCACCGGTGCCGCTCAGCCCCGCAACTGCCCGGCTCGGGGCGGCCCCGCACTGCCCGGCCCGGGGCGGCCCCG
>VZRQ01008680.1:305-51773 GCA_013397975.1 Machaerirhynchus nigripectus | reverse complement strand
GAGGGGTGGGCGCTCCCCGGGGACGGGGGTGTGCGGGAGCCCCCCTCCCCTTCCCGTGCCCTCGCACGCTTCCCCCGCCCTTCCTCCTCCTCCTCCTCCTCCTCATTCTCGTCCTCCTCCTCGGGGGGGTTTTCTCCGCGCAACTTCGCGTGGAGCCGTTCTGGGCGGCCCATGTCCTCCGCGTGGCTTTATTTCTTTTCATTTTACGGCTCTCGGTAGTTTTTCATTTATTTGGAGTGTTTTCTCGCGCGGCTGCTCCCCGCCGCTATTGTCTGCGGGCCGGGGCCGGGCGCGGTCCCCCCGCAGCCGGGCGGGGGGGGCGGCCCCGCTGCCGGGGGGACGCGCGGGGACGAGCCCCGGTGTGCCCGGGGGTGTGCCGGGGACACGCATCCGCCTGGCCCCCAGCCTCCCTCCCCGCTGGGATTACGGATATCCCCGTCGGAACCCCCCTCCAGGCTCGCAGACACAACTTTGTGTCTCAGTTTATTGCACAGAAAGTTACTGGGGGTTCGTATCAAGAGTCCCCCGCAACACGCTGGTGTTGGTTTGTGTCACCTTTGGGTCTCAGTGGCCTTTGGTGTCACTCAGAGGGTCATTGCCGTGGGGCCTGTTTCATGCGTTCGCTCTGTTGCTTGAAAATATAATTATTTTTGTTCCTTCTCGAGTGCAGACGCTTCTTCTGAAGCAAATGCAGGAGTTTCTGGATGAGGATTGCGAAATGGTAGTTTTTCTTAACCTGTAAACTGGTGGGGTTTATTAATCCACCTTCTGTGACTGTGTTGTCCCCACAAGTCATATAGAGGAGTTGGGATTTGCAGTCTGATTTTGCTGACCTCTGGAATTGGTTCTGCTCCAGTGTCCTTTACAGGGCTTCATGTTGGCTGGAGATTGGAAGTGGGGAAAAAAGCGATTTATAAAAAGTTTGGGTTTTTTTAAGAGTGTGTTGTACCAGTTCTGCTGTGGGTGACCAGATAGGCATTTGATAAAGGGATTAGATATCCTGTACTGCTGTAGGACAGTTGGCCACTGTGGCTCTCTGTAATCTCCGTCAGCCGTAAAACTTTAGGTACTCATGGAGATATGCGATGCAGTAGAAATATGTAAAGCATGTAGCTTCAGAGCTGAGTTTAGACAGTTGGTCTGAGATCCATGGATGTCTTGTGTGCTGGGAGTTTTGGCTAATGTAATCTAATTGCTTTTAAAGGGCCCAGCTACATTAATTCTGTTTGTGGTGGCTCTCTTGAGTCCCTTGTTGGGTGTGTTTCTCGTGTTTTGCACGCCTTTGCTGAGCTGTTGTGGAATTGTAAGGGTGAACAAAGTTCCACGTGGGTCCTTGAAGGTAAGATACTAATCATTCATTTTGTTAGTGTTAGGGGAGATGTAGTTTTATACATAGATACCTTAGTAGTGGGAGTAGATTGATGTTAACCTCATACCATCCCTGTCTGTGGATAGAAGCTGCTGTCTGTACTAGAGGGACCTTAGCTGTGTTTTGGGACATGGTGACAGTGTTTTGTTCGCATGCTTCAGATTGGGTTTGTTTGGGGTTTTTTTTTGTTTTTTTTTTTTTTTTTTTTTTTTTTTTGCAAGCCTGATATCAGGGTAAGGGTTCATTAGGCAAGGTGAGGATCATGTGGGCATGTGTTTTCCCTTGGCACGAGTTCAAGTGCGTCCCTGTTGTCCGCGTTTGTGGGTTGAGCCTCTCTGTCGCCCGTCTGTCCTTGCAGCGCTGCCCAGTGCTGGGCAGACGGGCTAGCCTGGGGCTGTTGCTAGAAGGGCACGGGTGTTGAGTTCTGCCAAGCAGACAGGTTTTGTAGGTAGTCTGAATGACGAGTCCCCCGCAGGTAGTGTGGATGAGCTGTGCTGCATGATGGTGTTCCAGCCTGGCTCTCCTGCCCAGTTCCGGCGGCCACGGATGGCCGGCATAGCCCGAGAGGTGAGGACATGATGTGTTCGAAGTAACAGAGTCCAGCCGGGGACTGCAGCCAGAGGGAAAGGCAGGAGCTCGATGTTCCTGATTTACAGCTTCTCTGCATCAAAGGAGGGAAACGCAGTTAAGAACTCAAAGCCACTCGTAGGAACAGAGCTCTGCCAGGCACTATCCGATGATGGATGTTTTTAAACACAGTCTGCGTAGCGCAGCTTTGAGACTCGGGCATATGCAGAACTCACTAATCTCTCAGCAGGATATACTTGTGAGTAAGCCGTGTTCTGGTCTAGGGTACACTCCTGTGCTAAGAGGAGGATTAAGTATTGTTAAAGGAATCTGGTTATTCTATCCAAAGCATGAATTAAGAACAGCAGTCAATAAATTATACTGGAGGAAAAAAACATTGGTAGGTTTATTGGTGGTGTTCACATGCTCCTGTGTTACAAAAGCAGTGGGGTTCTCTCATATAATTTTCTGCTGGAATTATAAGTTTTAATAAATAACTACTGAACAAAAAAATTGTTAGTAGAAGCTGCAGTGCCTGCTGTACCTACTTCTTCTCCACTGTTTCCAGGACACCAGCATATCAGTTTTCTCTGCCTGGTATTTGGTGGTGATCTACTCACCAATAAAACCGACCTTGAAGCAGCTTGGAAGCTTTTGTGCTTATTACTGTAGTTGGTTATCTCTGCAATCTACTTGAGTGCTATTAAATGCTGTTTCTCTAGGGGTTCCCCACACAGGCAATAAATAGCCTGAAGTCAGCTAAACCACACAGCTGATTAGTATGGAGGAACTATTTGGTTTTGACTTTGCTCTACTGGTGGAAGGCACTTCTAAGAAGTTAGAAACTTGAGCAAAAGGCTAGATAGTCCAGGAGACCATAAAGGCACGATACACCCTCCCTATGTGATTGTGGCCCCATGTTTTACCAGTCTCCTGGAAAGGGAGTTGGTTGTTGGCGTGGTTTCCAGCTGGAGGATAACCCCTATTTGCAGGCACATGAGAGGCTGGATGTGGAAAGCTGGGGAGGAAAACACCTTGCAGCCTGCACCTTGTGCTTACCAGGTGCTGTTCGGTGCCAAGTGCTCATGTGCTTGCTTGCATTGATCACCTGTAGGACAGATAAAGGTAATGAGTGACGTTTTGAAGCAGCTGATAGCTCTGGTGTAAATAGAGTCCTTTATTGCCTTGGGGTTTGCCACAGGGGATATAATCCAGCTGGGAGCCTGGTTCAGGGCTGGCATGTACCACCTGGTCAGTCACGTTCAGGCAGCCCTGCACCTTTTCTAAATCAAAACTTGTTTTTAGGGTGTTGGATATAATGCGATTTTTATGAATAGCTTAGTCATGCTTCACTTTTTTTTCCTCTTCTAAAACAGCTGTCAACAATCTCACTGTGGGGAGGGAATCGGCCACTCCTTGTACTTACTGAATAGTCAGACACTTCGGTCTGGCATTGCACTTCTTAGTGACTTTAGGAAACAAAGCTGTGGATGTGGCACAATGGCTTCTTTTTATTTATTTATTTATCAAGCCTGCCTTTTTCCCTTTGCGAATGACCTTTATGCAGATCTAGAAGGCAAAGCCCATCACTGGGAGTTAGCTGGTTAGTTACTTCGGTTACTGATAAGAAAATATGATGGCAGTGCTCCGGGAAAAGCAGCTATGCTGGGAACTTGTTGCTGCAGTGAAGCTATACAGATCTTTTTCAGAACAATATACCTCTATATATTTATGGTGCTTTGTCAGGGAAACAGGGTGACTCCTCTCGTAATGTCTGCATGACAAATAAGCTGCGACGCCACAAATCCTGTAAAGAGTTTATTGTCCTTCTCGAGACGGCTGGTGGAGACAAGCAGTAGGTAAAAGTTCCAGTGCCGTCCTAAACTTGAACTGCAATTTTGTTGTCTCATCTCTTTTGTGTGTTGGTATAGGCGTAAGCAGCCTCTTCCAGTTCCCCAGCTGGGCCATACTGGGGGTTTTGGGTCTGTTCAGCAAACCAGGCTGGGAAATGGATCACAATTAAGAATGCATTATTGTTTTTAGTCTATATAATTCATAACTTCCATCAATTAAGAAAAAAAGTTCATTCTTTACCTGCATCAGTTACCTGAGTCATGTTCCTTTGTGTTATCACAAGCAGCTGCTGTGGCAGAGGGTCGGATGCTTCCACCAGGAGAAACCTAAACTCTTGGAAGTGCTTTTCTGATTGCAAAGGAGGCATTTGACTGTGGTGCCCATCCCTGTTTTATAGCATGTGAAGATGACATGAAAGATAGATGTTTCTGAGATAAGCCAGTGAGTTAAAAGTCAAAGTGTTTAATTTTTAAGTTCTGTAAGACAGCAGTTATTTCTGTCGAGAGCGAAGAAAAATCTTTTCTGCAAAATAAATTCTGCCATTTTAATAATATTTTTTAAAGTTTTCTGTATAACCATTTTCGGTAGGCTGCTAGCTGTTGAGGAACAGGGGAAGAAAGTGCAATCACAAATACTAAGTAGTCAACAGCCCTTAAAAAGTATGCAGTATGATACCTTGGAAAAAGTGAGCTTCAGCTCCGTTGTAGCTGTAATGGATCACATGTTGTGACGTGGTCAGGCAGTCTAACAAGACTACTTTACATTTATTGAAAAGAAACCTAAAAATCTGATGCTGAAGAGTTTATTGGGTGATTTGTAATATAGGTGGGAAAAATTCTAATTCTTTGTTGGCATAGCAGTGTAGTTCTCCCAATCCAAATGCTCAAATATTTAATCTAGGATTGGAGAAAACATAAGGAAAAATGACCCCTCAAACTACTGTCAGCACCTTCTAGAGCACTTGTGTTGAGGGCTTGAAATACAGTATATTCCAAGCATGTTTTGGGTGTGAGGTTGGGTTTGGTGCCTCTGGGCGAGGTCTGCTGGTGGTGTGGGCCTTAGGGACTTCCATGGTTGGTGGAGGACCTCGATTGTGGCCTTGGCTGCAGCATCCAGAGTGGTGCTTCTTCACCAGTGAACCTGTAATTCTGTACCACAGGTTCTCTTGACAAAGGTAATTCTCCTGGACCACTTGTATTTCTCTTGAATCTCTTTCCCCCTCACAAAGACTCTGAATTCACTTCTGTATTTCTTTAAAATGATCTAATCTCTTCAGTCAAATTTTTTTCTTTTAATTTCTGTGATTCCATAAGTTGTTTGTAATAAATAATTTTCCCATATGTCTGCTCTTGTCTTTCCAAAACTGGTCATAGTTTTTTTGTTCAGTCAATGTGACAACTGAACTGTCACAGTTTTCCTGTAGGTTTGATGCTTTCACGAGGTCACCTTTTGATTGCCATGAAAATCATGGGGTAGAGACTGATTGCTCCCTGGATCCTGTGGAGCTGCTCTTCTGAGATACTATTTAAAATGTATGAGCTCAGGTAGTTGCAAGTGATCCATTGCATCTTTGTTTCAAGCACTTGTGAAATTTTCTAATAGATTATGCAAAATTTTCCACAGCAGCTTCTGACTGCTTCTAGACTCTTTCTGTATTTTTTGACTGCTTTCAGGTGGCTGATTCAGCTTTCCCTTTAGTCCTGTTGCTGAACTGTTTTTACCTTAACGTTACATTTGCAAAATACACAGTGAGAGGTATCCCCAAATTGTTTTTCCATGTGAGATGTTATTTACAGTGTGACAGCACTGCTGAGGTTAGCCTGATCCAGTGTAAAAAAAAGGATTTAAGGGTTTTCTTCTGTAGCAGCTACTTCAGGCTTTATTTCTGAGTGCAAGGGAAAAGCAAATAAGCGATGAATTACTTACTTAAATGCAAGGCTGAATTTTGATGAGACTTTGTGAACGTGATTTAAGGTGGTCATCTTAAAGGTCATTTGATGATGATGATCAAAACTTTGTATGGAGAGAATGTGCCTGATGTGTCATGTTTGAGTCCTGTGTGCTTTTTATCGCCCATGACTAATGCAAACTGGAGCAGCAAGTTATGTTAAAATCTCTGACATATTTGTGTCTTCATCTAAACCGTATCTGAGGTTTCTGGCAAAGCTTCTTGGGAAAGTAAATCTTTTTCCCAGTGTGTCTCTGCCCTCAGTGGTGTAACTGTTCTGTAAGTCTGAATGCTGCACTTAGTAAAACCATTACAAACAAAGATTTTGGCACGGAGCATCAGTTCTAAACCGGACTGTCTTCGGACTCAAACTACTGACTCACCCATTCTTTCTCCATGGATTAACACACCTGGCATGTGTCACGCATGGATGCTGGCCAACTCATCGTGTTCTTGCAGGTATCCCTGTTTTTAGCATAGGGAAGACCAAAGTGGGAGGATGTGAATGTGCACAGCAACCTCCTGCAGTTAAAAACCTCCTGGTGGAAGTTGATACTGAGGATGGGCTTGTCCACAGGCTCCTTTTGCCATGTTGCTGATGTCACTCTGCTCCTGCCACTTTTTAGGGATGCACAGAGTGGCTGCTTGTGTGAAGTCTCTCCCTTCAGGGCAGCAATACAAAAAGCTGTGCTGCGTCAGGCTGTGGGTTGTCTGGCTTAGTTTCCTGCCCCTTGGTGTTGGTTGTGGGTTCCTGGGGAGGTGTGAGAGCAAGGGAAGTCTGCACTAGTGACTGTGGGCACAGTGGGGTTCAATACCAGGATGTGTGGCACATTCGGCTTCCCAGCACGTGAGGCTATCAACACCTGGCCAAATCCTAAATTTTGCTCTCAGTAGGAAGGGAGGGACAATAAGGGATGGTGAGGGGTGAGATTGCTGAAGGGCTTGAGTCTTGGTCGCTATGCACACGCAGTTTTCCCTCCTGAGTTTCCTCTGGGATGCTGAAGCCTTTGGTCCCATAATAGCGGTGGGACAATGAATGCTTGGATGGAGGAAGCAGGTGTTAAAGGAAGGGGGGAAGTGATTTATTTTGTGGGGAAGGGGAGGACAGGATGGCCATATTTGACCCTTATACAGACTAATTTCTTTTGGCTCATGAGCTTGTGCACAGCATGCTTCCTAACTGCTGAACCCACAAGTAAGATGGCAGCAAAACTGGGACTTGCTTTTTTTAAGTTAATATCACTTAGTGAGTCAGCTGAGGAGTGAGGCTTACGTGATGTACCTCTGGTGTTACGTGATGAAGTCAGTTGTTTTGTTCCCTGTTGCCATAAATCTTTCACTGCAGCAGCAAGGCTGCGGTGCTGACGGCACTGGACATCTTCAAGTCTGCACTTTGTACTTGGGAGTGCTGCTCTTTAATTGTTTAAAACCAAACTGGAGATGATTGAGTTTACGCGTGGCCTAGATTAAAACAGTTTCTGTAGTCTGATCTGAAGGTCTTTTGAGTTGGTGCAGAGGGTGATTCCAAGATAAAGTGAAACAGGGCTGCTTCAGTGCTGTGTAGCAGATGTGTTTGCATTTGTAGCCCAAAGACTTCCCATCCTGGGAGTAATGACAACACTCCATTTTGGTGGGGTTTTCAGCCTCTGCAGGAACCTCTCTTGAACATGGGAGTCAGTTTTTCCATCACTGAGTGTTATGCAGCCACTCCACCCATTTTTATGATGAGTGATCATCGTCTAAGAGCACAGTGCAACACAAGAGGTGGTGAGCAAACCTTTTGTTGCATTAAATGTAAATGTTTATAGTTTCTCTTCTACTAGCAGCTGCAGAGAAAGTAGGTTGTCTCAGCTGGGTAGAGAAATAAAGACTAAACCCCTTTTATATGTACTGTCATAAAAGAAGGCCTTGTGTAATAAACATTCATTTCACAAGGTCCAGGTGTCTCTTTACACTTTTGTGTGATTCAAGGCGAAATGTTGCTGCACATGTTTGTTAACTGCAGGTTTTTCTCTGTTGTAGTGCAGATGCCAGCAGGAAAATACATACACATTTGTCCTCAGACCCATTGTGGGAGAATGCTGGGGGGTAATGTTGGTACCCACTGTGTGGCTGCATTTGAGTGCTGGTGGTTCCTGCTGAGTTGGGCACAATTTGTGCAGTGGGGGCTTGGGAGTCTCCAAAATTTGGAGCTGCTTTTCCACCCTGGCCAGAGCTACTAATAAATTTTGGAAGAGTCTTTTGGTTGTGTACCCTGAAGAAGGGTGTGTGTGTGTAGCATGGAGGCCGAGATTTGAGCACTTAACTAGCATAAAATGCTTTTAACTAGCTTATAAAAGTCTTTTCTTGAGTGGGTGCCTTTCCTGTCTCTCTCTGAGATGCTGATGGGAGTGGGGTGATAGGAGCAGATTTCTTGAGAGCTGTTCCACAGTTAAAACAAGGCTTTGGTCCCTGTTTTCACAAGCAGTGTATTAAGCCAGAAAAAGACCCAGACCATTGCGTTAAGAGCTTACAAGTTAAAACTGTGGATAATAAATATGTTTGCATGGATGTTAAGAGGATTAATTGTTTGTGAAGTGCATTGAAAGTGGGAGAATTAAAGAAGTACTTAAGTGGTAACTGACTTTGTGTCACTTAGGTCTCATAAATTTGTTTCTCCCTCCTTCCAGTCAGTTTCAAGTTGTGTTTGTTGATTGGTATGAAATTTACCTGTCAGTCACACACGTTTTCCTGTGTTCTGGGAATTTTGCAATTTACCTGTGGACAGTAAGGTGGTAAAATGTTGTCTGTTCAGATGGCGTTTCTGAAGAAGAGGTGCTGTGCTGCATGTGATGTTTCCCTCTGCAGCTGGAATTGGCTCTACTTAACCCGTGGGGTTTAGTGCTTAGACCTCCCCGGTTTTTCCTTTATCAGATTAGCTAGGATTTTGGCAGGACTTTGTGCTACTTTTTCTTAGCCAATCGACTTGCATGTGAGTGTTCAGTAACTTTCTTGTTTTATAATCTCAAAGTTCAGAAGTCATCGGGTTCTTTGAGACTAATAAGAGATCCTATCCCAGCAACAGCTTATGGCAGGTGGAGAAAAGGAAAACACTTGAGTATGTGGAGAGCAAGTTTTGAAATGAAAATTCAAAACTGCTTGAGGAAGATGGAGGACCTGTGGCAAAGAAAGTGCTTGAAAATGTGTACATCTTCCTGAAGCTACGAAACATGGGTGTGCTTTTTACCCTTTCTTTCCTGGATTATTTACAGGACCCATCCCCTCTGTGATGTCAGTTAATTCTATGAGATGGTAGATAAATGGCAGTCAAACAGCTGTACAATTGTACAGTCAAACTGTACAATTGCATTATATAAAAAGATCAAGCATTAGGATAAAATGTATCAAGTGAATATAAATTTCTCAAGGTTTTTAATACTCTGCTTTGAGGGGTCTTATTTCCCCCTCCCCCTCCAGGAATGAATTTGTAAAATCTTTGCTAATTTTTACTAAAATCTAGCCTGATCAATGCTATTGATATTAATTAAAAAAGAATACTACCATTTGCATAAATACCTGTGTGTGATATTTCAGTGCCAAGAGAAGCTTAGGCCATTTTGGAAGAAACGTGCTCCAAGTCTTGTTAAATTTTTTCTTTGGATAAGTACCTCGCTTGGTGTTTGCAGTGAAGGAAATGAATTGTTTTCTTTGCAGGGTTGTTTTTTTTTTTTTCATTATTAGATAAGTCTGAGTCTGAGCCACTGGATACCTTGGGGGTGAAGAAGGAGACTTAGCATTTGATGGAAGCTGGACTGAGGAGCAGGAGCTGTTGCAGTGTGGTTGAGTTAATGTGGCTGTGATGCTCGGCAGAGCAGCGTTTTAGATTCCCACACAAGAGATGGACAGCTCTGTGTACTTGAGACAGACTCTGTCTACTTGTTGCTTCTGGCTGGGTGGGGAAAAAAAATGCCCATGATGGAGAGGAGAGAAAGAACTGTTGAGATGCTGCTAGATGAAAGCCTAGCATCAGTGGGGAATTTGGGAATACGCCCGAGCTGGGGAATGCAGTGTCAGGCTCTGGGAGTGTGCCTTCCAGCAGGGAGAGTTGCAGGGTGGCAATGGCAGGGACCACCCTGCACGTTGGGAACTAATTGTCACCTCTGCTTCGTGCTCAGCTTCGTGCCCTTGTTGAAGGGCAGCCTTTCGGGTGTGCACTGGGCACTCAGCAGCGTCCTGTGATGAGACAGGAGGAATCCTGTTTTTTGCCTTCTCTGTGACTTTACCAAATGTGAATTCACTGCTTAGTGCAGGATGCTGAACCCCGGTGCTTGGTGTGCCAGGTTCTGGGTGTAGCTGCCTTGGTCAGTGTCTTTGTCCTGCCGAGGAGCAGAGGCAGGATCAGAACAGACACTGATTTCTCTTTGCCTCTTTAAATTATCTGTGTCAACTCCCTGATGTCTGTTATTCAGAAAATAAATTCTGTCTCATACATCCAGCTTAGAAAAGTGCTTATATATCCAGCAGCCAGGAAATTGAATGAGTCCTGATCTATTCTTAATTTCTTGTGTTTCCTGTGGTTTTATTGTTTGTGTTACCAGCCCTAATATTTACATACTTTTGAATGAGCTTTTCTTTTTTTGGAAGATACTGCTTTGTTTGTATGCCTTGCAAAACAGGTTCTTCCATTTTTTTTTTTTTTTTGAATAACCAAACAACTTACTTTCTCAAAGGAGTAGGAGGAAAAAAAAAAAGGAAGATTATAGGAATCACCAAAGGGAGATATCTAAGAATAGATTTTTTTTTTTGCTTGATGATATGCTAAGACTCATTCTAAACTTGCATCTATCTTTTCAAATGTCCTTGGGCTCTTTTGAGAGCTTTGTAAAACTTCTTGCATTTGAAATTAAGTGCTTGTGGGTGCTTTATCTGAATAGCAGATGCGTTTACAGTTGACATTTTAAATGCAAAGGTGCTCCCATGAAAAATGCTTGTAAGAACAAAGCTGTAGTTCCCACTGGAGCCCCAAAGACATAGGAAGACAAGTTGGTGGAGTCTGCTGTGTTAATGTTTGAAAGTAGTGCTGGTGAGAGTTGTTCATCTCTGTGTCTCTGGAAACTGATGTAATCCTTTATTTCCCTGCAAAGTAAGGAAGATTTCAGAGTTATATTCCCTGCCTTTCTTCTGGATATGGAGGACTGATGGGGCTGATGTTCTTCAGGAGGTCTGTCCCTTGGTACATCAACTGGCTGCCTTTTCCATGGATGTTGGCTTTCCTTTAGTAATTCTTTAGGAACTAATTTGAAATTGTCAATTTTTAAAAAACAAAGTGTTCTCCATAGAATTTGTGATCAGCCTTTATTTGCAGGTATTACTGTTCTGTGTTGAATTTCCAGCTAATCTTCGAATACCTATTTCTTTCAAAAAATAAGACAAAACTTAAGGACTTTTTCTTTCAAATCTCTTCTGCCTGCCATGGAATAAAACCTATTTGCACGTTGATGAATAGTGGCTGGGAAGCCTGTCTGGTTCTGCAACGGGATCCATAAATAGCATTAGTGTGTGGTTTACTTTGGGAAGGAAGGTGTCCCGTTGTGGCGGTGGCAGGAGGGGAGCCTTGCACTCACTCCCAGTAAGGTTGCCCTGTCTGGGCAGTGTTCACCAGAACGAAACTTTGAGAAACTTGATACAGTGTCTCTGCTGAGATACAGAACCCCTCTGAAAGCTCAGGAAAGCATTGACATTTATAGAAATGGGTAATACTGGTCTTTTTATTTCCTCTGTCCCTCTGCCGTGGGCTCAGAGAGGACTTGGAGGATCATAATATAGTGTGAAAAAGTGTTTCCCCCATCACCCTTCCTATCTCTTGCTGCAGGGAGCACCTTGGGACATGCAGAGCACATTGTTGCGTGTGGTCCATGTCTAACTCTAGTGTGTTCTGGTGGATGGGGCAGCACTTAGAGTAGCTGTTCTAGTTGCCAGACTGGATCTGGCAGCTCATTATCAAACCTGTTGGGTCTCAGGATTGAGGTTTGGGTGAATGCCTCTGAAACGCACCCTTCCACCAAGAGTATTTTCAGGTTTGGTCTTCGGAGCATTTGGTTTGTGGCACAGTTGCCAAAGGAGAAACTGTCTTCTGTGCTAGATTAAAAGTCAGTTTGTTCTGGAAGATGGAAAGAAAATGTCCGGGTGGTTCAGGGGTGGCACAGTTATCCATCTCTAATACCCCAGAAGCAATCGTGTGTGTGCAAAATGGCTGGTAATTGTCTCAAAGTGGATGAGGCTTGGGATGCTTGTGTCCTGTTTGGATGGCAGTGGGCAAAATGAAACCAGGCAAAGTTTCAGAACGGGGATAAAAAAAAAAAAGGTTCAATTTTCCCCCCTTTAACGAAGGCGATGGTAAAGCGCTCCCTTGCCACGTGGTATTTTCCTTTCCTAAACTGCTTGTGGCATGGTTATTGCTGGATGTTGTGAAATGTAAATAACGCCAAGGCAGTGAACTCGGCATTGCCGGCTCCTTGGCAGCGCCGGTGAATGGAAACATCTGTCCAGGGCCTCTCGGGTTCCCTTCCCTCACACAGCTCCTGCTTCGAGCACAGTGCGGGGCCGAGCGTGCTGCAGAGTCCTGCAAAGCCTCTCCTTAACTTTTCCCTGTCTGCACCACGCAAAATGGAGGAAAATCTAGAGGGTAAAGTGAGTGATGAGGTTTTTTTCCCCTTAGTGGGTATTTTAGTGCAAGTCATTCAGATTCCTGGTGTTCTGATGCCAGCCTGGGACATGGGACAGACCTGAGCTCGTGCTCTTGGCACAGTCCAGCTCTTCTGGTGAATGCATCTCTTGCAGTTCACTCTCAAATCACTCACTTGGCAAATGCTTAACTATTCCCTGTCTCTCCCATTCAGATTATACAAATAGGCCGTGGCAGGGTGTAAGCTCCACTGAAAAGGATGTGTTGGTTTGGAGGCCTGCTAGGGGTGGATGATAGGGGTTGAACTATTTTTTTACTTCTTCAAGAGGAGTGGGAGCCAAGGGGACAACACAAAACTGCAGGAGCAAGTGCAGAAGGAGGGTGGGAAACCACCCTGGTAATTCACTCAGAGCTTCCTCTGAGCTTGGGTGGGAGATCTTAGTAACTTTTTATTTAGTGGGCATAAAAAAACCCCAGACAAAACCAAAACGAAACAAAACCCCAAAACCTAAGTAACCATGCAAATAATACAGGAAATACATAGTGAATATTTCGTGATTGGGAGAGATAGTAGCTGGGGCTTCGGAGCTTTACGGTGGCTACAGGATGTAAATACTGGTTGTGTTGGTGTGGGTGGGTGTTGTGTACCAGCTTCATTTACACTTTGGACTGTAAAACTGACTTTGAACTTTAGGCAGTGCTTTAAAGTTGTCTTCATTTCAGCTGGAGAAATTGTTATGAATTTTGTCCTGTTGGGGGAACTTGAAGTTGAGATGTTGTCCTTACAAGGTGTTTTCATGGTGTTTTTAATTGTTTTATTTTTATTTTTTTATTTTTTAATCATAAATTGGGAAAAATGGATGGGAGAAGAAACGGGATGCTCTTGTTCCTTTTTAAAGGTAGGAATACCAACTATTTTTCTCTCCTCTCTCACCCCTTGGGTGAGTCGTGAAGAAGAAGTGAAGTGTCAGTTTTTAAACAGATCAGACACCTTTCTAGCACATAACATTGGTTTGAAGTGAGGCTGCATGGCCAGGTTTTGATGGGTTAGGGATATATATTAGGTGAATTAATACAGCCATTTGTAATGCATTTATGAAAACTCTTTTTTTAAAGCTTTCAGTGCTTTTTTCCTTTGCTGTCAATATGTAAAAAATTATTTCTATAAGGGAAACCTTAACTGTGCTAGCCAGGGACTAATTCTGTGTGCTGTATATCCTGTTCTGAAAAAAGTGGGTTATTCTTAACATAAATTACACACTCAGAATTAAGTAAGATTAAAATTACAGTGAAGACAGGCTAATAAGGGTTTTTACTCTGCTGAGGAGTTTGTCTTTAAAGCTTGCGTTGGAGCCTGAAGTTGAATTTGAGCTGCCAATTCAGCTGAAGTGTAAAATGCCTCCTAGTCTCAACTGGTGTAAGCTAATTCAGAGTTTTAATGAATTACATTTTCCCCCCTCCTTTTCATTGGACAGATTTGTAAAGAATTCTTCTGATGATTTTATTTTGCCCTTTGAGTAGTTCCAAAAGCTAATACAAATCATCATTGCATAATGGAGGGGTGGACAGCAGAATGCTTCTGTGATCTCCAGTGTCACTTCAGGATTTTCAGCTCTGTAAATAATTGCTCAAGGCGAAGGTACACTAATATTATTTGGTGAACAGGAAGTCTACAAATAGCCATGGTAGTTTGCCATAATTACATTTGCAGTGGTGCAGCTGTTGAGCCTTACCCACAACCAGGAAAACCAGGGCTTCAAATAGATAGATTTGTAAGAACATGTGGATGAGGAGATGGGATGTAGGTTTGAAGGGAAGTACATCAGCAAATTTGAATTTTAAGGTTTAAAAAATATAAAAGAAGTTTCAGGAGGTGTGTTGCTGATGGCACTGCTAAAATGGCTTGGCTTCGTAACAGCAGAACAAAACCATCCAAACCCCTATTTCTTCAGAAATGGCAAGATACCCTTATATTTTTAGTTGTTTTTAATTGATTATGGTTGTCTTAGATTGATGTGCTGCTGGTTCTGCTCAGGGCTCAGTGGTATTTGTTACTGTGGTAGTTTCGGCTCATGCTTCTTACACCCAAATCTTTCCTTAGCTCATGTGATCCAAAAATCCTTTTCTTGGTTGTGTTGGTGACCAGAGCAGCTAGGTGTGAATCTTGAGCAGCTGGTTAGGTGACACCCCACGTCTCCTCCAGACAGTGAGAGCGTTTGAGCACTTCATTAATACTTAACTTGAGCTGTCTCAATGAGATGGCTGAAGGAAATGAAATGCTGTCATTAAAATAATGCTGCCAGAAATGCCTGAAATCAACTATACTGGGAGACTGACTCATCCTGCCCTTGCTCTGGGAACGTGGCTGGATGCAATGGGAGGGTATCCTGCTTTTTTTTCCTCAACTTCATGACCTTGTATCACCAGCCCATGAGTTTATTTGGGAACAGACTGATGAAGGAGAGAAGATGATATGCAAATGGGAGTGTTTCTGTGGGTGATGCTCATAGCTGAAATGGTCTTGGAGTAGTTATTTTGAGAGGAAATCTTGGCTCATGTTCATTGAGCTGAACTACCCAAGAGCAGCCTGTGAGGTGGAAGAAAAAGGGATGAGGAGAAAGGAAGCAGGTGGTGAGAGGATGTGTGTACCAGAGAAGTGAACCCCCACTCATGTTATCTCTTCCAAGACCTCTGTTTTTCCTCCTTGTAGAGATGGCCATTATTTCAAGTGGGCCCTGAGGTTTGGGAAAAAAGGTTTGGTATGTGTGTGAGCAGCAAGTATTCAGAAAATTGCTGTGCTGTGTATAAAGTTAGCATGGAAGTTCATCACTGAGATGCACAGTGATGTCTTCACTTGAGTTTGGCTGTGAGGCTTTGGGGAGCATAGCAAAATACTTGTTGCCAGTCCAAATGGGCTGGTATAAAAGTAAATAAATACTTGTAAAAGATTGTCTCTATGTGGCTTAGTACTGTTCCTGAGTGTTTCTCTCAGCTTTGGATGTTCTTGAAGAAATTGCTCTTTCTTAGCCTAAAAAGCAGCACTTAAGATATTTAGACAGAAGTGGTGCTGCCTCTCCAGAAAGGAATATTTATATAAATGTTCCAAGTGTCCAGTTAATCTGGCAGGACTGTGACCGAGGCACGATACCGTGCCTGTGTGCATTTACACTGTAATTATGAATGGTTTGTGCTGTGAGACAGTGTGATGGCTTCAGTGCTGCCTTTTTGTTATAAATACAGCGTCTCTGGGCTGTATTGTTTAAAGACTCCTTTGGAAGCCTCATTTAATAGCGGAGCTGAGTGAATAATTCAAAACCTTTTTATCAAGTACTTGTTTAAATTCTTAAATGAGCTCACCATAACCTTTTTATGTACCCCTCCTGCATGTGTCATACAAATATTAGAATAATTGAGTTTTACTAGTGCAAATGTTTCTGTGAAGCAAATTTTTAGGGCTTGATGTATGACTGTTTATGGAAAGGGGAGTGTTAAAATCTCACACGCCAGTGCCTATGCCAGAAACTTTTGCTGGCTTGCTTAGGAAAAGGGTGGGGGGCGGGACCCTCGGCTTTGTTGGAGCGATCCTAGCTGAGCTGGAGTGTCAGATTGACTTGTTTGCAGTTTGAAAACTGAACACATGTATTTAAAGGAATTTCAGCTATATCTCTCGTACAGGCTATTCTACAAACAGTAGCAGTACTTAGTTTAAAATACTTGCTTTTTTCCAGATAAGTACTGTTTCTGACTTTTTCCTTTTCTCCCCCTTTACATGAGATGAAGCAGCACATTCAAAATGCATCTGCTTAGCATCACCGAGTAGCTTAACGAAGGGATGCAGACGAGAGAAAATCCATAGTTACCCTCCAGGTTTCATCATCCCTTGGCTTCAAGTCCAGTCCAGGCTGGAGGAGAGCCTTGCAGATAGGTAATTTGAGTGGATTTAGCATGCCTACTCACATGTAATAATGTTTGCAGACTTGCTGGTGAAAGCTCATTAGTGTTAAGTCACTTCTGAGTACTGATGGTCTTTAAAAGGCAAATGAAAGCCTTGCAACCAGGATGTCTGCAGAATTGGCATCCATTTGTCTTCTGCTTCTGAAGAAAAATGTAAGACTTAAAAATGGAAAGCCAGCTCAAGAAGCAGGAGTTGAGGATTAGGCAGGGAACTGGGAGATGCTGTTTTCTCCGTGGAGAATTGTTGCTTAATTGGTTACAAGAATTTAGTCAAGGCTGTTCATTCTGTTTGCAGACAAACCTTCTCCTGTGCATGCTCTGGCAGTCCTCTAACCTTCCTGGCACCGCTGAGCATGTGCTGCTGCTTCCCTCGGAGATGAGATGGAAAATCCTTACTCCTTCAGTGCGTCATGAGTTTGCAAAGCCTGATCTGTGAGCAGGGTTTGCTCTCTGAATTTTGGATTTCTTAGCTGTTTTCCCCTCTGAACTTTGCTGCAGCCACCTTTAACAGTCTAAGTGTTGTTACTGCAGAGCTGCCCAGGAACGTGCTGAACTCCAGCCACTGGTAATGCCACATGCCCCTCACAGTGTGTGCAGAAATCTGGAATTGCAGGCTTGTGTGGCAAAGAAAATACTATTGAAATCTTCCGTTGCCTTCAGTCACAGCTATTCCAGGTGTAACTGCTGACAGTACAGATGCTGGAAACTGGGCATGTGTACGTCCATATCCAGGCCTATGAGAAACATAACGTGGTCTTTAGAAGTAGGAGTTTCTGGGTTTTGGGGTTATTAAAAAAAAACCAAACCGACCTCCAAACCCTGGCATCATCTCAACAACCAACCTTGAATTTGCAGAAGGCAGGCAGTGAAATGTAAGAGTCAAGCAAACCTGTTCTTTTTTTGGCTTTCCTGAAGTTGTCATATGTGTAAAAGTCGTATTTTCACTGAACAAAATGAGTTGTATCCAGCTCTGTACCAGTGGGCATGGGCCTCTGGTTGTGATGTTCTTGTAGTCTGTCTGCTTGAGTGGGAAGAGTGTTCAGGCTTGGTCTGACTTCCTTGCATCAGCTGTAACATTGCTGAAGTTGGGTCTTTATCAGGCTGAAAAGACCAAGGAAAATCTCATTCATGCCTCTTCATTTCCTTGTGGTGCAGTATCAGTTCTAACTTGCCACTGTGGGTTCCTCGGACCTGAAAACAAATGGGAAATTTCGGGTGGACTTTTGCTTGTTTTTAATTAAATATTGGTGTAACAAACGTTCTTTTGTTACAAGAAAGACCCAACAATCTTACCAAACATGCAGAACAAGCAGGCTATGTCTTGTCATCCCATTACGACATTCCCACTGTAGGAAACACTATTTGTGCTTTGATAAATTTGTCCTTATTCATAGTGTGAAACTGCAGATTAACATGTAAAACTGCTTTTGCGCATTGGAGATTTATAACGGTTCGTTGTCCCTTCAGATTTGTGTTGCAAAGTCTCTGCGAAAATAGGGGAGCAATATTACCTTTTTTATTATGGGGGGAATCTGAGACTTGGCAGCTTTTTCTGAGGTACCCATGAAATCTGAGCGTTTTCAGAGTCTGCTGTAGTTTATGATTGAAGTTGGTGGTTACAACAGGCAAGATCCCAGTGCAGCACAAAGTGAGGAGAGCGGGTGCCAGCTGAGCTTTGCCTGAAGTGAGGAGTCTGAAGAGATGTAGGCTGGGGTGGGAATAGAAACAGGCTGTTGTCTCCTCATTCTCTGATTCTTTGATCACTGAGAAGAAATTATGTGACCACAGAGCAAACTGATCTGTAACAGTTTGAGCTCAAGTTTTGTATAGTACATATAAAACAACCTAAACGAGGAGCTGAATCAAAATAAACTCTGGGTTTTGTTGTAGCTCATTGCTTTTTGGTTGCGTATGGGTATTCTGCAAAGCAAGAGGTTATTTGTCAGCTTTGTCCCCATTTACATAAGTACCATTGATACTTCACCTTCCCTGTGGTGACCTGTGAACCATCTGTGTTGGGTTTTCATGCCATTCTAGATTTGGTTCTGACCTCTTTGTGCCCAACAGAGATTTACACTCCATCCTTGTCTAATTTAAGCTGGTGCCTTCAAGTTTTTCTATTCTTATAATGGTGTTTTTAAAAAAAATATTATTTTTGCTTGTATTTATCTCATTTAGCATTGTCAGAGAGCAAAACAGTTAAAGACTTGGTGTGTATCTGGACTGGATGGAGTAATGTTGAGGTATAGCTGAGTTATTTTCTTTCTTTTAAAGCTGCTTGTGATTTTCTGCTGTGGATATTTTGATTTTTGTTTGTTTTGCTCCTTCGTTTGGAGAAGAATAGTCTGGGAGAGGGGAAGGAAGAGGCAGGGTTTACCCCTGTAACCATCATTGTTAGCCCTAACTTCTGGTAGAGCTTCACTGCTTTGGCTCGACCTTTTTAAACTCGAGAAATGTGTTTTTGTTTGCATTTCCATCTTGTTGCATTTAAAAACTCCTCTAACTATACCAGATTGTCTGAACATTAATGGGGGAATGTTTTTCAGAGACTTGGTAGAGTTTCCAGGCAGCTTTTCATCCGCCAAGTACTGTACTGGGCTCTCACTGGTGAGGTTTTGCTTGGTTTGCTCTAAGAATCTGCAAAGCAACTGTTCAAAATTGCTGACACATGTTGAGTAATGTGGAAATCACCATCTTACTCCATTGAAGTCTGAGAGTGCTCATGTCGACAATAAGAACAAGATCTGACCCTGAAAATGATATGTGAACAGTCTCAATCTGGAGACCATTTCTAGTCTCTTCCCTCTGACTCTGGCTAGTTTATCCTTTGGTCTTAGGTATTCTATTTTTTAAAAAAATTACTGACTCAGTCTCCTAAAAATACTACATTCTGCCTTGTCCGTCTATTTTTGAGTTATTTAGCCATGTGCATATTTGATGATGCCAACTTCATAGTAAAATCTCAGTTCTCTAGTTGAGTATCAGGAGAGTTAATGCTACTTCTAACAGTAATGGTTAGTGGTATAATGCTTATTTAATAAGAAATCCATCACCTTCCACCTCCCTCCTCCAAACCTCTAGTTTTCAGCTTTGGAGCAGCTGTAATCCGCCTGTACAACTTCCCTTCCTCCTCTCATGAATAAATCCAACTACCTTATCTTCTCTATCAGAAAGTCTTCCCTGGCTTTAGCAGCCTCTGGAGGAGGGTATAAAAGGGGCTTTCACTGGCTAACAGGAAACGAAATGAATGGAGGAACTTTTGATAATGCCCTGTCTGTCTGAGCGGGGGATCAGCCCGACTAAATTGCAGCAGATTAGTGAATGATAGTGCTTCAGCCGGGGCCAGAATTATAAGTTTTTAATCTTGGAACAAGCAATGATTTCTTCCTCCTAAACAGTGGTCAACTCCCTCTTTGATTTGGAGGCTTGCAGTCATCCATATTCAGTTAGTTTGGGTGTGTGGTTTATTTTTTTTTTTCCTTTTTGGTTTTTTTTTTCAGTCTGCATTCATGAGTCTCAACAAGCTTCGAGGAGTTTTTTGGTAGCAGTGATTTTTGGTAAAACCTGTCATGGCCACATGCCGCTTTTGCCCGTAACTTGTACTTTGCTTTGGATTTTTATGCCTGTAATAAAGTTTTGTATTTCCCAGCTTTCTTAGTATTGATATGTGTTGTGCTGCCTCGGTCTTTTGCAATTAGCTCGGGGGTGGTTTGGGTGTTTTTTTTATAAGCAGCATTTTTGTTTGTGGCCACCTTCAGCCTTACTCTTTGTGTGTGAACATGTGTGACTCCTTGATTCCCACCCCACAACTTGGTCCAAACTTTCTGATAATCCAGCTCAGTGGGAGGGAGAGATGACTGAAAATCTAAATGGGGCAGCTTGGCTCATTGCCTTAGGCCTGGCTCGTCTGCTGGATAACACTAGTTTTATTGCAGCCCATCGTGACTGTCATTTGGGGAATTGCACTGGTATAATGCTGGCAGCAGCGGTGAAAAATCTGCCCTATTGTTTCTGATACATTCACTGTCTGAGGAGGGCTTTTTTGTTACAAATAATGATCAGAAAGGCAGCTAATGGAGTGAATTTACTTTTTCTTTAAATCACTGACTTTTCCCATTCCCAAGAAAAAAATATGAGCGAGAGTAATATCCTATGTACTAAAACTTTGCCTTGTTCTGTTTTTTTCAGGCTTTTTTTCTTGGATTTTATTACTGGAAAACTCTCTAATGACAACTTTGCTTAGGTAAGTGAAGCAAGATTCTTTTCCTGTGAGTTTTTTTAGAATCACTTCCCCTATCTTAACTTCTTTTGCATGTTGGGTTGTAACGTTGAGCTGCCAGCCAGCTGTGCTGCGTGTGCTGTGGTTAAAGGCTAGAAAGATGTTGTAAACAAAATTAGGGGTAATGCCTCTAGTATGACATAAGGAGCTCATTTATTCATTTAATCAGAAGTGGACGTGGTGCAGAATAAAGAAATACAGGTTCTACCTGCATATTACTACATAATCTCATCAGTTTATAAATTTTGTTTTCAAGAGATGCTCTGCATTTTTTTCCACTGGAAAGTAAACCTGTTTCTATCGTTTAATACAATTTAGTTACGAAATTAAACCTTCATGCTTCCAGGTTTTTAGATACAGTTGCTCTTCCTCCATCCCTTTCTCTTCCCCCTTTCCCTCAGGCTTCTGATACAGAGAAATCATAAAAAGCTTGAGAGTTTTATATTTTTTTTAGCCCAAAAGATGGGAGAACATGAACAAGTTTAACAACCCCCTTCGATCTTCTGAACCCCATCTACACCTCTAAAATGCCAAATTCCATATACTTGGTGATTGACAGGATTTCTGAGTGTTGATTGTAAGCCTGGTCTTGTCTATTTCTAAATATCTTTGGGGCTTTCTGGGCAAAAATCCAGTGCTGCGGTGCCATGGATGATGGGTGGAAGAACTAAGTGTGCTGCTGTACCAAAATGTACTGTGCTTTCCTTTGTGGAGAGAAGACTCGACTGACCTCTGATGCAAGACAAGAAGTGAATCCCTAGATACACAGCTAATTTGGTGTGTTGGAGTTGCTTGTTGATCCTGGATGAGGCCAAAATTGCAGAGTTCACATGAGAATACAGTATCCTAACATCTACCCTGACAAAAGTGCTGCTACTCTTTGTAAAGTGTCTGTGAAAGGGTTTTCTTTTCTCTCCTGTCTCTGCTTTCTGCAGTACCCACCCTCTCTTCCTTTTGATGTCCTTCCAGCGAATGCTCAGCATGGCAGCTTTTCTCCTTGAGATGAGGGACCTTGGTGAAATAAAAATGATTGTCTTCAACCAGAAGTCTTTTCCAATCTACTTTTCCCTGATATTTGTCCCTCTTCAGGGAGGACTTTAGGAGAGTGAAGACAGACAACTGCAGAGAGGCTTTTGAGTTCCCTTTAGTTTTCCTTTTAGGTAGCTTGTCTGAGTTTATCTATCTGCCATTCCTCTGCCAGGGTGCTGAACTCAGGGTATTTTGTGTGGCGTAGCTTTTGTCTTTTCCAGAAACACACAGGAACTGGCTGGTGGCCTCCAAACTGTGAGTGGGCCAACAAAGGTGGAAAAGTTCTTAGCAGAACCCTCTGAGAATATGTCTGAGATAGATTGTTGCTTGGGGTCAGCACTGCGTTGCTCCTGAAACACTGCTTGCCAATGCAGCAGGCTTGACGTTCCCCCATGTCTCCCTCAGCTTCTTGAGCAGTGACTGTTTTGCAGCCTGAGGTTGTATTTGTTGATGCCACTGCCTGACCAGAGGATGGAGAGGACTCTGCAAGTGAGGGGAGTACTTAGGCATCAGTTTTAAGTCCTTTTAACTTTGTATATTAGACACATCTATGAATATATGCAGACTGAGCTAATAAATAACCAGGGAATGGTAGTTAAGAGGAAAGGACATAATTAATTCTGTCATGTACTCTGTTTTAAAGTTGGGTCCAGAGCAGTAATGTGTGAGGCTGGGAAGGTAAACACTGTCATTATTCAGCAACAAAACATGTACAAGGCTGGCACTGTTTTCCTCCTTTTGATATAATAATTTTTTTGCAGTGGTTTGAGTATCTTCGGTGGTCTTTGGTGTGGTAGAAGCCTGATGAATCCCTACCCTTTCTGAAGGGTCAGTGCTCCTTTATTTGAATTGAGTTTTGTATGAGCGCTGCTTTGCTGACACAGAACGTGTGCTGTTCCAGAAGGCTCTGACTGTTTGCTGCGGTTGGGGTGCTTGGCTGGAATTCCTGCAATATAGTTTGGAGGGAGGTATTTCTGTTTCATCAGGTGATCCCTTTTCAACTCCCCACACCACAGTGTTAACCCAGGTCAACTGTTCATGTCACATAAAAAAAAACCAAACCTTTTTGTGGAGATGCTGTTAAAAAGCCAGCATGAGTTTACCTTGTATATCTTTTCTTTCTCCCTCCAACTACACGTGAGTGCAGAGAAGATGTTTGACTACAGCAAATGTAACTTTACATGGTCCTTCAAGGTTAACGTGTTCAGAGCTTTTTTAGTGGGGAGAGAGATTTGGGGGAGTCCTTGCTTTGCATCTTAAAGCATCTAAAGCTGCTGTGAGAATGATGATGTATATGCTGAAAGGAATAGTTGTCATGGTAAGAAGTTACCTAAAGCAAGGTAGTTAACTTTTCAGCTTGTATGATAACTAACAATAGGAAAAAAAGCTAAAGTGATTGTAGTTTGAAGTTCCCCCCCTTGCTGTTACTCATAACACAGCCTTTCTCCTCTCCTCTCCTTCATACTTCTCATTTTAGCAAATTTCTTGATGTATAGTTACACAGAAAAACAAGCAAAGACTTCATACACCTATTTCTGTCTTGACTGTGCTCCACAAAACCCACCCTGGATATCAGATCACTTGAGTTTACTTAAATGAAGTGTGTATCCAAAGTGGGTTGGTGTTGTTCAACCCCTCAGTGCCTCTTCCTGTTGAGTTTTCTTATAAGTTTTGCAGCTCTGGCTCTTCCAGCAGAAGTCTTGGGCAAAAACACTCATGGAGACACCAGTGGAATAGCTGATGCAGCTCACCTCCCAAAATAAGTGGTGGAAGGATGCCTGTTTCTCTTAGCAGTATTTTCTGTGGAAGATGAGCATCTCCTCAGCATGTCCTTGGCTCTCGGTGTCTCCCTAGCAAGCTATAGCACTGAATACTCCTCCTTCCACTGTTCCCAGCTCAGTTTAAAAGTTCTTGATTCAAAGTATTTCCGTGGTCCTTCAGGGTCTGCTCCATCTGATTGCAAACTCCCAGGAATTTGGAGAGGAAGGGAATCCTTCCTTTGTATGGATGCAAAAGAAGTTACGCATTGTGAGCTTGCACAAGGTCTTGCTTCAAAGTATGAAAAGTTGTTCTTTTTTAGGAGGAGGGATCTGTTAGAAAATTATTAGCCCTTGGTGGGTGGCAGATGAGCAGCATTGACTGGAGGGGCAATTGTTCTGTGGTTCATGTGCTGTTTATTTTGCAGCCAGTGATGTTTTTATATTGCTGAGGCAGATGGAGGGATTCCCAGCTCCACAAGCATGACCCTGGGGGAGATTAGCTGGGTTTAGGTTTCACCACTTGGATGGTGAGGTTAGCCTGAGACAGAGATGCATCCCTGTGTATGGAAATGGTCTTGGCCCAGATCTTGTCTGGCGATGTAAAGCCTGAGAAAGGACCAAGAGGTCAGCTTCAGCTTTTTAAGGAATGTGGTGTATGGTCATTCTGTGGCATGTGTGGACTGCTGCTTTTTTATTACAAAAAGGGTAAAAAATTTACTTGCAAGCGTATGTGGTTTTTTTTAATGCTCTAATTAGAGCTACAATTAGCTCTAAAATAGAACCTACTTTACAGCTACATAAATATTTATATCTCTGATACTCAAACACTAATGATAAAGAATCCCAAGAGGTTTTTTCATAGCTACAAAGTAAAGAACATTTCTCCCATTCTCTGCCTCTTGGCACCTTGGTTCCTCTTCACCTGCTTCCCTCCTACTGAGCTAAGCAACATCCTCAATCTGCACACACTGGGACTTTATTTTTTTGCATCTATAGCAGTCTTAAGTAATTACTCTGCAGTTCTAATACTTGTTACAGAAGTGAGCTCCTCTGCTTGTGTCAGTCAATGGTATGTAGAAAGCTGAAGCTGTAAAACAAGCTAAAATGAATAGAATCTTGTTTCCTCTTTGCTCACATGGGCACTTACTTCCCCATCTGCTTCGACTTTCAAGACTGCTGAGGTTCTTCCTCTGTCTGACCCACTTGGCATAAGCTAGAGAGGATTGTCTTTCTTCAATAGCCAAGTTTATAGGGCTGCAGCTTGTTCGTAAATAATCCTTAGAGTTTGAGTGCTGCCTTTCTCCTTCTTTCCCCTTCAAAACTGAATTGCTTTCATTTGTGTACAAACTGGGGGAATATTTTTTCAGTCTATAGATAGAGGGGAGAATTTGTGCAGTCGCTGGGCATGAGAGGTTGTAAAGAGTGCTGAGGAGATTTCACTGAGGATCTGTGATTTTAAGTATTTATCTCGTCCACTTTCAATTTGTGATCCTAGCACAAAAGAGCATCCGCTGTAAAGGAGGGCTTTGCTCTGCCAGTCCTTGTACAAGCACAGTTCCAGAGTACAAAATACAGGACTTGGATATGCAGAGGCAACATTAGGGGAACGTGTAAATTTTTAGTGTACTTGAGAGAAGGACAGGGTGTTGCTCTGCCTTTGCTTTGACACTTAAGTACCTGCACCAGTAATTGGTTTGCATGTGTGAATGGTTATTTTAGGGTAGCATTAAAACTCACTTTCAGCTTTACTGAGGTTCTGCAGACCAGGCTGTCTTGATTGGAACTTTCAGGGCTTGTGATCTGCATGTGGTCCTTCTGGCCTCTTGGTAGCAGGAGATAGCAACCCTCTGAGGAAAGATAGGCTGTAATTTTGTCCTGCTTGGAACATGTGGGATTTTAAGTATTTCCTATGAGATGTACTACTAGTATAAACAAACTGTTTTGTTTAGTATAAGCTCTTTATCCTGATAGGATTGGAGGCATCTTATAAAGCAATCATTGTAAATTTAAAACTAATATTTGGCATTATTTAAATAAACATAAATCAAGATAGTATACAAACAACACAAGTTCCCAGCCCAGGGACCTGAAAGACAGACCTGCTTGGATGTAGGCTGTGTACTTTTTGTCCATTTCCCTGTTAAATTTAAAGCATTGTGCACCTAATTAATACCTTTTTAAATTTATGTCAGCGATAAAATGGATAAATGTTGCAATGGACACAGATTTTAGTGCTACAATTACAGAATAGATGTAAAAACATGCAGGGTGAGTAGATGTTAAGGATGGCAGATATTTTTCTGGTCTTCTGGGGCAGCATTTTTGCCACCCTGGTTGGTTTGATACAGAGGGACTCCAAGTTGAAGCCTTTAAGCTGGAAAGTGGAAATTGCTGGGTAGCATGTTGTAAAAGGTCTTGTAGACTGTGAGAGTAGATGAGTTGTTTCAAAAACATAATGCTGAAAAGAAATTTCCATGCCAGGCTGTTAAATTTCATTGCTGTGTTAATTAGAAAGGAAGAAGCCCCTTATTTTATGAAGTTTTCCAACTCAGTTGAAGCTCTATCACATTAGATGCGACAACTAAATGATCAACTGCTTGTCTGGATGCCAGGAGCCTTGTACTTCCAAATTAATTGTGTTTTTATGAGCCAGTGTCAACTTTTTGAAAAATAAAGCTTAGGCCTTGGAAAAAGCAGATGCTGATGAATATGGGAAGGGATGGAGAAAAGAATATAGTGTTCTTGGTAATGAGGTGACCTCTGGTGCTCTGATTTCACTTACCAAGTAGCTATTATTTTTTGTATATAAAATGTAAGATTTTGCCTTTGAGGAACTTCATTTTAGAGGGTGGAGGAGTTCATAGTCTTTTCAAGGCCTGAGTTCAACTGGTAGTCCAAGAGGGAATTCAGTATCTTCATAAATGAAGGGTGTATGAATTTTTTTAGTTCCTCAGGCTTTTCAAAAATGTACAGATATCAGATGTGTGAGGGACTGGGGGGAAGCCCTTGCCTCTAAGTGGTGATAAAATTTAAAACTCTTATGGGTATGGCTCTGATCAACCTTCATTTCAATGTTCCCATAAAAAGCTTATGACTTGGCAGAGTTTCAAGGACTGAAAAGAAAAAAGCTCTGTATACAACATGTTTTATTAATGTTGAAGGAGTAATACTGCTGTATTTCAGAGTCCGCCACTGCATAGAATAAGTTCTTTTTGGCTCTTGTACCCTTTGGCTTTTCCCTTGAATAAAACAAGGTGTGACTTCACATCTGCTTTTTCCTAGTAGCCTTGTATTAATCAGGAGTATACATATTTCCAAGTCTTGGCTAGGTTTTGTCCTTTTTCTTTCCTGATTCTCCAGTGTTGCAGAGTAAATACATGATTCTTGACCCTCAACTGATACTGTAAAGTGTATTTGCATAAACCTTGATGTTAAGCATCACATCGCGCTTACTTGTGATGACTTTTTGCCCCCTTTTAAGCTGTATGTAAAGGTGAATTTGAAATTAGGCAGCTGAGAAAGAACTTGTCTGTTAAAACTTGGCAAATGTGGTTGAACTAATAAAAGCAAATTTTAAAAAAATATACTTTTAAGGGAGATCAGTACTGTAAAACATGAGCTTTAAGATGAAATTGCTGAAGATAATTTGTGCAGCCAAAGTGCAAGAGGAGGCAGATAACACAAGTCAAGCACCAAATCACAATTTACAGGCGCATACCGGTGTTACTTTGGTAAGATTACCCCTGCGTGGGGCTTGGCTGGCGATCAAGGAACGGCTTAGGGAGCCGGCTGGAGTGGGATCGGGTCGCCGGCGGTGTGCGAGGCATCGGGGCACGCTCTGAAACAGGAGTCTGGATTCCACTCCTCAACACCGGCCTCTTTCAGAGAGCGCTGCGCTGCCTGGCTGTGGGACGCAGCCCGGGGTCTGCGAGGCAGGAGGAGTGGGGGTATGTGACTTCTTAAAAGTAGCTTTTATTCCCAAAGTTTTCCGCGGGTTTTGGCTGGAGGAGAGTTAATTTTTTGTATAGTAGCTAATACGGGGCTGTGTTTTTGATTTGCTCTGGAAACTGTTGATAACTCGGGGATATTTTCGGTACTGCTGAGCAGAGTGTACACACAGCCAAGGCTTTTTCTGCTTCTCACCCACCCCACCTGTGAGCAGGATTGGGGCACAAGGAGCTGGGAGGGGACACAGCCAGGACAGCTGACGTCAGATGGTCCAAGGGATATTCCAGACCATATGGAGGCATGGTCAGCCTATAGGGCTGGGGGAAGCAGGAGGAGGGGGATGTTCAGAGAGATGGTGTTTGTCTTTCCACATCATCATTACATGTGATGGAGCCCTGCTTTCCTGGAGATGGCTGAACACCTGCCTGCCCTTGGGAAGTGGGGAATGAATTCCTTGTATTGCTTTGCTTGACTGTGTAGCTTGTGCTTTACCTATTAACCTGTTCTTTTTTAAACTCAATCCGTGAGTTTTCACACTTCTACCCTTCCAGTTCTGTCCTCCATCAAACTGGAGGGGAGTGAGCGAGTGGCTGTGTGGGTCTGAGTTGCTGCCTGGGGTTAAACCATGATAGCTATCATACTGTTAAAAATTGACATAGCTATATCTCAGTCTTATGCTTCTGATTTGTGAGTACTATTGCTTAATTAACAATTATGAAGCACTTGGAGCACTTTAAAAGTGCTGTAGGATTGTAAAATACTGCATTTGCGTGTGCACGCTCTTAAACGTGGAGATTTCCAGCTCCTGCTGCGTGAGCGCTTGGCCGAGTCGCGCAGGCTCTTCCTGACCCGGTTCTCTCCTTGTTTGCCTGCTCCTCCCATTTTACCCAAGCCATCAGTCCTTTCCTTGTCCACCTTCCTGTCGCAGATTTGTGAGTCTGTCCCTTGAGAAGCAAGCACTTCTGCTCCACGAGTGTTCAAAATCAGGGTAGAGGGGGCTTGGAGCAACCAGATCTAGTGATAGATGTCCCTGCCCATGGCTGGGAGGTTGGACTAGGTGGTCTTTAAAGGTCCCTTCCAACCCAAACCGTTCTATGATCTCTTCCATAGAAGCCCCTTTGAAGGTTATTATAACCCCATGGCCTGTTCCAGGAATGCTCTTCCCCACACCCAAGAGGTTGGGCTCTGGTTCCTGGCAGCAAAGGCTTTCTTCCTCTCTTTCCTTCCTTGCCTCTCCTGCACAGAGGTCTGGCAGGTGTCCTTTAGAAAAACCCTTTGGACTTTGATTTGCTTCCTCAGAGATGAGTTGGGTGAGCCTTAGCTGCTGTTCTCCCCATGGTGGTCATGGAGATCCCTGGAGCTGAAGAACAGTTCAAGGGCAGCAGCCGGACTTGGACTGAGGTTGCAGCTGGATGTGTGTGCAGGTGCTCCCTGTGACAGGGACACAGTGAGAAGGTGCTTTTCCAGGAGAGTGTGGGGGAAGGTTCATTTGGAGCTGATGTGGCTGTTGTGGCCAGGGGCAGTGCTCCTTCTGCAGAATCATCCTGTAATGGCAACTGCTGCCTTTGTGAGGCACTTGGCGTTGCCTCTATCTGACCCGTAAACATTTTGAAACTTTTCTTTGATATTCATCAGTGCTAGAGAGCTGAAACCCACCCATGTGAGCATGATTTGATTAATTATTTGAAGAAATTCCCACTTCCAGATCAGAGTGGGCTGGATTTTTCAAGAGGCTTAGTATGTTGTCGGCAGATGAAAACAGAGCACTGGAGCGTCTAACAAGAGATGCAGAAATACCAACTGCTTCACCAAGAGATGAAATCTTTTTGTAACCAAACTGAAGCTCCCTGGGACTTGCTGGTGTTACCTGCAGTGCTGGCACCAGCACTAATGGCCGGCATCCTCTGAAAAAGGGAAAGCTCATGTAACTTGGTCTGCTGAGCCAAGGCTTTAATTCAGGCGTGGATAAAGTGAGGAATTTGATCAGGCTCCTACCGTCGGTCACACTTTGAGGTAAGTGAAAAGGAGTAGAGCTGAGTTGTGGAACACAGGGTTTTTCTTGTGAAATCTGAAGTGTTTGGCAGATCCCTGAAAAATGTGTGAGTAGTCCCCATCAATTGCCATGTACTCGGGTTCAGCTCCTTGCCATTACCCTTGTGCAGTGAGCTCGCTGTATGGATGGTATGGAAGAATTTAGTTTTTCTTTTTTCTCTTGTCCTGTCAGCCAATTCTCTCAGCATCTCCTAATCTTGGATATTTATGGCTTGAAATAAAGTGTGTGTTGAGTTGCACTTAATTGAGTTGCACTTAATGCTAAATTAGGTCTATACTCAATCTAGCAAAGGATGAAAAATTGTTATGCTGGAACCCTTCTTGGTGGTGGGAGGGGGAGGTTCTGTGGGTTTTCTTAAAATAAAAATGAGGGTAAGGGAAGGAAGAATAGATGGTTAAGTGGTTTCAGTCACTATTAATGTTTGCCTACTGCAGCAATAACTTGTATTTCACGTCTTTCCCAGGGATGGGAGAGGAAGAAAGGGAATGAGGAAGTTGGTAGGCTTGTTCAACGGATGTATGTGTTACAAAGCTAAGTGTTGCTTTTATTTATGCTGAGTTGTGTCCAGGATTCCTGGGAGTCCTGGAGTTGCAGTCTCTTGGAAGATCTAGACTTGAGTTGCCATTGTCTTAGTGGTGTTCACTGTGCAGCAGGACCTGGAAACTTGGCATCTTTTGCAAATTTAAAGTATTCCTTGGTCCTGGCATTGCTGTGAGGTGTCGTGAATGTTGTCAGTGGTAAAATTTTGTTCTGGATGCTTTTTGCACTTGTTGCTGTGCTCCTTTCTGTCTTCTTTCCAGGCAGTCATTACCACCTTTTTTCTTCCTTACTTCATTTTTTCCATAATTTTGTTTAGCAAGGAATGACATTCTGCAAACAAATCAAACCTGAGGTAATCTGAAAACTTGAGAGCTGAGCCTGCGGTGAGTGGAGTTTTAGATGGGGGGATGATTTCAATGATGAGGTCATCACACGGTCTCTTTTGCTGTGCTCTGGTCCATGAGTGTGTCTGCCATTCACCTTGGCTGGCTGGAGCTGAACCTTGGCTGTTTGTGCCTGTTTAAGAAGTTAATCTTTCTGAAAGGCTGAAAGCTGCTTGGCGTGGTGTGGTTGCCTCAGCTACAGGAACGTAAACCAGTAACACTGGGGAAAACAAAGGGATAAACATTTGCTGCTCTTTATTTGCATGAGGAATTACAAGAACCTGGGATACATTTAGTGACTTGGAACAATTTTGAGCTCTGGCTCTGTGATGACCTCTGCACATTTGTATAATGAAACAAAGTAGTCAAGCCTTGCAATGCAATAAGGAAAATCTGTTAAGATTGTAGTCCCTTTACATCAGCTGACCTTGGTGTGACTAACAAACCAATTTGGCATAATCCTTTTTTTTTAATTAAACATCAGATACTTGAAGGCAGAAATTGCTGGCAATTAATCAAAGCATCTAGGAAGCCTGACCATTGGCCTCTGTATTGCATAGGTTGAAAAGCTTGTGCACAGATTATTTTAAATTAAATGTATAAAGATGAAAGAAAAACGGATGAATGTAAGAACCATAGAGCTTGCCTGCTGGTGCTCCTGTGAATTGATTGCACCTATAGGTTTTTTGGAATAGTTGAAGTGTCGCTCACGTAGAGGCTCTGGAGTGACATTTATCAACGTGGCCTCTTAAGACAAAGTTGATTTCGGATGTAACCCGTCTCCTTTCCAGTGAAATCACACGGGTGTTTGCTCTACATCTGCCACTGCTTGCTGTCTCTCCCAGCTTTTTCCCAAGCCCTGGGGAAAAAGATCAACAAGATGTTTGTTATCTCAGGGTTCAAGAGTGTGTTGGGAGGTTGCTGGTGTCATTTGGTGATTTTTCTGTTTTAATGTACAGTGCTGGAGCTATTTGAGCAACTTTAAAAATCAGGTCCTATAGAGTAGATAAGGAAGATGTGTCCAAATGGGACCCTTGTGTGTTGTCCCCTTTTTTGTGTGATAAGTGATGCCACGTGAGAAGTCCTCTTGCAGACATATAGGTGGGGTGTAGGTTTTTTAGGCACTAATAGTGATGTGGGATGATGTTTGCAGACTTTCATGGATAATACTGGAAAAGTTGGTGTCCTTTCCTGACTGCTGTCAGCCTTTATGCTTCTGTGCTGCTGTGACTTTCTAAGATGTGTGGTCTGTATGTTACTAAAAACATACAGCAAATAAACTTGTCCAGGCAAGAACATGACCTTGATGCACAATCATTTCCCAGAGCCCTAGGCTGGAAAGAATTATTAGTGTTGGAGAAAGTGGTAAGGAGTCATCTTCCAGGTCAGTCTCTATCTTTAGTCCTTTAAAGGTTTTAGTGATGCTTTTGGACTGTAACATTTTTAATTGCAAGGGACATAAATCTTGTTTTTACAAGGGAATGCAAAAAAACCCACCCAAACTTCTTTCAATTCACAGTACATTCCTCATTTTACAAAAGAAAAAATGCCTGACAGATGCTGAAGAGTATACACCTTTTGAAGCTGTGTGAAGATGAATATTCAGCCTATGAGCCAGAAGCAAGATGCAGCAGGGATTATGTGAGAGCTTTGTGTGGGAGGAATTTACTTCCCATGGTTTACATAGCGTAAAAAGAGAAGACCCCTCTTTCCTTGATGGGAGTAGCGCCACTAAAAGTCAGAGCTGCTATTCACATGGAGGAAGATTTGCAGATTGCAGTCTAATTTAGATGTATTTGTTTGTGTAAGGCTGGCTTGGTAATACAGATAGTACACAATTTATTGTGTCTGTTAAACTTTCAGATTTCCATCCAGTTTAAGAAGAATTTATTGGAATTTACCACTCTGAGAAAGGAGCCTGTCATTTCCTGAAGAGTAATAAAGAACATTGGCAAAGATTATAATGTCTTTCAAGATGCAGCAGTGTTTGTGTGTGGTGTTCGTGGGCTGCCTGGCACAGAGTGCCTGAAAGGGCAGTTTTAGGTACTGTGGTGTTATAATACCTAACCAACCTGAGCACGGCTGGTTGAGCATTGGTGGAGGTTCCTGACTTTGTCCATGACTTGGAATGCACAGGAGCAGCAAAGCCCTGTAATGCAATGCAGGAGGGTGGTGGAGTAGGAATGAATTTGCTGGGAGTCACCTTTTCGTAGGGGAATTGGGAGTTTCTACTCCCAAAAGAGACCTCGTATCGGACCTACCAGACCCAAAGATCCAACATCAGCCTTCATACCTTTCTCTAGGCAGCACTTTTAGGAGAGTGATAAGTTGGAGAGGGGAACCTCTCCACGTGAAGCGGAAGTGAGTAGCCTTCACTGGAGACTGGACAGAGTTGGGTCCTCACACTGAGCAGAAGTTACAAAACAAACTTAATGACGCCTACGCTTTTTTGAGGTACATTCCTTAAGCTCCTGTGGTTGTCTCTGTGTTGGGTTATACCCATATTTCTTTGCTGTGTTTGAGCAAGCTCTTTGAATTCTTACACCTTTCTCAATCCTACTGCATGTGACTGTTATCTGACCACCAGCAACCTGGATGCTCATCGTTTCCATTTAAGCTGTGATGCATCTGGTGACATTTGTTTTAGAAACTTTCCTCTTGCTGCTTATGTTCCATTCCTTTCCTTCTGAAGGTGCAGGGTGATATTTTGTGTTTTTTTCCTCCTGTCACTCCAGTTTAGAAAGGGCTGGAAAATTCTCTGTCAAAAATCACTTAAGGATTTTCTGTCTGCCTTAGGGAACTTTCCTTCCAGTCCTCCCCTCTGCCGTGCATTGTCTTGTAACAACGTTTCCCTAGGAACACAGTGTACCTGAGAGGCAAGACATGTGCTTGATTTGGTGGTTAATCATCTTGGGTGTTGATGTGGAGTAAGTTTGTGGTGCCAACAGCAATGATCAAAGCTGGTTTTTAACAGGAGCGATGCTGGGTGCAAGAGCTAGGGTGCTGATGGGACCCAGCTGAAATGGGGAGAAACACAAGCTGCTGGCTTTTCAACTTTCTATTTGGAGGAGTATAGGACATAAAGGATCATTTTTCTAAGGTGGTTATATATTAATGCAGCAGCTGGACTGAGGAGAGCCTGCATTTTTGGCAGGTGCATGAGCAGCATTGTGCAGTTTTGCTTCTGTGCACCTTTAGTGTTCGTTTCTGTCATGTTCCATCCACCTAATACAAAACCTCTTCAGAGGATGGAAACTTCAGTGGACTTGTGCTGTTGATCCTGACTAAAGGGTTATTCTTGGTGCCTTGTTTTTCCCCTCCCATTGCTCTCCCCTGGCCTGCTTTTGTTGAGCTGGCTCAGAGCTGGGCTGCTGCTTGCAGGCAGAAGACATGAAGTACTGTGGGAACAGCTTCTTGCTGACAGAATCCATGAGCTGCTGATAAAGAGAAGTCCTGAGACATTCTTCTGCAGTCCACAGTCCACATTGCTCTCAGGCTCCCTTTTGCCTTGTGTTTATCATACCCACTCCAAGCAGTCTGGGAAGGGGGATGCGTTTGGATTGCTTTCATTTGAAAAAAGGTTGAAACATTTGATCAGTCATGAGAGGTGAGAGTAATGAGGATGGTGAAGTGTCATTTAGGTAATCAGAGAAATTTGACACATGTCAGACAAACTGTTGCATTGTAAACTTTATTTGCAGTGAGACAGGCATATGAGGGATGTTTCACTACATGGTGGTGTTGTGGAAAAGCTCACCCTTATGCTTTGGGAATGAGGGGATCCTGGGCTTCTCTGGAGAAATTCTACAAAAGACTCGAGACCACCAAAACAGCAAAACCCCCCACATTAGGCTGGACTTGTAGAAAAGCATAGCTCAGAGGCACATCTGGGCACGTGCTATGTTGTGTGGCTCAGACTCTCTGTGGTCAGTGGCAGTCTTTCCATTCTGTTTCTAGGTCAAGTGGCCTCGGGCAGATGGAGCCGAAGTTACCTGACTAAAGGGACTTCAGAATGACTTATTTTTTTGTCATTTATGCACGTCAGGACTATGCAGTAGAGACACATGCTTACAATAAAAAGAAAACTGAATCTGCATTCTTCTCTTTTGCTTTTTTGTGGGCCTTTTGGTTCATGGCTTACAGGCTCTTGTAGAGGCTGCTGAGCCAAAAATGCAGCTGCGTTTTTCTGTCACATGCTGCCTTGCCAGATCCAGTAATAGCAACTATTGGGCAAGAGAGAAGAGAATAATACAACCTGCCTTACTGCAAGTGTTTGTGGAACCATACTCGTGGGAAGTTGAGGATGATTTTCATAGTGAGCAAACCTTTTTATGAACTTCCTCCAACTCCTCATCCCTATGCATGTGGGGCTTGTTAACACCCTGGATGCTTGTGGATATAGCACTGCTAATAAAGGACGTCTCCATGGTTTTGTGATGGAGGACCTGTTACCAGTGACTGAACTGTGAGCTATTCCTGGAAGAGTAAGATCCAGTAGTAGGGAAGAGGGTTTGAATTATAGCTGGAAAGTGTTGAGAAATCCTTTTGGCAAAAGTATTCAGCTGAGGAAAAAAAGCCAAACAAAGACTTGATGGATCCTTGAAGTGGACTTTATTCCTTGTGTTATGCTTCCCAAGGAGTTTACCAGCATATTTTGCACATCTTCAGTCCCCGAATTTGTGCTCTTGTCTTTCATCTTTGTAAGGTTTTACTTTTACACTATGCCATGAGAAAGATTCGTCTAGTTGAAAGACAATGTAAAGAAGAAATGGAGTAATATTTTACTTTACTTTAAATCCCTTTAAAATACAGTGATGGGTTGGTAGCATGGCCCTTATTTAAAACCTTCTGTAGAGGCCCTGTGGTACTCATCATTTGCATCTGATCAGAAGACAGCCTGTAGGCTTTGAGCCACGTGCATTTTTTCCCAGTTAAGCAGTTGTGTGCTATGTTGGATCCTTCTCATAGAGTATGGAAAATAAAACTTGCTTTTAGTCTTCCCCAAATATGTAACAGCACTTGATATTTAGCCCATGTTTTGCCTTTTATGTAACATACATGCTTTCTTAATGCACAAATTTTGAAGTGCTTTTGTTTACAAGCTTATGAAACTTCTTTAATCCATTACTGAAGTGCTGCAAACACAGAGTATGACTGTAAGCTGTGCATGCTGTTGGTGAAGAACAAGGACCATCTTGGAGGCCTTTATGTTAAAGATTGATTTTTTTTTTTTTTTTTGTTCTACTTTGAAAAGACATTGGCTTGCCAGAGTTTCAGCATTGCTTCTTTTTCCCCTTTGCAGCTGGTGATCTTTCTTCTTGGGAATATAAATATAATTCACGTTTTATTGTTCTTTGTATATGATAGTGGAATGTGAAGTTTGTCCTGCTGCTGCAAGCCCTTGTGTTGGAGATGTTGGCCAGAGAATGTCCCCATCACCATGAGGAAGGGGCACGTCTGGACTTCCAGCCAAGCAGTGCTGTAGCACTTATTTCCAGTAGGGCTCCTGAAGTAGGGAACCAGATGTGCTTGTATTGGGATTTTGGGTGACAAACAAGACACGGATAGGAGGGAATGTCACCTATGATTAGACCACGTTGTTTTCTTTGTCCTGTTGCTCTTGGCATTGGGAGAGAATAAGGGTCTGGGAACACAGTAGTAGCTGAACAAAACAAGGTGAATCAAGGGCAGAGCAAGAAGCTTAACTTGCAATTTCCTTGTCTTTGTTGGTTTAAGTCTGACCTTCCACATTGTTTAATGTTTTGTATTTCATTTCCTCAGTTGCTTAAGGAATGGTTGAGGCTGGCAGAGATGCTTCAAAACCGTGGTCAGGTGGGCCATGCAAGATTTGAATGAAGAACTTGAGTCTCCACTGGAAGTAAAAACCATGTTTTATTTTAAAATAGGTCAGAGAAATAACTTGCTGGTTCCAGGGGTGCAAAGAAACCTTTTAGTCTGGGTTGGCTCATAATTTTGTTCTGTACCCTTGATGATGAAAAAAGAAAGTCCAGCCTCAAGTGTTCTTGCACAGCAGGAGCTAAATCAGTGCATTAGTGATCAGAGTCTTGCTTGCAGTAGAACTGGATTTGATCTTTTGCTGCATCTCCATGTTGAGCTTTTGTTTCCAACCATAGCCCTTTGCTGCTTTCCTCTCCTGGTGCTCTGGCAGTTGAGAGGTGGAATTTGTAAAGGAAAACAGCTGTAGTTCAAGCTGTGGAAAAGTTACTGAAGGCAAATCCCTTGGGGTTATTTGGCTTGGTTTCCAACTTTGAATTTCTCCTGTAAGCATTTAGAAATGGGCCTAATCCTGGAGTCACGGGCTTGAGAGGAATGTGAAGGTGAAATTCTTCAGCCTTCAACAGAAGCAATACAACTTCAATGATCCTAACGCTTGCTTTTGACCCTAATGTCATCTCAGAAAAGAAAAGAAACAGCCTCTCACCCTCAAATAAATAAAATTCAGTAGGTAGATGTTTATCTCCTCTAGAAACACTGGAAAAACTTCGTTTTTTCTCTGTTTCTGTGACTGACCCCACCTTTGCCATTCCTACTTAATCACATGCATACCCCCGAGCCCCTGGCCTCTCTAGAGGTTTGCATGGGAAGATCTCTGTTGCTTAGGAATTAATCAGCTTCTGCTGGCTGTCCTTCCTCCACCTGAAATTCTCAGGTGGTCTCTTCCTCTTTCGTCACTGCCAAGAATGTAGATGTCAGAAAGAGCCTCACCCTGAGGAATTTAGAAGCCAGTGAAGAGCCCTTCCCGTAGGTCCCTGGGGAAGTAAGTCCCTGGGGAAAGCCCTGGGTCCCTCAGCTGGCTCCCCTCCAAGCAGACAGGGATGCTGGAGGGTGGCAGGCACAGGGCTTTCCTTGGGATGTCCCAGCACTCAGGCCCCTTCTCCCACATCAGGGAACCCACTCCAGCAGAAAACTGATGGGTCAGAAGAAACGTGGGTGTCGACCTGGCTGACCCTTGGTCCAGCAAGCAGCAGATGTGTGGTTGGTGGCAACTCAAGGGTGAACAAAACCTCTTGGTGGCAACTGTTTGGGGCTGGCATGAAGCAGTTGTTTAACCTTACCAGAGATGAAATTCCTCACTGGAGGAGGCTTCGCAGCGACCTGCAGAAGAGCACCTCTAAAGTTTAGCTGTGTCTTCCCAGCACTGGTCAGTGTCAGGTTTCCCTGGATGATAGAAGAGCTGTGAGATCTGTTTGCTTTTCAAAAGGCTGTTGGAGATTTTCTGTGAGGCTGTGACTCTCAATGAAGGAGCATTTTTTCACCTGTGGCACCGACCACTTCTTGGGATCTGGTGGGTTGTCTGTGATCTCTAGCAGCCTCTAGTGCTAAATGCCTGTGCTGTAGGCTTGCACCCCTTGTATTTTTGTCTTGGTGGGGGTGAGAATGATAATTTAAAACTGCTAGAAAGAAAATGGAATGGCTCAGGGAATGTGTGGTGATTTTCTCAGAATACTTTTCTTCATCTAAACCCCTTCTTTGTTTAGATTTTTGGGCAGACGTTAAATTCTGCTGTCTTTATTTTCTGTTGTTTGTAGAAATGCCAGAATTTATTTAATTATCTAAAGCATATTATTTCTTATTATTTGTGCATAGAACACACGAAAGTTAAATTGGCATCTGCGTGTCACTGCTTTTCATGGCTTAACTCTTTCTAATTCCAAACATGCTGTGGAAAAAGTGTATGTGCCCTTAGTTGTCATTAATGAAGTGTATGTTGGAGCATTCTGTAAATATACATCATAAAAACATTGTTTAGGAACAGGTGTCATGTGTGGAATAATGTGTGGATTTAGGTCTGCTGCTGTTAAGGGCAGGGCACTTGGAGGGGGGAAAAATCCCCAAAAGTAAAGTTGTTACCTTGAAAAAAGATAGCTCAAGTATCAACAAATGAAAAGCACAAGAGAATAAAAGCATTTGGCACAAGGTAAGAATAATATTAAATACTGTGGTATAATCCCTGTCGTAAAATGTTCTCCTTCAGAAGAAAATAACAGAAGTGTTGAGCAAACTGGTGCCCCAGGACCAGACAAGTGCATCTGTGGTTTAGACACTGATTGAGGAGCAGTCAGTCTGGGCACAGGTAGGGACAGGTGTCTGTTTCAGGAAGTGATAGTTCACAGAGCACTACTTTTACTGCTGGGGTTATTCCTTTCTGTTGTCAAGTAGGAGGATCTATTCATGCTCTTAGAATAGCAGGTAGGTTATTAAATCTGTGGCATTAAAGCTTTTATGTAGGGGTAAACTAGTGAGCATCTGTGTGTGGCCGGGAAAAACTCCTCTGGTGCCTTCTGCAAGATGCACTTTGTGCACAGAGGTGATACTTTGTGAGAGTCTTGTTCTGGGTCAGATGGCAACCAAAATGTGTCACCACAAGCAGGTTGTGATCAGCTCAATCAAAGCAGGGACCAAAAACTTTGCTGATACTGAAAAATACTGATGAGGCTATGCACGCTGTATTAGAAAGACTACGGGTGTAATTGAAGACATTCCCACCTCAGGAAAACCTGTCAGGGGGTTTTAATTACTGTTCATGAAGTTTTATTTTTGTTTTGTTACCAGCTAACCCTGGTGCTCGGCTGGATGGCGATCAGGTCGTGAAGAAGGTGGGGGATGTCTGACCGGAAGATTAGCTACGATTGCAGGAATACGGGAGAGAGGAGATAGCAGCAGTTTGAGCCTGGGTTTGCAAGAGATGAATCACCACTTGCATAGGTGCAGATAGGTAGATAGGCATTTGAAAACCCTCCGTGCACGTGGAAATGCGGGTAGTGCCTTTGCTTGATTGCTGTGTGCGTGCCTGGGTAGTGCCCACAGTCCTGTTGACACTCAGGTGCTGTTGCACAAGTGGTCATTTACAGGTGCACTGGGAAGAAGGGTGTGCCCCAGCAATTAGATGGCTTTAACTTCTTATTTTTCCTTCACTGACAAAAAGCTCCTCTGCTGTACCTGCTTGGGGTAGGTGAGGAGGGGGAGGATGTTCTGTTGCATGAAAACTGCTGTCATTGCTGTAACTAAAGATCCTTTGCTTCAGGGGATGGTTGGGGAAGAGATGCAATAAGTCCCTGCTGTACTGGCAGGTACGTCAGCAGAGTTGCCCAATAGCCTGGTATACCTGTAGTAGGATTTGGTAAGTGATGGTAGCCCTCATGTAATTTGTTTTTGTTTTTTTTAGGATGCCTAGCAGCTGGCAGTGAAGTCATCACAGTGTTAGTTGGGTGACTGGCTGTAACTCTTGATTAACGGGGAGGAGTATGCTTTGCAGAGAAAATAATGAGTAGGTGTTACTCTGGCCACCTCCAGCCCGTGTGTGAAACACATGGGAGGATGCAGGCACCTCCAGGATTTCGCTTTGCTGTGTGACTACAGAGCCAGTAGCAGGTTCAGTTAATCTCAGGTTGTATTTGATGTCAGGCTTTGAGACAGAGCTTATATGAGCATTTGCTGACTTGTTTCAGGAATCTATTTGCTGGTGGCAAAAGCTTGCTTCCTCCCCTGGCATGCACTTGGAGTTACGTGCCCTGGACTCTTTGTGGGCTGGGAAAAATCTGTGCCAGGTGCTAATACTATCTGATAATGTCCCTTGCTTTTCTGCTCATAATACACTGCCTTGCTATGATCTGCCTGTTTAAAGAGGAATTTATTGCAGGTGTCTGCATTTGTGAAAGGGGAAAAAAAGGGCAGCTGAATGAAAACAGTCTTTTTGTTTAGAGGGAGGGAAAAGAGAAGTTGATCTATATGAAAGCAAAACTGGCAACCTGCTGAAGGGTTTGCAGGGTAAAAGATGCTCTGTGGTTGCGTGCTGGGTGTTTCCAGACATCTGCTTTGATGTAGTAAATGCAGATCTGTTGCAGCTGCAAATGGCTTGTAACAGCACCCTGTGCTACCTTCTGCCTTGGCAAGGATGTGCAGGAATGGTAGTACATGGAGGTGAAGAGTTTCCATTGAGGATTTTAACAGAATTAATAGTGTATTTTACAGGTGACAGAGGAATACGAGTATGGCATTTTTCTATTAAGAACAGTGACATACTAGTGACATTTTAAAGGGTTTATAGATAAGGCACAGCATCACTTCTTGAGGCTTTTGGTTAAACAAGAATGTGCAATTATTGGTAAGCAGCTTCCCAGCTGATACTATCACTCTTCCTTCCCCATTGCAGTTTTGCTCCTGTCAATTTTCTTTTGAGTCCTTTGATATTGAACATGTGGATTGACCATGACACTTAACTGCTTTTTGAAATCTAAATAATACTTCTCAGGCCTGATGCTGGCATAGTGCTTTTCATCTGAGCACTTTACAAAAAAAAAAGGTAAAATAAGCCTTCTAAGTTGCAATTTAGTATTGTGTTTATTGACATGAAAGGTCAATAGATTCTAAAAGAACATTTCAAACCAAATGATTTCTCCCTTAAGCTGTGTAAGTGCTATGAATAGAAATCAATACTATCTGGAAGTATTTGAGCTTATTTAGTAATAAACCCCATTCAGAAATCTTGGGGTAGGAGCATTCTCTTCCATATGAACAGTTCATGCTGAATGCTCATCAAATACCTAAATTGTCCTATTTGCTGTCAGTGGGTGATATCTCTGTTAAAGCTGTGCTCCTAATACTTTCTTAAACCAGGCTGCAGCTGGGAGTTAACTTACATGGCACGATGCAAAAGTCACTACAGTTGTTAACTGAACAGGTTTCACTGGAGTTATGTCATCTCTGTGCAATGGGGTATTAATGCTGGGAGGAGCAAGCACTACTTGTGAGATACAAGTGGTTGCTAGGACAGGTTTCAGATAAATCTCTTCGAGTTTGAATGTGAGTTTGGGCAAAGGGCTGACTTGGCTTAGGGCATCTCTTCTCCTGGATGTGGATGACTGCTGCTCAGAAACTGAGCTTCACCTTCACCCTTGAGCTTCTGGGGCAAGGAAGGGTGTGTTTGAGTGGATCTCACGTGCTTGGAGTCAGATGATGGCCCTGGGAAAATGTGATGTGCACTATGCAAGTCTGCAGCCTGAATGCTGAATTGTTGGAGCTGTTGTGTAACCCACCCGTAATCTGCGTTGTGCGTTGCAGGTTTTTGTTGCATCATTGAACCTTCTCTTTCATTACTGGTTTAGGACCATTATACAGATCTCCTAATTCGTATAATTAAGTGCTGGGCAGCTCCAGTGACATGTTGATTTGAGCAGTGAAGTGACTTAATGTCACGGTTGCGTGGCGGGTGTCAGGCAGCAGCGGGCGGGGATGGAGGCAGCTTTTGAAGAAAGGGGGAACCGTCGCTGCTGCATGGGTGGAGAGGTGATACCAGCCAGAGTACAGGCTGTACTGGCAGCCACCTCTAAAGCCTTGGGCAAGTTGTGTCATTTTCTGTCTCTTTGTGTGCCCTCCCAGCATTTCTCTGTTTAACATGGTGGCAGAGGGATTCTTGCTGCATCCATGGTGCTCAGTGCAGAGGGACCTTGGTCTCGGCAGGAGCTGCAGAGGGAGACAACAATATAGATTTGCTCTTTGTATTTTATACCAAGATATCTTCTTTAACATGGAAGAGAAAGCCTTGTATTAATTAATGTGTCAGTGCGGGTTACATGCTAGTGTTTGGTTTCAACATGTACATGTTGCTTTCCTTGTCACAAGACTTCTAAGTACAGTAAAAATTTATTTATTTATTTTATTGAGTATTTTTGAAAACTGTGTGGAAAAGAAGAAGAAAATAAATTTTGTACATGGGAAAAAAAATTTTGTACATGTTTTGGGCTTTGCTCCATTCTAGCAAGAGGCACAATTCGTTGAAATGACTGTCACCTGAATATCATGGTAGAGGAGAGGGGAAGGAGAAGAATCTGTTGCAGAATTAAAAGAGTTTTTTTAAAAAGAGTGTTTTAGAAGTGTCTGTGGTCTTGAGATGTTTACGCAGCTTGCTGCTGTTTGCTTTGTTTTTTAGCTAATCACTCTGATACTGGTTCCCAGTAAGAAGGAGAGTGATGGTCTTGCCATGGTGGTTCAGTGAAGTGCTAATCCCTTGCACAGATTTTAAACTGTCCACAAGTTAAGTTTTAGTATCTCCCACAGACAGTCATCCATGATGGTCTTGTGGAAACAGTTTGAAGTCCTTATCTCAATCCTGATGTGGTTTAACAAGGCCGTCTGGAAAGAAGCAGTTGCTGTTTAGGATGAACGTGGTGCCAGGCTGCAGTTTAAAGAAGATCAAATTTCTGGACCGAGTCCTGCTTTTATTAGTAAAAGCTAATGAGTAACAAAAGTAGTATTATTCTTTCCAGTTTTTCTTTTCTTCAGTTTTGAAGGCTGAGACCTTGTATACCTTTGAAGAACACTTGTGCAGGTCCGTGCTCTCAGAGGTGAGGGGTTTTTCACTGCTTGCAGAGTCCCCATGGCACCTCAGCTTCTCCTGGGGAAACAGGTTGCTGTGTGTTATTGCCCAAGAGGGGTTTATGAGCCCAGGGTGCTGTCAAGAGGCAAGGGAGAGAGCCGTAAAGCATCACTGGTCTCTGTTTTGCTGCTTTGTTGTGATTCCTGGTGGAATTTAAAAACAAACTCCAAACTTCTTTCAGTTTTGTACAGATCTCCAAGTTCTAGAGAGAAAATTTGTGTCTGTCCAGAGCTAGAGTGAGCAGGGAAGTGCTCTTGGTTTGTTGCTTCCTTGCTTCCCTTTTACTCCAGTATGGGACTATTTCTATTTACGCATTTAAGGCGATGCTGTCAAAAGAGTTTGAGTTTCAAAAGTTAACTTTGTGTATATGAAAGAATTTTTGTCTCCCACCTCTCGGTAATCGGGATTGATTGGACTGCAGTTAACATCTTAATATTACTGCTTGCTCTGCAATGTGTACAGACATGTGAAATACAGATATGTTTTACTTTCTATTGTTTTAAAATTCTTGGCTTTTCTTCATCCGGTATGCCAAGTCAGATGCTGCTCTCTAAACAACACCCATCATTTACTTCCAGTGGAATGTTGTGTCAAAATGTGATGAGCTGCAATCTGCCCTCCACTCTTTTTGGTACAAATGTAGCTTGATGCAACGGCTAGAGGATCATGCTGCATTTACACTTGTCCAAAGCTAATGCAGATTTTAGGCAAATAATACTTTATTCTTCCATTTATATAGGCTCATAGAATTGTACAGCTTGGAAAAGATGTCCTTTAAGGTCATCAAGTCCAACCATTAGTCAGCTCTGCCAAGACCACCACTGAACCATATCCCTAAGTGCCACTTCTGCATGTCTTCTAAATGTCTCCAGGGATGGTGACTCCACCAAATCCTTGGGCAGATGTTCCAGTGCTTGACCACCCTTTGGTGAAGAAATTTTTCCTCATGTGCAATCTAAACCTCCCCTGGCAAAACTGGAAGCAGTTTCCTCTTGTCCTGTCAGTTGTTACATTGGAGAAGAGGCTGACCCCCACCTGGCCCATTGATCCAGCCTTTCTCAATCCCTCTGCAAAGCCTTCCTGCCCAACTTGGTGTCATCTACACACTGACTGAGAGTGCCCTTGATATCTTTGTCCAGTTGAAGGCGTTAAACAGCACTGGCTCCAGTACTGAGCCCTGGGGAGCACCAGGTGTGACTGGCTGCAAACTGGATTTCCCTCCATTCACTGCCATGCTCTGGGCCCAGCAATCCAGACAGTTTTTAACCCAGTGAGCAGCAGAGTCATACACCCATCCAAGCCATGAGCAGCCAGTTTCTCCAGGAGAATGCTGTGAAACAAGGTGTCAAAGGCTTTCCTGAAGTCTAGGCAGACAACACCTGCACCCTGTCCTTCTTCTACTAAACGGGCCACCTTGTTATAGGAGGAGATCAGGTTAGTCAAGCAGGACCTGCCTTTCCTAAACCCATGCTGGCTGGGTGTGATCCTCTGGCTGTCCGAGGAGTGTGTCCAGATTCCCTTCCCTAAGGAATTAGGAAACACAGTTCTGACCACGGGCCAAACTTCTGGAAAGGTCTTGCGAGCCAGTCTCTCCTGGGAGATGCGATGGAAGCAGGAAAAGGATGTCCTGTAACGAGAGTATCATGGTATGCAAGTATAGGCTGTGTATTCGGAGCAGAAGATTACAGCAGCATGCAGTTGTACACCCAGCAATCTGGGAGATGAGGAGGAGAAGCAAGGTTTTCCTTGACAGCATTTGATATGAAATTGTGAGGAGGTTTTGTAGCAGGCAACAGCCAAAACTCGGAAAAACCACAGAGGTTTGTTTGGATGCTGGGGACTGGTTGTACTTGGGTGTCTTGTCTATGAAAAGGTTCCAGCTGTATCAAATAATCCCAGATAATAAGCCATCCATCTCCTGGACCATTAGTGCCCTCATCTTGGTGCTGCTTTTTGAATTTGTTAAAAGCTTTGAGATGGCAATTACAACCAGATGGTGAGATAACTCCTTTGACTGTCAAAGGGCTCAGATAGCAGAGCAACAAAACATGAAACACTTCTCAGAAAAATAAAGTAGGTTTGGATTCGGGGAAGAAAGGAAAAATTCGAGGAGTGGTTTCTTCTCTGCTGGGCACTGGGGAGTGTTTGGGAAGGGTGGGTGTTGGCTGGGGAGGAATCAGCAAAGTAATTGGAAACCCTGAGGTCCACGTGTTGGGACTCTACAAAGCATGTTTAAGAGCCTGACTGATTCCTCCCAAATAGATTTTCAACACAGAATAATTTCTTTTTTGGCTGTGTTATTCACTGCCATTCATTTAATTTAGAAGTATAACGAGAGTACCTTTTGATGCTTCACTCCTCTGCTTCTAGAGGGTGTATCAGATGCAGATCACCTCTAATCCATTGGACGTTTTGGGAAAGGACTCACCTCTTACAGCAATTGCATATGTAATCCACAGGGCTGGTTACGTTGTCTTCTTAAAATTGTAAATAGCTGTAACATTATCCTTAAATTTTGTTCTCCTCTCTCTTCATAAAGAGTGTTTCAGTAATTTCATCAGTGGGTTGGGTCATTTCTGCTTTAGCTGTCTCAGTGTGGAGAGAGCAAGACCATGAACAGTCTGCTATCAAATAATTCTGTCCTAGCAAAAGAAATGGGGGTTTTCCCCCCTATTTTTATGAAACCCAAGCAAAATAGTTTGTGTAAAGGCAAGTGTCAAAAGGACTCTCCTTTACCCTCTAATGTGGTATCATGACTATGGGCCCTTTTAGGAAGAAATTTTCCAGAGGTTGTTTGAAATATTGGCAGAGCAGTGTAGAAACCAAGTTGCTTTTTATAAAACTATTGTATGTCATCATCTTCTTGTTATAAGACTGAGTAGTTTTTTATTTGTAAAGCAGTGTGAGCTCACCCATGGAATGTAATTTTTAAACCGTCTTTTTAAGAGTCAGAAAACAGGAGCAGGACCTGCCTTCATCTACACTTGGTAATGATTTCTCAGTGAAGGAGGAAGAGGAGGAGGAGAAGAAATCCCCATGGGGAAATTCTTCTGAAATGGGTGTGCTTAGGCATGTTGTCATGTAACAGTTTCTTGGGAAGCAGGAATCAGGTCTTTGGGGTATTGATACTTTGATGTGGACAACCTTACTGATTGTGCAGGCTCTTCACATACAGAACTGAAATATATATCTAAGACTTTTTAATGTTACTTGCTGCTTCTTGTAGCTGTCTAAAAATTACCACAGAATAAAACCAGACAAAAAACTTTGAAGAAGAATATTATGATCTATGTTAGTTTTTCAATGCTAGGCCAGTTTATTTTCTCCACTTGCTAATACTTTCCAGGTCCTGAGCATCCAAGTGAGCTTTCCATACACACACCCTCATTCCTGAGTGGATATGAGGAAAAACCTGCAGTGATTCACAGCATGCTCACTATCTACCCTAGCAGTGTTAGCCATACCCACAGTCCTTGCTGGTTCAAAGGAATAGCAGAAAACCCTGCTTTCTCTGCCAAAATACACAAGTAAGGTATTAAAAGCCAAGTTATCAGTGTCTCATAAACGAATGAAACTACTGTATTGTTGTGTGTGCCTTGGACATAGCTGATCCCTGGAGATCAGCACAGGATGGCAAATAGTTAATCATTGCTTTATCAAACAGTAACCATCTTCTAAATTGAGGTCCTGAGAGTAACACTACGAAACTGCCAGAGGAAAGTTCCAGTCTGCTTGTTTGTGACTGCGAGGGTGGTTTTTACTGGTTAATGAATCCAAAGAGTGTTTGTGCGCTCTTAACTGGGATTTAAGAGTTCAGGTAATTCCACTTTCAGCTCCAGCAGTTTGGCATTAGAGTGTAATTCAGAAATGTATGACATGGCAATGAAGGAATTCATACACAATTCTGATACTTTAGGAGGAATAAGAGGATGAAATTTTTTCTGTTTTTCCAGTTTGTTCTGTATCTAAATATACATGTTTGTAGTAAAACACAGTGCCTTGTAGTGCCATGCAAATACTCTGCCCATTTCTCATCAGAATGGATAAAAGAGACTTTTAGCTGTTAATCATAAGAAAAAGCATTTTGCAAAGTTGACATTGAGGTGTTGGGGTGATGCTGTTCTTGTGTCGATGAAGGAGTGAGATTTGTTGTGCAGTGCCTCACCTTCCAGTGCAGTACGTTCTCCAGCTAATTCACACAGTACAATTGATTTCCCAGCTGGTAACTAGTTTTGCCATTGTTACTTCTGTGCTTATAATTGCACTTTGAGGTTGGCAGGTTGGCTCAGGCTGTGAGATTCCCAGATTATGGATGTTTTCCCAACAGGGAGAGTGCAGGGGCAGAGGCTCTCTCTGGTAGAACAGGAGGAGGCAGTTGGTGTGTCGTGCTTGTGTTTGGTGGTGTGTGTGTAGCCACAGCCTTTCCTGGTGTGGTAACCAAATGATGGCCTGAGATACCCTGATAACTTTGATTTAGCTAATAAAATCTCCCACACAGCATTTAATAAGCTATAGCCCAACCTTGGCTTTTTCACCTTTTGACATTTGTTTCACTTCTAACTCCTCTTTCCTGGTGTGCTTTGGAGACCATCCCTATAGATGAATATACTGAGTAGATTTTGCCCCAGAGCAGGAAATCAGCCTGTGGAAAAGTGCAGGCAACGCAGAAGGGTTTGGCAGAGACATCTTGGTAGATTTGGGCTTTGTCTGCTGGTCACCATCTGCCATCATCTACCTTTGTTCCTGTTAAAACACCTTGGTGTGAGGGAGTCCACAAAGAGTTCGATGAAGTCTGTCTGAGAGGGGCTGGGTTGATGGATGCAGAAGACTTAAGGCCAGCTTAGTTGTTTGGAATATGGTGATGGACAGCAGATCAGCAGCTTTGGGGATAAACCAAATAGCAGGACAGCAGCAAATACGACTCAGCAGCACAGTTATTCTTAGGTGGTGCCAGATGCCCACGTGTGTCTATAAATAGCCCTATCCACAGTGTGGCCATCATCCTGTGTGTGCTCCTGGAACCACAGGGGACTGCTGCAGGAAGCAAGGGAGAGGATGGTTTCCAACCCCCTTGGTGAAGGTGTTGCAGTGCCAGCTTGGGTGTTGGGACCACTCTCAGCCTTGCTGACCCTTGCACTTGGTGACTCCTTCTTCTTCTTCCCTCTTCCAGGAGCTGAGTGCTGTGAGCTGCCCTACTTCTCTCTGCTCGGTGTGGGAACGACCTGAAGAACATCTTGGAGCCACCTGTACTGCTTCATGCAGTTAAAGTAAGGTTAAATGTTTTGGCAGCTCTTTTAGGTATACATGAGGATTGAGGTGAGGGGTTTCAGAGAATGGGTTTGCCCATTGTCAAGCTATTTGGCAAGCTTAGCCTTGACAGGAGGAGGGGATGCTGGTATCAAAGCAAATACAGTGATATTAAACAAATTCAACTAGTTATTTTGCCATAAAATAAAATCTCTTTGTGGTGGAAGTAGAAAAGGGATATGTGGTGTTGCCCTCTGTATCAACCACATGCCACGGTATAAAATAGCACTTAACACTTAAAACATCAGCTGTTTTACCCTAATATTTTAAGATACAGCTTTCATGTCCCTGGGGCAGGCATATGGTTACAGCCCCAGGATTTCCACGGGAGCCGGCTGGGATCAGAGCTGAGGTGCCTCCCGGTCGGCACAACGGCTGTTGGTCTGTCTGCCCCGGAGCAGTCGTGTTGCTGAGGCTTCTGGGTTTGTTTTTCAGCTAACACCAGCTTCTTGGTGTGGTGAACCAGATCACGGGATGGATCTGACCTAAAAGCGAGTATATGGTTATTGCAATACTGACGGGAGCTGTTTTGACACATGGAGTTACACCCTTTCTCTCCAAAAAGACTTGAATGTGTAAAAACTGTTAGCCTGAAGCAAAGAAACTGCGAGAGTCTTGCCTGAAAATGGGTGCTTGCCATGTGTGAGCTCTGTCAAGGGAGGGAGGGAGGAAAACCACGGCAAGTTGCCTCTTTTCTCCTCCCACTGTCCCTAACCTGTTTACCTTCTGCAGTGCCTCATATTTTCCATGGTTTTGCCTACAAGACCAGTGCTTTAACAAGACTGAGTCCAAATCGTTTGGTGTTACTGAGCTGTGGCAACAGCTGGGTGGATTAATCATAAACTGTTGTTACTTGTAGAGTGACAAGTATGTGCTGCAATTATTTGGGTTTTCCTTTTTTCAGTGGGGTTGAGCAGGGGAATTATACCTATTTTCAGACCTTGAGAAAGAAATGAAGTCCTTGGCAAGATTATGAATGGAACCTGCTTTATCAGGAATGAATAAGTGGCTTGCTGAGAGCTGGCCTCCCAATTTCATCATGTTTAAAGGAGGAATGCACGACGCCAGCTGCAGAGAAGCAGTTTGTGGCTTGATTTGTCATAGTGTTTCTTAACTTTCTGCTAATTTTGGGAGTGTGGTGAGTTGCAGCAAGCAGTACTCACTGCTGAGGAAGATGCTAGACCATTTCTGGGGTGACCAAGGGGGATGACTTTTTGCATACAACCACAGCAGCGAAATCTCTGGGGAAGTCCAGCTCAGGCAGCAAGAACTTCTCACCTGAAGTCCTGCCTGGGAACCAGCCTCTGCCTCACGTCTGATTTCTGGGTGTGCCTCCTCTGAAGGATCTGGGAAAAAAAGAAAGGCTAATTTGGAGTTCAAGAACAGCATTCTCATACCCTTTCCTTTTTCTGCCTGCTGGTCTAGTATTTCCATAATTGTTCTTATAATGACAATCTTTTCATTTCATTCATAAAGTGGTTACTGCTTAATGAACTTCATGTTAATGAGCTCTGTAACATTTAAAATAGCTGCATAACTTGAAATAAAGAAAAAAGCCATCAGCAATGAAGGGACGGATTTCCACTCCCCGAGCTTAATCCTGTGTTATAACATAATTGTGGAGAGTTGCCTGGCTGGGAACAGCTGCACAGCGTGGGCTCTTGCTTCTGCAGAGCTCCTTGTCCCCGAGCTGGGGTAATAAATGATTTACTGGGGAGGCTGGGACCTGCGGGCACTTAACCCATTCGATTCCCGAGGGACCAGCCTGAAAGGCCACTTTGTAAAGGCAGTGGAAAGAAACAATTTCAGGTGTCTGAAAAATGTGGAGTTTTGCGTATGAGCGAGCTGCAGAAAGGCTCAAGTGGCAAAAGGTGGGGTAGTGGAATTGGGTACAAACTATGCTTACTTGGATTTTCATTATTTGATGCATTAATTTATTTAAAAATGGGGCTTGAATGCATTTTTTCTCTTTTCTGGGCTGGGGATGTGGTATTTTCTGTTGCTTTTGGTTTTACTTCCTGTGGGATATTCCCTGGATGCAGCGCAATACAGTGTCCTTGGAACAGAGCTCTCATTTTCCTTGCTGGGAATGACACACCAAGTGACTCCATCATTGCAATTGCTAAGTGAATGATGTACATTTTTTGAGCCTGTTGTGCCTCAGAAAGGTTGTTTCAGCAAAATGAGCATGTTCTCTCACTGCCTAAAGTATGGGTTTAGAGAAGAACATTTTCCCATAGTTTTGTGAGTTGAAAGAAGAGGAGCAGTTATGAAGGAACAATTTGTAATTTTGCAGTGTCAGATGTGGTCATGCTGTGCCACAGGGGGTGAGGTTAGCACAGGTACTCCTGTAGGAAGCCTGAAGTTTCTGATAAAATTTTCCTCTTCTGGAGTAAAGTGTCAGCCGGGCTTTTCCTGAGTAAGTCTGCAGTGCCTGGGGCCACAGTGGCAGCATTTGCAAAACTGAGCCTAAAGAGAAAAGTGAGTCTGATGTATTTTCGGGGAAGAAAAGTACATTAAAATGTTGGGCACCGAAGCTACTGTACTAGTTTGAAAACAAACTAATGGGAGATCGCAAGTCAGAATTATAATTTAATAGGAAAATGACAATAAATGCCATAGTACAAGAACACTGACAGAGTCAGGATACAATCTGACACCCTGTTCGTCAGGGTGGTGGTAGGAGTCCAGATGAACTGGTCCTGTTGAAGGGTCTGGTGTTCACCTGAAGGTCCAGGGATGTAGCTTTTGTCCTCTGGGAATCCAGTAGGTAAGGGCTGTTTCTGTTGTTCCAAACTCCACATTATATCCAGGTGGGAGTCCTTGGCTCCTCCCCCTGGGCGGAGCATCTCACAATGGGCTGATGTAATTGTATGAGTCATGGGGTGTGTCCTTAATTGCCCATTAACAGAGATAAGCCCCGAGGGCGTTATCAGGGATGAGTCATAGTAGGAGATAACGAGCACTGCCCCACCCACTTTAACAGCTGGTGAGGATAACAGAATGCATACTATTGGTTACATCTTACACTGTAACCTAGGGCAGTGTGTAAGGCTGTAGGCACCGCATTTCTGTTGACAGCTCTTCACTTTGTTTATCCTTTTATGCACAGGGGTGAAATACTGCCCAAAGCCTGTTCCTGCCTCCCTCCATTTTTCACCTCATCCCATATAATGCATCTCTGTTTTCAAAGATAACCAGTAACCTGCATGATGCTTTAGCGGCCAAGTCTGGGTTTTCCCTTGAATCCATTCCGTACTCCGGAAAAAGTCCAGTCCGGGTTTTCCCTTTTGCCGAGTCCATTCCGTACTCCGGAAAAATCCAGTCCGGGTTTTCCGATTTGCCGAGTCCATTCCGGACTCCGGGAGCAATCCAGTCCGGGTTTTCCTTTTTGCCGAGTCCATTCCGGACTCCGG
>VZRQ01008679.1:215452-254599 GCA_013397975.1 Machaerirhynchus nigripectus | reverse complement strand
GCTCAGTGGCAAGCTGAACATGAGTCAGCAGTGCCCTGGCAGCCAGGAGGGCCAGCCCTGTCCTGGGGTGCATCAGGCACAGCATCACCAGCCGGGCAAGGGAGGGGATTGTCCCGCTCTGCTCTGCACTGGGGCAGCCTCACCTTGAGCCCTGGGGGCAGTTTTGGGTGGTACAATGTAAGAAAGATCTAAAGCTATTAGATATCACCCAAAGGAGGGAAACAAAGATGGTGAAGGGCCTTGAAGGGAAGTCACATGAAGAGCCTCTGAGGTCACTTGGTCTGTTCAGCCTGGAGAAGAGGAGCGGGAGACACTGATCTCTTCTCTGTGGTGACCAATGACAGGACCCAAGAAAAAGGCATGAAGCTGAGTCAGAGGTAGGTTTAGGCTGGATATTAGAAAAAGGTTCTTCACCCAGAGGGTGGTTGGGCACTGGAACAGGCTCCCCAGGGAAGTGGTCACAGCACGAAGCCTGACGGAGTTCAAGAAGCATTTGGACAATGCTCTCAGGCACATGGTGTGACTCTTGGGTTGTTCTGTGCTGGGCCAGGAGTTGGACTTGATGAACCTTGTGGGTCTCTTCCAACTCAGCATATTCTGTGATTCTCTGACTGTGTGAACAAATAAACCTATTTGAACACTAGATTAATTTTAAATACAATTCTTTAACAAATATAGCTGGGAAAAAAACTTCTGTCAGCCAGATCATTGGTGGTAGAAACTAAATGGTATGTTTTCTCTACTTCTGTAGTTCTAGGGTGATGTACACCACCGTGGGGATCATTCCCACCTGATTTCCATGTTTGCACAGGATTCCTGAAAGTTTAAGACTATGTAATGTTTAATGATTAACCAAATCAGACCCTTAAAAATCATGTGTGCATCACCACATCACTAGACTCTATCCTCGCACAACATAAACTGTGTAAACTTCATTTATCATGCAGTGAAAGTACAAGTCTGTGAGTGCTGCTGACAGAATGGTAATATGTTTGAATGCAGACGTTCTCTAATCAAACAGTGGAGAAACCCTGGGGAAAAAATTAGATTGAACATTTTCCATTTCAAACTGTTTTTATATACTTGTCTCACAGAATACCACATGAGGATGGGAGCCCTTAGAATTTATTACTATTGCACACACTATTACAGATGTTTTCAAAAAGCCAGAAATGTGATGGCTGCATATAATATGAAAATGACCCTTTCCTCATTTTATGCCTAAATTTTTAATTGACACTTTTCAGTCACGATAAATTAAAATTGCTAAATCCATTGCTGATTCATGGACTTCATTATTTATCTTTTACCATGTGGATTTATGGGGAAAAAGAATCTGTTTTTCTGTACATATTAAACTAATTTAGCCAACTAGCCAGAAATTAATTTGTTATAGTCATAAAACCTTGACAATGAACTAAGTATAGAATGTTCCCTTCTCACTTGCATAGACCTGCAACTTTTAGTACTGTCAAAATACTGCTGGAGAAAAATTAAACCATGATAAATGCATTACCTTCCTTTAAAAGAAATAATTCTTTCAGGATGGGTGCTAAGACTCACTGATATTGTGCATCATGGCATTAAAATTTTTGATTTAATGGTTTTATTGGGAAAGCACTTAACTGACTTTTATTTTTCTGTAGGTGCTCACTTCCATGGAAGTGCTGATAAACACCTCCCGAAGACATACGCTATTGGCTTGGCACTGTGATAACAAAGGCAGGGTTTTTATAAAGTTTTCAGGCAGACCTACTAATACATAGAGTTAAAAAATGCACCACTCAATGTTGGTATAGTTCCACATAGTAAAAGGTCCTCCCAAACACATTAAACACTGGTCTTTCTTTTTGGCTTCTTCTTTTCTTGGTACTCTGCACTCTCTTTCTGGCACATTTGTGTAAACATTTTTGTGTAAACAGCCTTTGCATAGCTACACTTAAATATAGTCTAAAACCTTTTTGGTAATTCAACTACAAACAAATCTTCTAGATCTCTTTTGAGGGAAGGGTTATATTTAGCAGCAGATGGAAGCTGAATCCAGGCCTGAAAGGGTTTTGAAATAGTTTTTACAATGAAGAACTAATAGGAACCTGAATGACACTCATTCATGAAACAATGAGTGAATTGTCAGTCCTATTCTTTTGAGAAATTAGAACCAGAGAGTACATTCACTTTTCATACTTGATAAAGGAAAAATCATGCTTCTATTGTGAACTCTATGGAAGAATAAAAAAATCCACTTTTTGCTCTCAAAAAGCACAATTCTTCTGTTCTCCTCACTTAATACCAAGTTATATTTAAGCTGTGAACAGCCTTCTTTTCAGTGGATCAAGAATGAATTATATTTTGGAAGCCCACAAAAACTTCCTGTAGTTAAGCTATTGGTTTGGAATATATTGGAAATGGAAATTTCATAATGGAAAACTCCGTGAAGCTCAGTTGTCATTGAAGTTCTCCTATGGAGAATGAAAACCGTTGATGGGATACCAGAAACATGTAGGAGTTTAATGTTTCGCCACAATGAGCACTGGAAGGTTAAGGAGTCAAGAAACAATAGTGATGTGATGCGGCAGGAATGCTGAGAGATGTCTTCTGCTTGCTCTTACCCCAAATCTTTACCTTCATTTTGTCAATAAAACATACATTTGTCAATGATGACACAGCTTAATCTTTAATGTGTTATTTAACAAAAAAGTCCCAAATAAAATCATAATCTTAAAAGCTGTGATGTGTTTTACCCACTTTTTGTGTAGCTTAAAAAATAAAAATCTAGGACAGATTTACAGTGTAATATATATTCCATTTACGAGTACAATTGTGAATTAGAATTCTTTCTCATTAATTCCGCTATACATTATTGCAGCACTTGTTTCTGTCTTTTTTTGTCTATGTCAACTTTTTTTATCCTAGCCTGCAGACTTCTAAGCATGGCTCATATAATACTGATGGCTGAAGATTTGTTTTGTTTTGTTTTTGCCTCTGGATGATTTTATTAATTGTAAAAGCTGTAAAGATGTTCTGGAAGCTAGTTACCCAGGCTGATAGGAAGTATATTGTTCAGTTATATTATTAGTAGTAGCAATATTAGTACTATTAAACATATAATAATTCATACCACATTCTTGTGAACTGGTGTCACTATTAGCTGGCAATATTTCGTGATGGGTTTGGGATCACCCAGAATTTCTAAGAACGAGGTCTTGTTGTAACATGAAAGATGTTTTCAAAATGAGAGATATTTTGAAGACTCAGAACACATAGAATTATTTAACTGTATTCCTTCCTAATGTTTTCCAAGACGATTCATAAGTAAATACAAAGACAAGAGGATCTCATCTTATGTTGCTTTGTTGTTCAAGTTGCTGTGAATTTCCTTGGAAATTACAATTGGAAGATATCTATGGCAACTTCAAAACTAGAGTGTCTCTTTAACAATAGCATCTAGTACAGTACAACAGATTTTGTAAAAAAAAGTACTGAAAGATATACAGAAATTATGACATTAAGAGAAATTCTGGACAATAGGAATAATCCAGAATTTCTGGGACATGAGAGGTAAAGCATTATTTCTTTTTATAAATTTTCTTTAAGGTTCTATATTAGGACTAAATCTGGATGTGAATATTTATAGCAAAACTTTCATTAGAGGGAAAATCATACAGAAATGTCTCCTTTTTTCTCCAAAGATAATTCTGTCATCTGTTAAAAAAAAAAATCTGTTTTACAGTTTCCATTTAGGCAGAAATTAAATTAATTAGTGGAGCACAGTTAAAACTATTCAGGTTTCTTTTTCTGTCAATTGCCTTTTATTATGAATGTTTTTCATCAGATTATCTGGGAAGTAAAAACAAAATTGAAATAAAATAACTGTGAGATCCATTCCCTGATTTAATCACAATGAAACAAATAAAGGTAATTCACCAGTCTAGGTGTCAGTAAACTGGGATATGTGTTGAATCTTATCTTACCCCAGCTTCTGGCTACAATATTAATTAATGCATAGGAATTGTATTGAAATGTATTGTATTCCCAATATCTTTTATAACTATTTACAGGGAACTTCCAGAGTTTTAGAATGGCTTTTAAAGAGGGGGGAAAAACTGCTATTCTGCTATGAGCAATCTGCAAATGGATTTGACAATGTCTGAATGAGGAAAGTGTGGATGAAATGGAATTCAAGACAATGACCGAGATGATGTTTTAATAATTATTTTAACCTTCCTTTTCTCAAAAGTATTGCTTCTTTTCCTGCTTTTTTTACCATTGCTGAATTCAACAGGATGAAGGAGTCAGCTGAGTTCAGTGGGTTCTGTAGAAGTAAATGTGAAAAGAGGTATCTTAAGTTAGAGGAGCTGAGGTAAAGTCATAAATATAAGTTATTCTGCAGGAGGATATAGAGAAAAAATGCAATTGGAAAGAATAAAAGTGGAATCAACTGATTTAATTGCCTGAAGCAGCAAAGAAACATGGGGAAAAACATATGAAACCCTGTATGAGGTACGAGAGAGAGATTGTATAAAACATGGCTTGCAAAAACCATAGAAGATCTTAAATCTCTAGCAAAGCTTAAGTCAAAGCAGTGAAAATAATTAATGTGCTTACCTGATATCTTCCAAAGGAGCAGAAAGAAGAGCAAGACTACTGAACTGTGTTTCAGATAACTAACCAGCTACATGCAGTTGCTTGTTAATAAACATTTTGATATTTGGATAAACTTCTGTGAATTTAGGAAGAAGAATCAAATCACCACCCTAAGTCATCCTAAGAACTTTGTATTTGTGTCTGTTCAGAACAGGTAAGATGGATGTGCTTCAAGCTCAGGCACAGACTGCATGTGAATATATACAATACATAATACATAATATTATGTAATATTTCCTATATATATCCATATATAACCTGACACTGCAGCAGTATTTCCTTTGAATATTTTTTTATATTCTACCTCCAACACCGATTGCCACTTTCAGATTGTGCTTAAATCTATTCACTATGTTTACCTTTACTAAGATTTACTTATTATATAATTCTGGCATCAAAAGCTCCTAATACAAGTCAAAGTGTCTGAGAATGAAGAGTCTCTGAAGGAAAAGTTTATGCTACAAAGTTTCAATTTCTTGAAATCTCTCTCATGTTTTGCTAACTTACCAGACATTTAACTGTGTACGTCTAGTCTGGCATGTGTTTAAATGCCTTTTTCAATGAGTATCTTCAAATGTATACCTTATCCAATACCCATGGCCATGCAAAAGCTGATTCTTTGTTTCCTCTTTTTAAAAATTATTTTTCTGTTCTTCACAAATATAACCTCTCCTTTATGTTGTTGTAGCAATTCTCTTGACTACAGCCACACTTGCTGCTTTTCATGAGAGAAGTCAGAGAGCACTAGGCTCTTATACTGCCTATTACATCCTCCTATTGTGCTTACAATTAATATAATTTAAATTTAACAACACATCCATAATTCCCCAGTCTAACAGATGGTCCCTAAATCTAACAGATGTCATCTTATTTATTCACTACCTGATATAATATTTGTGACATAATGATTAGCTTCTGTGCAAATAACTTTGATGTCAAAAAACAGAGAATAAAGATTTAACAATAGGAAGAAGAAAAAAACCCTAGACCCACAAATACATTATTTCATCACAGAATCATAGAATGGATATAAGCCGGCAATGTGCGCTTACAGCCAAGAAAGCCAGTATTTTCCTGGGCTGTCCTGTGAGGAAAGGCTGAGAGATTTGGTTTGTTCAGCCTGGAGAAGAGAAGGCTTCTGTGTGACCTAATTGCAGCTTCCAAGCACCTGAAGGGAACCTATGAGAAAGATGGAGAGAGACTATTTACAAGAGCATGACAGCACAAAGGGGAATGGCTTCAAACTGAAACAGAACAGGTTTATATTGGATAACAGGAATAAATTTTTTGCTGTGGCAGTGGTGAGGCACTGGCACAAGTTGCCCACATAAGTTATGGATGCCCCATCCCTGGCGGTGTTCAAGGCCAGGATGGACGGGGCCCTGAGCAGCCTGGTCTAGTGAAAGGTGTCCCTGCCCATGGCAGAGAGGTTGGAACTAGGTGGTTCTTCTGCATGCATATTAAAGACTAAGAACTGATTCAGGAACTTGTTCTAGTTTAGACAATTCATGCCAGCACGTCATGAAAGTTAAGTTCTGTGGAATTAAAAGCTTCAGCTTTACTGAAAGGAGGGATAGAAATGAAGCAAAAAAAAGAATTCAAAATACAAAGGAGAAATAAGTTGTCAAGAATGTTTTTCTTTTCTTCTGTTCCACTTGTCTTTGGGATCCATTTTCAGGGCTAATTTTAGCAAGTCACTTTAAGTAACAATTATTTAAAATGTTCAGTATGTATATAGTACTTTTAAAGTGCAGTCATTTGGAAGTAATTTTCTTTGACACTGTGGACAAAACCAGAAATAGTATATTTCTAAGGAGAAAAATTATATATCTATAAAATACAAAATATTTATTTAATGTTCAAAAGCACATCTTTTGTCCTGCAAATATTTCTGTCCTTGTTGAAACTGTCCTGGGAAGTTATGGGATTGAACAGGAAATGCCAAATCCTTCTGCAATAAGCTGGCAATGACTTTTTTTTTTATCAGTGGAATTGAAAATTACTCAACAAGCACCTGTAGGAAAGTTATGTTTCTGCTGTTTAGGATAAATTTATTTCCTGAAGAAAAGAATTATGATGCCTTATTTTCTTATTATTTTCATTTATTTATTTTGGAATTTACCCAAAGAATATAACTTCTAAGAAAGGGATGATTTCATTTATTAATGAAAGGGATGGATGGGGTTTTATTTTCTTGTCCTGCAAAGTCTTACCTGCCTTCTGTTTGCCTGTTGCATGTTCTCTGGTCTGGGGCCTGAGATCGCTATGTTTTCTATGAAAGAAACTTGCAATTTTGGAGAAACACTGGATTATCCTACACAATGTGCCCAGAGAGACATCAGCCCTTCAGAGTAGATTTAGGAATAAATTCATGAGGTAAACCATCTTTAAGTAGGAAGTTGTGATTAGAGATTGCAGACATAGCACCACAGGTACTGATACAGAATAATGGAACAACATAAAGATGAAACTAATATAACACAATTTAATGTGGATGGCACCATTTGGCTTGGAAAGATCCAGATCCCTTAATGGGTTAACTAACTCCTCTTGGCTTCTTTTCCTTCTCTGGTTCTACTAATTGAATACTTCTTAATACTCTTCCTTTCTCCTTTATGTGTTTCATATATTGTATTTATCTTTTATCCAATATACTACTTTACCCTTCACTAGTCTCTGTTTTAAACTCTAAGTAAGACATTGCTGGCAAATACAGGGGTAATAATTTTATTCAGACAAATTCCTTCACATACCACCTTCATTCGGTCCTCCGCCACAGAATGACAATAATAATTAATAATAATAATAGTTAATAATAATAATAATAACAATAGCACTTCATATTGCTCTCGCTTTATCAGATAAGCTTTTTTGCTTGGTGTTGTATGCTGAGTGCTGACAGGCATCAGGAACTGAGCTTAGAAAATGTGTGAAATCAGTTTGACACATATCTGGACAGACAGTTATTTAGAGTGTTTTCTTTGCTGTGAAAAGCTTTTTATGGAACATCAACTATTCGAATACTTTTTTATATAATAATTTTTTTTTCTGGTATAGCCTGATGTGGTCTGTATACTTATTTTCTTACAAAAAAGAGTGAATGCACTTAGAAGTAATTTGTTGATGCCACAAAGATATGTCCCAGCTCAGGGAAATTTACAGAGCTAAGGTAGGGAAACAGTGCAAGGTTGCAGAATACAGCAGAAACATCTGGTTGTTCTGCAGACACTTGACACACATGGCCGTTAAATACTGAAATCATACTTTTGTCCTATCGCCACCAACTTCAGTAATCACTGAACCAGGGCCTACTTTTAGTCATCCTCCTTTTCATATGCATGCATTATTCAAATGTCCTCTTAGAAAGCTTCTCAGTAAGTGTACAGGTTGTCTTATTGGTATTAATATATTTTTATTCTTTGTTTGCTATCTTTTACTTCTTAGTGAGAGATTTTAGAAATGCATACCAATGAGGTTCTTTTTGGTCCTCCATTAATTTAATTTTCTCTCTTACTCATAAACTTGGATTTAAAAAATATTACTATTTTTACTAAGCAGGTTTTCTTCTGATGCAAAATAAAATACCTGTCTTGGTTTATTTCTATTTTCCTTAGTCTGAAAAAACGTCTAATCAGGACTGAAGGTTCAATTCTATTCTCTGTCCTCATCAGTTTTAAAGCTTTTGCAGTTCCTTAACTTTATATGTCCTACTTAGTGAATTAAGGCCTTCAATTTTCTCTATCATGTCTGCAGATTTGAGTGACTCACAATAGCCCTTAGGAAATGCTGGGTGTTTCTTACAAGCTAGGTAATAGGAAATTTTGAATAGAAGGTTATGACTGAAGTCCCCACCTCATAACCTCTAGCCTCCACCTATATGTAGGTACACTGCTCTCTTCTCACTAACAAAAAGCTGGCATAGATCTTAGTTGCCATAACACTAGCGAGGTCAGTAACTCCAGACAAGGGAAAACCCTTTATAGTAGAAACTTTTCTTCTTTGTCTGAGGAAGGCTTTCTACATCTTTTTTGTCCATCCTTCTTTGAAATTACTTTGAAAGTAGAGGCTGTAATCTTGATTTAAAAGGGTATCTTGGACCTCAAACCCTCCTGTTTAATAAGTTGTACTTTTAGTGGGGTAATTAGCTATTTGGCTTCTAGTATATCTGTAGCACTACATCAAATACAGAGGAATATCTAGTTCATGAATGTCTAGGTATGTCCAGGTGTACTTAGAGTCAGGCAGGTTTTAGTCATGCCCAGATATAAATATTTGGGGTACCTAATGAACTTCATTAGCAAGGAAATACATAATGTGAGTTTTGAGGACTTATCCTTTTTTTTAATTTAGTGCATCTACATCTTCAGATTTTAATACCCTTTAGATAATCATCATTAAATAGGATTTTGTTGGGGTGTTTTAAAAATTACTGCCAGTTTGCAATCACATTATTTAGCCTATTTGGGGGCAAAATTCCATAGCATTAAAAATATATCATAGCATATAATTTTTTTTCCTAATTTTACAAGGACCATCTAGGGAGACACATATGTGTGAATCCCTGATATTCAGTCATCAGTAGAGTCAAAGGGAATTTTCTTGTATTCTGAGGTAATAGCGAATTAGATGGGAGAAGAGGTAAAAGAGAAATGCTAAAACCTCCAATATATGGAGAATTAAATCAAAAGGTAACTGAAAAAAGTCCAGAAGTCAACAAGAAAATTGTCAGGCACTCATAAAATAGTTTAAAAAAGGAATTTCTAATGAAATTCTTAGCAAATTAAGAGTGGATTAACGAAAGATCTGGTACAAAACATATATGTTATAGTACCAATAAAATGAAAAGATAGGAAGAACGATATAGTGAAAAAATAAGTAAGTGCAGAAACACAGAAAATGAGATACATAACAGAAATAGCAATGGGAAACAAGTGGTAAGGAAATGTTTTGCCAGCTTGATAGCCAGCAAAGTATGGTAGAGCAAATATTGTTGCCACTGAAAAGCGCTGTCATACCGGTAAATACTTGAAACGAATATATGCTTATGAAACAGAATTTGAAACATTCTTGGTTTAAACAGGAACTTTACTGGGAACTGTGTTTTCCTTTACTTTCAAATATAAAATATAGTTGACTGAGAGGGAACTAATCGATGGCTACAAGTATCTGAAGGGACGGAGCCAAAAGGATGGATCCAGGCTCTCCTCCATGGTGCCAGGCAATAGGGCAAGAAGCAATGGGCAGACACTTCTGCACAGGAAGTTCTACTTGGATACTGGATACAAGGAAGAACTTTACTGTGTGGATGACCATCCACAGGTTGCCCAGAGAGGCTGTGGAGACTCTCTCTGGGGAGAATTCAAGAACCATCTGGATGCAATCCTGTGCCATGTGCTCTGGGATCGTTGTGCTTGAGCAGGAAGTTGGACTGGCTGATCCACTGTGGTGCCTTCCAACCTGACCCATTCTGTGATTCTGTGATAATAAATACGAAATGCAAATAGCTGATAACTATGAAAGGTGTGAAAGACCACAAAACTAAAGCTCTCACCAATAACTGATGCACTTTATAACTAAGCACTTGAAACTTTAATGAACATGAGGTGCACATCCTCAAGCACTGTATTTTCATATAGGTCAACCAGACCTGTGGGTGATACCCCTAAGAACTACAGTTAGAGAAAGTTCCATTCAAGTTTCTTCCAAATGGAGCTTCAGAGAAGGAGAGTGAGGAACGAGCCAGGAAAGCCTTGGCCCAGTAAGCTGGGATATTCTCTTCTAGGAGCCTTTGAAGGGACAGAAAAATTTCTGTGAAAGGACACTGTTTATTACTCTCTAGACGTAGTTACAGCCACTGAGCAGGTAAGAACTTCAGATTTCTTTCCAGAAAATTCCTGGTGCCAATGAACCACTTGTGTGGACAAAAAATATATGATAGAGGACAGAGAAAGACTGAACAAAGTTTTCAGGGATAGTAGCATGATCAGAGGGAGACTTTTAATGTTTATCCCAGTGAAAAACCAAAGGTCAGAAAGTACATTTTTTTTAGGACTAACTTCACCTAACCTTGGTTCTTTACAATGGATGTGTCTTCACATGGGCTTGCCGCTTTAATTCTCTTAGAGTGGCAAGAGTAATAGCTTTTTAAAAGATATGTTTTATTTCATCCTAAAGTACATTTCTAAAATAGATACCCAAGCATGCCTGTTTCTTATGTAAATTGCTTCATAATAATAATACCACCACGTAACTTTCTTTTAAACAAGCTCCACTCTGAAAATGTGAAACAACACTTTGATATTTCCTGATCATAACATTCTTAATTTTTTATGTAAAATAAAGGAAAAAGAATCTTAAAAGTCAAGACAGTCACTATGCAAAGCTCGTGGATTTCACAAATGCTGACAAAAGCTGTTAATTTTTTAAGACAGAGAGCATGCTGTCAGAAATTCGCTGTTTCAATTAATCTAAAGGTTGTTTTATATAGCTTATATTTTCTGGTCACCTGTATCTAAGAAGCAGTTCAAAACACTTTAGAATATACAGTCTTGTTCACCATATAGATATAACTAATTTACAGTAAATCTACTTTCAAAAGATTCAGTATCTTTCCGTTTAGTCTGTGCATTTCCTGTTTTGTGGAAAGGTGTTTTTATTTCCCTGCTGATGTTTATGTACCTGTTCTGTAACTGTATTATGGTTTCATTGCTGTAATCCATTGACTTTAATGGAGTTATTCTTTTCATGTAGTCATTCCCAGAGTTGTTCTTACACAAGTATAATGTGAAAAGTCTGTATGATTTCTCTTTTTCCATAACCTAAAGAAATCTTTATATTCATCATGCATATTAAGAAAAAAAAAAGGATTTGTGGGTAAAAAAGAAGAAAATCATACTATACATTGCAAATTTGAAGGCATGCATGGGTAATCAACTTTAAATCAAATTACATAGCTGCAGGAGGCATGAGCTTACATTCATGGATACAGTCTTCTTGCTCTGCACCGTTCCAGCATGCCAAAGTAGCTATGAACTTGGCACAGAAAGCTGGGTTTGTAACTGCTCTGCATCACTGCACAGCAGTTGGAGCACTCTGGCACATCTGCCCCTTATCTGATGCAAATTGATGCAGGAAGTGAAACTTCATAAAAATGTCTCAAACTTACATGAGGAAGACCAGACGCAGAGTTGACATAAATACTTTGCTAGTGTAAATCAGGAGTTCAGTAGAGCTGGACTGACTTACATACGGCATACATAAATTGCAGATCTAGATTCAGATCCTGGGTTGTGAAATTACGAACAGGAATAATGTATTGATGAAAATCAACAGCAATGTCCAGTAGGAAGATAACACAAACATAGTCTAAATAATGCTAAATAATGACTGTTCTCATGGGCTGCCAAGACAAGGGGAGCTATGCCATGAAAAACAAGCATAACACATGGCAACCATGAAGGTTCCATCAAAAAAACAACCTTTTTTTTGTCTCCTGGTTATGTATTTTGTTAGCAACATCCAAAAAGCATCATTGCAGCCACACTTTGTAAATATTCAGCAAAGAAATGCTACTCAAAGTTAAAATCTTGCCAGACCTTTTTTTGCTTGGCATAGTGTTTTGAAAGATTGTTTTGCAAATGTTGTTAGTTTTGGTTTCATGTATTTTTTACTCAACATTCACTATAGTACTTAAAGCGTAGTTTACATAGTGTCTGATCTTTTTTACTGTTCACATTTAACATCTCCATGATTCACTTGCACGTTTTCATTGTTTGGGTTTTTTATCCTCTTCTGATAAACAATATTTTATTGATTCAGCTGCAGATTTTAATGCCTCAAAATGTACGAATATTGCCTATGTGTTACAGTGCGTACTTTGAGGTTCTAATTAGACATTTTATGGATCCAGCTGCATGCTTTGGTGATCCAGTTGGATTTTTGATTTTCAATAAAATTGGTAGTCACACTATGTTCTATGTTAATTAAAGTGATTACAGTATTTTGATAACCAGTTTGAGTAAACAAACTGGAAAAAAGCCCCAACAAACTCCAAATCTATTTTTTGTTGTTTTTTTTTCTTCATAATATGCAATACTACACCAGAATTTGAAGGTAAGTCAAGCAAATTTGCTTGGTTATAGTGAAAATACAAAAAACAAGGCATCAGTTTGTCATAAATATATTGCTACCAATATGAATTCAGGCAGGCTGCTCAGTGTACTGCACTTTGCTAAGTATTTTGTAGGTAATTCAGGCTACCAAAAGACCTTCTGGTCTATCCTAAGCACAGAATTTACACGACTTAGAGATTTACTCAATGTATCTAAGCTATATCAATGGTGTCTTTTAAATATTCCATTAATGAAAAAATTCCGTCTTCTGTTTAGGAATTCTTCAATGTTGGGTTACTGTGTACTAAACCAGTCATCTAAGGGTTTCTATTACCACATTTCTATTACCACAAATTCTAGAATTACCACACCTTAAAACTGAAAACATATTTAGTTTGCTGTATGTTTTTGCAATCCACCCTCAGACTACATCAGTGTAAATGTTATAGGAGAGACATATATAAAGAAAGAAAAGGGAACCAGAGGCATGGATATTTCTGTGCTTTGGTCACACTTAAGAATGGATTGTGTATACTCATTTCAACTCCAGAGAACTGATCCTTAATAAAAAGAAACAAATCTCTACGTCCTTTTCTTCTTCTGAAATATATCATAGTCTACCACAGTCCTTTATTTCACTCTGCCTATTAGACTAGCAAAAATGTTTATTAAACTAATCATAACTTTGCTATAGCCCAAGAGAACCTGAGGAAGGTAGGTGTGCTTTAGCTCAGCTCAGTACCTAGCACATACAATCTGTGGATCACCACCGGCAACACATCTTCTGTCATGTGGGTGTTTCCCTACAGACTACTGTTTTCAAAGAGGAGTTTCTTTAAGATACTTTATGCAAAAATTATGAAATAGATTAATCAAAACAATTTTATGAAGTGGAATGCATCAGGTGCAGTCACTTATTATTTGATCATTTTTTTACTGTCTCACTAAATGCATAAAGGTTATAAACTTTTTCTTTCTTTCCAAATTTCTTCCCAAACTTCTTTCCTTTTATCCTAATGCCAAGATTTTAACCGAATATTTCTGTCACTGCAGCTTATGAAATTCACTCAATTATCACTATAATTTACCACACCACATAGATCACAGTCAGTTTTCTTTGAAGGGGCATTTCCTACCTTCTCGATATCTTAGTACTGACATTTCTATTTATTTCACAGCAACTCTTACTATTTGAGCACACTTACAATTTACTGTCGTTTCTGTTGCGCATTTCCTTGGAGAATTTGAGATTCAGATTCACTCTTTACCAATACAGGATGTTATGGGTGCAGAAGCTTTGCTGATCCACACAAAACCCGAGTATTATATGAGTTTGGAGATGAAAGCTAAGCTCATGTCTGATTAGTTTCAGTTTTCTTCTCTGTCTTTATGCATAGTGAAGTTTCTATTTTTCCCCCTGTTTTCTGTTGCTGAAAAGTAGTTTCTAAATTCTTATGGATAAGAATTCTTAAGGGTAAGACAAGCTTTGTATTTATTTATTCAATCTTTGTGAGTTTCTTAAACTTCTCTCATTTTTTTGTCACAGTGCAACACTACCTAAGAGGTAAAAAAAATCAGCAATGCATCACTGACCAAGGATCCCATGCTTTTATCACATCAAAGCATATAATTCATAGAAATTTTCCTAAAACTCCTTCCCTTGTGCTTTGTCAAGTTCCGTAATTGCTGGTGGTAAAATACCATTGTGACACCAAACTTGCTAAATAAAGTTTTTTCTATGCAGCTTGTATTGTAAAAAGTTCATGTGGAAATAGGGTGCTGAGAAAAGTACTGCTTGGAAAGTTAAAGGGATACTTTACAGAATTTTGCTGCCTTATACCAGCTGTACAGACTTTCAGTAGGCATAAATCTACTTAGATGTGAAAGTTATTCTACATGTGCTATTCTACGGATACAATAATACAACTACTAGTTATTCTACAAATGCAATTTACCAAAGATGATGATTGCAGCTGGTGGAGGCTCTTGGGACCTTGCTCACTGCCTCGCCTCCATAGCAGTTCAGGCACATCTTCCACTTTCATCAGTTTTGACTGCCTCTGGGTCTCCATTTCAGCAACTCCCAGATATTTTTATTTTTTGGCTATCTCTTATTCTGTTTCTTCAGCTTTAATTCCAGTTTTTTCTGTTATATTGTGGTTTTTGCTAGCAGCCCTCAGGTATCCAGATTGCTACTGACTGGGCCAACCTTGGGCTGCCCATCTGGGACTGAATTTGTATCAGCAACCTCTTTTTCCCCCTGGTCATGCTGCTTCAGCTACAGTATAAATTCCTCGAGGTTTTTCCAATACATTGTATGCTCCTCTCTCAAAGCTCTTCATGTTCCCTTTTACTAAACTCTCGAAAAGCTTACCACAGGCTAGCTTGTCATATTCATACACGCTTGCAGTATCTCCTTCACAGTTTATAGTGTTCCCTACACAACATAATTCTCAGATAGAATACAGATGTCCAAAACCAAAGTGGATTCTCAAACTGAACAAATCAAAACTTTACCATGGTTTTGTTCTGCAAATTTCCACCTCATTCTCTGAAAGAGGAACTAGTTTGTATTTCTCTACTTGAACAGAAAAGCAAATTCTCACCGGTGTTGGTGATGGGGCGTGATTCAAATTGACTGATGAAAGGGAGAAATATCATCAACAATGTCATTATGCCCACCATAACTGACAAAAAGGGTCATTTTTACACTCAGTGGTAGAAAGCCTATGGCTTTCCAGCCTCAGGCAGCTCCCTAGCATTTATGACTCCCACACGAGTCAATTTTAGGACTTGATGCAGGACTGGTCTGGAGGTTGACGGATCACATTCTGAAGATGAAACAACGAGGTTGCCTTGGACCCAGCTCCATCATCTAGTCTTCAGGCAATCAACTAAATCCTTGAAGATCTGTTGCAAGTGCAGCCAGAGTTGCTCTGAGGTGCTTAAAACAAAACTTGTTGCCCTTACAGAATCACAGAATGCGTAAAGTTGGAGGGGACAACAGTGAGTCATCCGGTCAAATTCCCTGCTCAGATAGGGTGATCTGAAAGCATATTGCACAGGATTGCATCCAGATGATTGCCCTCAGATGCACCAAGAGTCTGGTTCATTATGTTCTTTTTAAATACTCTAGGTAATTCCCACATGCTCAGTGTTTTCTTTCTGAGTGATTTTGACCTTCATCATCAAGAAGTGAGTCCTCATGTAATAAGTGACAAATAGCAGGAAAAAAAAAAAGAGGGAATGGTTTTATTGGTTTTGAGAATTCTTTGGTTGTAGGAAGATGAGAAAAGGTTAGAAAATGTTTTGAGGTTGAAATAGTTATTTTTTAAAAAATCACTCCCTGACTGATCCACAAAGAGTGGTTTGGATATTGCCCTTGACAAAAAATATCTTCTTTGCTGTTGTATCTTTGTCCCAGACAGGTGGAGACCAAAGTAATAGAGAGAGCGCTGTTGTAGGGCTTTCTGCCAGGACTCACTGTTCAGGTGAAGTCTGTGTAGTTCTTTATGAACGAGTAAGTTGTAAGGGATGCTTCATTCAACTCCTATCATCTGAAGATGTCTCATTAGCAGTGTTATGGAAAGCATTTCAGGAGACAGAAGTCAATCAGACATGCGTGGAATGGTAAAAACAGCAGATCTATATCTATTTTCCTGCTCCTTGGATCTGGTTTTGCTGATTTTACAAACGACAATTTTGGCTCAGTGTTTTTGCATCCTTCACTAAAGGACTAGTTATATCCTGTGGTAAATATGGATATTGTTTGTTTATTATCTGTGTGGATTATTTTGATTTTCCATCCAGTGAACCTAAGGGAGGAAGAGAAGGAACACCAATAAACAGCAATGAGACAGTGTGCTGATAGCTTTAAATGAATTTTCTAAGGGCTAAGTAAGCTTTGAGATGTCTGCTCCGTTCAGTAAAATCTGCACATTGATTACATCTCTGTAAATGTAGGATAAGTACAGTGTAAAGGTCAACAGATTAAACATGTAGTTTAATCAGCAAATTATGCAAATGAACATAAATGAAATATACCATTCAACTGTTAAGATCAGTAAAGCATGCAACTCTATTAGTGAAATGTTTGAGTGCTGGCCATCTTAAATCTACACCCAATTAACTAAACTTTAAGAAAATTCCATTGCTGGAGGAAACCTCTTATCCATTGCTGGGTAAGAGTTTATCAGCCAAATATTTGGTCTAACCAACATTTAGTGTAATGTACCTACCTAAAATATGGCGACAAAAATATAGCAAAATTGGTAAAAAAATTGGCAATAGTAACAACAACATAACGGCACCTAAGCTTTTTTCTCCATCACTGGAGGGTGAATATCAATTAGCAAGTGGTGAAATAATATGACTACTTGAAATACGGCGATCAGTGAGGTGGAATTTATGGACATTCAACAACCACTGTACACGGCTCAAGTAGCAAGTTCCCTCCCAGCTCCTCATCTAGGTCAAAATCAGCAAAGCACTTAAGTACATACGTAACTTTAGGTGTAGGAGTAGTATTGCAGATGTCTTTGGCTCGCCTGCTGCTACTGATGTTACAGAAGTAGAGACCTGAGATCAGGGCTCAGTTGTGCTAATTTCAGCTCGCAGATTTAAAAAGATACAGCCTCTACAAGACTAGCAATCTAGAGAGACAGAGGGTGTGTGGGGGGGAAACATAGTTATTATTCTCTCTTCTCCATCTTCCTTCTTATTTTGTTATCATAATTACAATAATTAGGTTAGAAATTTTGGATTACATCCCAGATATCATTACATATATGAATGGGTTTCCAAAGTTCATAGTTTTAGCAGCAGTGAACAGTGACCAATGACGAACTGTTTATGTGTCTAGAAACAATAATCAAAATTTTCAAAGAAATAGAGTTCTTAGATTAAATGTCATGGAACAGACAATTTTTGTGTCTCTCTGCCTTTTTTGTAATATTTTAGTCAATGTAACATTATTTTGTGTATTGATAAATAAACAGCTTTTATTTAATTCAAGTAACTAGAACTATTTTACAGGTTGAGCTTGCAATGGTGTTCAGTTTGGAACAGAAACATGGTTTTCAATTAATTTGTCAATGGGTCCTGCTCATTTTGATTCAGCTCATATTAGGGAAATTTTTGGAGCACTGCTGGATTTCTTTCAGATGGAACTGTTGGAGGATGTCCTTCAGGGACACACCTAATGCCTTCCAGCTGCAGATGATGAGCATTTCCAGTCAGGGACAAGACTAAAGATAGTTTTTATTCAACTAAAAGAAAAAGGGAGGGAGGAAACCCACTCTGTATGAGCATTGTGTAAACATTAGTTTCTCAGAAATTCTGTGGCTATAGAGATCATTTTCCATTAGTCATTGCTTTGTGCTAACAATATGTGTAATTTCAGTTTATCAAAGTTTCCCATTCCTCTCCCCATCCTATTCTCCCTTCGCTTTTTGCTGTGAAATTTTTGAGGTGCTAAATGATGCAACTTGATCAAAGATTTATGGTATTCAATAAACAAAATAAAGGCCCCTAAATTTCAACATACACAGTTAGTATAAATGTTTAAATCAACATTTGCATTTTATTGACTGACTTTTGCTAGTCAGCAATTTCTGTTTGATGAAACAACTGAAAGATAAATTGCAACTTTCCATTGCAGATATATATATATATATAATAGCTAGAAAAAATATGTTTTTACAACTACAAATCACTTGCCTTGGGTGAAGAGTCAAAGGGAAGTTTTTACTGCATCCATGACTCGTATATCTCCCTGTGTCAGAGCAAGGTTGAAGCATGAACCTGCTTCTCTCTTCTACTTTCACTATAGAAGTATCCAATTTGCCTATCCACTTTAACAGTTCTAGTCCTCCCTTTCTGCCTCTTGAATGATTTCTCACTTTTAGGAATGTTTATCTTCACTTTGCACCCTTCTACACCTTGCTTATGGCATCTGTCATGGTGAAGCAGAGTGGAGAGAATTCAGGGAAAATACCCTTTAATCTGAAACAACAGAAAACATTTTTTGAAAAATAAAAATAAAATCCACATTCATCAATTGTTATTGAAGAACCCTTTAAAATTTGCTATTTCAGATAGAAGATTCTGTTTCTTATTTTGCATTTTAGGATTTTTCCCATGGAGGAATAGTTAGACAAATTTACCCGTTCAGCCTCCACCAAAGATCCTTCCTTTAAAAAAGTGCAATCAGGAGTCATGATGGTGATTAAAATAAATTATTTGAAGGATCGATTGCTTATTGGATGAACTGTTAAAATGGTATCATCACCCATAGTGCAGCCTTTTTCTCATTAGGAGACCTTAGGTACTTTTTCAAGTGCCTAGGTTTGTTGATATGCTCTAGAAACCACATTCCATTGTGCAAAAAAAGTACAGAAAAGGGATAAGCACGAAAGAGTGACACTATCATTGTCACATCACAAAATAAATGGAATTTCAGTTTTGGCACTGATGCATACAAATAAAAAGCAATCCATCAAAATATCTCTGTACTGTTAACATTTCTGGGATTAGTTAGAGATGCTTGTGAGATGATTTGTGCCTTAAATGTCAGGGAGGAAACACTCAAAACAGGAAATATTTTTTTTACATGAAAGAAAGAGAGTAAAATACACGCAGGAGAAAATAATACTTTATTTCACCCTGTTAAAATGGAAAGAAAAAATCTTTGAAAATCTAGACCTAGGTCAATCTAATCCTTTATGCATGAAGATAGAAGCAAAGTTGATTGTTATATAAGGATTATTTTAAACTCAGACAAAAGTTAAACTGAAAAAATAGACACATATATGCGTACATACATATGTATATGTAGAGATGATGAAAAGGTTTTTCAGCAGAGGAATGATAATTCATCAGATTTTGAGTTGTTAGACTTCAAGAAGTCTGAAAATATACATCTAGTTCTTGATCAGGCATTTGGTGAACCCTTAGCGCCATTGTAACTATCCTGCCTTATACATAAAATTTCCAATGGTCACTGCTATCAACTTATTTCTGCTTTTGTCTCCAATTTCATCCAGTACAATGCTATCTAGGGTTGAACTTTTTGGGGGTTTTAAAACCTCTCTAAGGCAAAACATAGCCTATTTAAATGCCATTCTTTCAGGAACCATAGAGAACAAATGATGGCATTTACCTTTGATTCAAATAGAGATTGGTATAGTCCATCTGTTGCAGCCTACATAGGGGAAATAGGTGTGCCTTATGTAGCCATATTTCCTACTGAACAGTCCAATAAACAGGGGAACATTTGGATTAAATAACCTTTGACTTTGTTTCCTTAACCCAGTTGTGACTGTGTGTGCTTCTGGACGTACTGCGAAGCACTTGTGCAGCATCCAGACTACAAATGAGGCATGTCTCAGTGTAAGCCTAGTGAATGTCCTTTCTGCTTCACACAGATCTGGCCACTCATCATGGGTGTGCTGTCCCTTTGAGCAGCATGGAACATCCCTTGCACACATCAGCCAAGTAGGCTTTGTAGCAATGTTCGCTATGGGAGGAAGGTCACTGTGTACATTTGTCTGTGTATGTGTATGTCTCTTCCCTGTTCCTGTAGCTTTTGAATATATTGATTTTAGCTAGATTCGACAGAGTAGTAGAGGTATTAAAGATAATTAAATGCCAGTTCCAGTTTCTTGCACTTTTCTCTGTTAGCAGCTGGTGTCCCTTTGCTCTCTAGTCTAATTTTCCATCTAAACCATGCTAACTGCTTTGATATTCAGAGAAGCTTATGAGCAGTCACAGTCTGAACAGAAATTCCTGTTGGCTGATTTTCCTGAAAGCCCCCACTACTGTCTCCAAAATACCATGCTGAAGAGGACTACAAGAAAAAAAAGGCAACATGCATTGCTCTAGTGTTTGCGGTGACTAGTTTAAAATATGCTGTGGGTCCTGAGAATTATCAGGCATTTGTCTGCCTGTGTTATATGTGGCAGCTTTCCTCCTGCTACACTGTATATTAAAGAGAGAAGAAGGGGAGAAGAGACTTTTTATTTTGCACTGATATGGATTGTATTTGATTCTCAATTGACTGCATTTATAAGACTATTATTCTATGTAATGCAATATTACTGTACAAAACCAGTTTCAAAGTCACAGTATCTCATTTTGTGTTTCTCCAGAAAAAGAAGCAACCATATATTCGAGAGAGTGATATGAGAGGGTAATACAAAATATAAGTCTAGAGAGTTCTAAGGAAGAAGGAAAAGGCTTTAAAGAGAGGCAGGTGTCTGAGGAAAGAGCAACACAGTTTCCTGCACATGGTGGCAGGGATGCATCTCAATATAATGTCCCTATTCTGGCAAACACTTTAGCTTTAGGATTGAAACCAGCATTTGAAATGTCGGTCATTTCTAGACAGAAGGAATTAATGTATATCTATTTATTTATTAGTTAGGAAAGTAGTTATGCATATTTCTGGATGATCAGTTTGGACAGTGGGTGGGGGATACTAACATAAATGTTGCTAAGTGTTTCAGAAGTATGAAAGAGAACCACAAGGCAAAAATATCCACAGGTAATTTCATAATGGTTATGCTAAGTTTTATAAGACGTTGAAAGAGTTTAATAGAGGGATAGATCAAGAATTATTGATACCCAGAAAAGGAAACCATGGAAAAAAGGAAAATAAAGACAGAAGTCTCAAATCTGTGAGAGAAAATATGGCAATTGCAGAATGTTTGTAGAATGATACAAAAAGTGCTTTCTACTTTAAGTGAAGTTATAAAAGTAAGGTATGTTTAATGAAAATATTTCTAGAAAAGAAGCAGTATAAATAAAAAAACAAAAAAAAAGAGTGGAAAACGACTCCATGAAGAAGGTAATGATTGAAAGTAACTTCCTAAAGGGACATTTTGATGGATATGGTTGATGTTGTAGTTGTTTATTGGTAATACCTTTCTTAGCAGCATAGGTAGGATTTTCTGAAATGGTGAGGGATTCTGGTCCAGGTGGAAGGGAAGTGTGGATTCTAGGTCACAAGACGGAAAGGAAGTCTTCCATAACTTCCTTGTAGGTAAGCTCAGGAAATGTGGGTTAAGTGAATGGACACTGAGTTGGATCCAGAACTGGCTGAATCACAGAGCTCAGAGGGTCATGATCAGCAGAGTAGAATCCAATTGGAGGCCTGTAGTCAGTGGCATTCCCCAGGGATCAGAACTGAGTCCAATCTTATTCAATTTGTTTATCAATGACCTGGATGAAGGGATAGAATGTGCCCTCAGCAAGTTTGCTGATGACATGAGACTGGGGGGAGTGGCTGACTCAGCCCTAGTGAGGCCACATTTGGAGGTCTATGTCCAGGTCTGGGCTCCTCAGTATACAAGAGAAGGAGCTTCTGGAAAGGGTCCAGCAGAGAGAGGTGAGGTGTCTTCTCTTATGAGAAGGCATTGTGGGAGCTGGGCCTGTTTATTACAGAGAAGAGAGAGTGGACCTCATTTATTTTCATATGACTTTTGGGAATAAGAAATAGGCTCGTGAAGGTAAAAAAGGCAGATACAGTTAATTCCACAGCCAAACTATGTCGTTAGAAACTGAAGCTATCTTTAAAAACGTAGTCACTAGGCAACTAAGAATTTTAAAGAGAAACTCAGAGTAACATACAAAAAGCCCCAGATATGTACATCATCTTTGAAACTGAAATATTCTATAACAATTTTAAACATGCACAGTATTACATGAATCAGCCATATGAAGTGAAATTTCAGTTTAAATTCCAGTAAGAAAAGTGCCTTTAAATAAATGACTGAACTAAACATTAAAGAGTGTCTGAGAGATAATACACCTCAGCAAACATGGTACACTTTTTATGAGATAAAGTGCCGAACAGTGTCAGGAATGAGCCATACAAAAGGTTCAAATTTCTCTATCTGACTATCTGTCTCTCTTATTACCGTCTTTCTTCACATGCTATAATATCAAGTCAGCAACATTAATGAATTGATTCCAGAAAAAAAATCCCAACATTTACAAATATAGAGTTTGTGTCTAGTTAATAAATTTGTCGCTGAAATCCATTTCCTATGGAAAAGAGAACATTAATTCCTGCTGGCTGTTTTTTTTAGAGACTTCCAGCAGATGATGGGAAAGACAGTATAATATGGACAGGGTGTCACCTTCTAGTTACAAAACAAAAAGAAAACAGTTAAAGCACATATGGGTAGTAGGCTGACAAATTATATTGAGAGATTAAGATATGTGTATCAAACAAAACCTCCTCACTCTATTCTGGAGACTACTGATTTTGTGTAAGAGTTCTTGCACAGAAATCAGAATTCTCATTTTCAGGGATGTCATAGAAATCACTGATCAGCTTGGTCACTATTCTCCTGAGCAGCCAGGCTGTGTATTCAAAGGGCTGTAGTAAATAAGAGCTGCTACAAACTTTCTAGTTGTGTTTATATACATTTTTAGAAACTTTTCATGCTATCTCTTGATTGGGGGACTGCTGAATTAGGCACTATGGAAAATCAAATAATATGTCAGGTGCTAGTTTTTGATCATATGATGACAAAGAAGGAACAGGGCTGATCCAATTTCTTATGCTTTCTACTTTTTATCATCCATGTAATTTCTCCATCCAGACTACAATGTCACAAAAGGCTGTACTCTGGAGCACATGTTTACAGACAAACCAGGCGGAAATTAACAATGGAGTACACTTTTATAGGAAATCTATTTAGAAGTTACAGAAATTAATAAGAAGTTAGTCTTTCTAACATGCTCTGTAAGCAGTTCAATACAAATTCTACAGGATGTCTTATTAAAACCTATATGAAAGCTAAAGATTTCTATTTAGTTAGTTCTATTTGTTGGAAAAAGCCAGATTCTGAATGTACCCACCGTGCTTTTTTTTCCAATGAATCATAATTATTTGTGCTGTGCATGTTCCACAGCCTTTTTTGCTTAGGCCATACATTCCTGAGTTAGTGATGTATCTAGTGATAGAATTCTTACTTTTCTAACCTCAACAGTGTATATGACAGGGCTGTCAGAAGGGCAGACTGTGAAGAAATATTGCTGTGATCATTTACCAATGGCTGCAAGCTATTATACATTAAACTGCATTTATTTTTTTAGTCTGAAGGGAGCATTAAATTGATAACAGTGCAATTTAAAAATTGGTTGTTTCTTGCCTACCATTCTCTTTTTAAGCATATCAAGAATACTCTCTATTTTCTCAACTCTAAACTTTTCTGTATCTTTCTACAAAAGGATGCAGTGCATGTCACAGCAAAGCTTCCTGCTCTCTGTAACAATGTCCTGCTTTATCAGTGAGATCCTGTTTATGAGAACAGAAATAGATATATTCATTTTATGTATGTATATATTTATTTGTGAAGTAGAAATACCATTTATATCTTCAACTTTTGGTGTCAGGTCTTTTTTTGCTCTGTTGCCTCATAAAAACACTAAGGAGGAGTACACAAACATCTCTGCTCCTTCTACATGAAAATAAAACCAAAGAACTTGTATTTGAAGATCAAAACTGTGAAAGAAAGAAATTATTTAAACTATTGAAAAACAATGTCTTTCTTCATCCTCTTTTGGAACAATAAATCCAAATATTTGCACTTTTTCTGAGATATCTTTCCCCATAATCTTATACACCCTAATTTTTAAATTTTTTTTGTCATTGCAGTCCGTACCAATGTAGTATTATACTCTCCAGATCATGCTAAGAGATCTGGTTGCTTTTCATTGTTTGCTCTCTTCTATAATTGAAGATTAAATCCACACCATGGTTATGGTCTTCCAGGCTATAATTTTGATTTCCCCAACTCTACTAGCATGTTATCAATTGTAAAATATGCAGATATTAATCCTGAGCTGCATATTTCCTTTTAACTCAGGGACAGAAGAAGATTTATACATCAAAAATATTTTTTTAATTGCTTGAGAAATGTCAAAGGGTAGGAAGACAATGAGCAAGTAGAAATGTGAAAAAAGTCCTGTATTTTTATTTTCATATAAACATTTTTGTTCATATAAACACTTTCACTCCAACAGAAGGGTTGGTTTTACAAAGCTCTTTCTTTTGACGGGATTCAGATAAGACAAAGGTGTTGTTATGATGAGATCACTATAAACCTGACCATGGGCCAGAAAGATGCTCTTTTTTTAAGGATGAGAAATGAGAAAGTTATAAGCTCCTAAATACCTTCTAAACTTAACTCTAAATTAGAAACATGTATTCCTTCTAACTGGTGGAAGTGGTTTATTGAGCACTGATATTAAAGTCCAAGAACAAAGGTAATAGAATATGAAACACAGACTTTAATATCTAGCATTGGAACTAGAAACAGAAAATCATTGACATTCAGTGACTTCATACATAAATATCTGGTTAACCCCGTTTGAATTTCTTAATGATCTTGTGATGATGCAAGTCTGCTTGCAGTTGGCAAGACTACAGAAGAGATGTGTATGTTTGTGAACATGACATTGACCCCTGTGTCACTATTCTTTTTCTTATTTCATCACTGAAATATGCCAGATTAATAAAATTGTCACTTAGTTTTATTTACATTGCCACAAAGGACTTGTACACAAATATAAACCTACACTATTGGGCTTTGACTGCTACTCCCTTCCTTTCCTGGCAACTCGGTGAAATCAATATATATTCATGATCTAATCCAATAGAGCATGTGATTAATTTCATTCAGTCACACCAAAGGCAGCATTCACATGCTTCAAGTTAAATAGTGTTTGTCTTGACTTCTGAATTAATAAGAATAAAAATTTAAGTACTCATTAAAAAAAGATAAATATCTTAAGATTTTTTTATTATCCACCCCATCAAACTCAGCTATGAAAAAAGACAGTTTGTAGTCCTTTTTATTTTACAAATATTGCCAACTTGAAGAAAAAGAAATCTCATCAGCAAATAGTGTGTGAAGAAATTGTTAATTGATTATGAGACAATATTAATGTATCGAAATTAAATACTTAAATTGCTCTTTCCTTGCCAATGTAATTAGTCTTCCTTTGTGTGTTTAGTCTATAATTTTTCTTTGTGTGTACGTACAGAGCTGGAAAGTGTAAGTTTATGGATAACATTCTTTTATGGGCATTCCTCATGTATCACATTAGAAAACACCAGTATGTAGCCATATGTAACCACAAGTCTTCATGAAAAGTAATAAAATTTAAAGCCATTCCTCCTGGCATACATGCCTAGTTACAATTCAAGACAGTTATGTTTCAGATAAACTACTATCAGATCTCCAATATTTAAACTATATTTTTCTAAAAAAGAAATCTCCCCAAAATCCCCATCTGTAATTCCAGGAACAGTAAGTGCCCTGATGGATCAGCTTAAATTCAGAAATAAAACATCTTGAATTCTTTTTTTTTTAATTATCTCTGCGATTCTGCTTTACATTAAACTCTGAGAAAGTGCTATTTCTGAAAACTCCCCCTTAAGTTTTGCTTTCAGTGTACATCAGCAGGCAGGAATGCCATGACCTTTTGTACTACATATAAACACTTGCTCTCCTGTCACTTATTTTGTCAGGTTTAAATTTGTTTGTATTTTCTAACAATAAAGGTTCTGTAAAACCTCACTACTTTGGGCTGGATTCTCATTAAAAGGTTTTTGTTTTCATTAGTGTTACGTTCATCAGCTTTAATAGTGTTGCTTTTGATCTACAACAGCTTGTGAGAAGAACAAGAAGCACCCTTTCTATCATACATTGAATAATGTTCAAAGCAATTATCTCTTCCTTTCTGATAGAATACTGAACATCAGAAGATCTGTGACCTGACTATTTCAGAAATCCTCCAGCTAACACTAGTTTCATATACATGTGGTTTTAATGTTCTTTATCTTAAAGCTTCTGTTTGGTGATCTTAGTGATATTAAGACTACCTGAGTCTAGTCTTCCCAGAATGTAATGCACTGTTCTATCTCACTTTCACAGACTTGTTCCATTTGTACCGCCACTGCCTTGCAACAAACCTTTCTTCGGGAATTGCCAGTTTATATGCTTAAAGAGATCTTTTCAAGGTTTATTGCAGCTTCCAGCAGTCCAGGTAGTGTCAGGTTTAATAGTTGTATCTATGTCGTGCTTATATAGCAATGCTAACTGCTTGCAGAGGGTTTCTGTGCATCATATTGACCTGTGGGACTCTCCCTCACAGTTGGGATTTACTCATTTACCAGCTGGTGCTGCGACACTTTCCAAAACTTTTGGACTAGAAGTACCACAATGGCTCCCTAGAGAAGGAAGGTGATCAGCTAAATCTCTTGCCTATACCTTAGAAACATAAAGATAGTAACAACAGCACTCATCATACAAATGTCCATTTCAAATAACATTATACCTAGCTTTTGAGTACCTTGTGAATTTTTCACAATCAGGTTTTAAGGGCCTATTAGCCAGAATGGATACAATGCACTGGTGGTCACAAGCATATGATTTTCTTGAACAAAGAGAAAATGTCTTTCATTTAAATTCATTTAAAGGACTTGCAAGAGGAGGTTTGGGAGACTCATTGCATTGTCAGGCACTTCTTGAAGCTGTCTGCAGCTTGCCTGTAGAGCTGATACACAGGAAAATTAATTTATGCCAGGCTCATGGCTGTTTTTACAGCCTTCAAGGACTTCCAAATGTCACTGATGTGCTCTTTGAGTCAAAGAGATTTCACATCTGTCATATCCTAAACATATTAATTTGAAAGGTGTTAAAAATGCCTTTGCAAAATACTTTCGTAGATGTTTCCTGAATACTCTGTTTCACAATAGTAGTGGCAGTTATAAAACTATCTGCTATGACTTTCTCATTTCTAGTCTGTTCTGTTCATATTTGATTTGATACATATGAAAAGGAAATCCAGACATATCAAGGCATAATTTCAGAGGGCTTTTCTCATAAAGAAGTTTCACCTGGGTACATAATTTATATGTAATTAGGCAAAGGTAACTCAGCACTAAGTATTTAATGGTGTCAAAACTATCTACAATTGATTCATCTTGCAATTGTTTTTGAGGTCAAATCAAAGTTATTTTTAACACTTGGGCCTGTGGGTATATTTTTAATATGAAGTGTTTGTAGTTAATAATAATAATAATAATAATAATAAATAGTAAAGGTATTTGAAAGTTGCTTTTATTCAGTTCTGGATACCACATTACCGAAAAGATATTGGCAAATTGTTAGGAACTTACATGTAAGTTAATATAAGTAAATGTAAGTAAAAATAACCACGACTGATTTGTGAGTGAACATTAAAAGAACTAAGTCTGTACAGTTTGACTAAATATTGACTAAGGTCACTAACAGTCTAGCTGGTGTTAAGCTCTTTTGGCACAGACATGCTCCTGAGAGCACAGCAGATCTACGGAACACCAGAAAGAATTTCAGAAGGGCTTTTAACTTTAAGGACATTCAGTTCTTTCTGACTGCACAGAAGAACAGTGTGAACTGTCTCATACTGAAGGATATCGACCCGCACAATTTCATGTCTTCACTTCTCTCGTCAGTTCTTTAAGAACAATGTCCCCAAATACCACTGACACAAAGAGTTGGGAATAAACTGTCTTCATGCGCTTTCCACATTTTTGGTGAACTATAATTGAACAGGATGTTTAGTCTGGAAGATAGAAGCAAATGTGGGGTTTTTTAAGGTAACCTGGAAATTACTGCTAGTGGAATTCACATCCATCTCAATGGTCATTTTCCTTTCTTAATTTCTATGATTCTAGGAAGATCAGAGTACAATGATTTTAGCACAAAATTTAGATACTTGTGTGAAAAAGGTATTCATGCATTTAGAGATCTATGGAAAAAACACCCCAATCATTAAAGCATATGAAAATATGAATTTACATAAATATTTAAATTTAATCTAAGAATGGAATAAATCAGAGTGAAATGTCGAAGCTGAAACAAAAGAATCCAGTTTCAAGACAGTTTGAAGGTTAACTACATTCCTGACCATGTTGGTTATAATTCTCAGTTAATAGAAATTCCTGCGACAGAAATAGCTGGAAGATGCAGAAACTTGGTTTTGAAACTCTATTTAATTATTGGCTTTCTCGTTTTATGAGCTTCTCAAATATTGATAGGGGGACAAGGAGAAGAAGGGAACGAGGAGGAGAGTCAGAGAATGTCAAAAAATTACATATTGCTCCTGATTTTCAGTTTCTATTAGAACTCGAAAGGGTTTTGACTACAGGTCTTGTAATGGAAAAATGGCAAAGAAGCTGTGGAATTTTTAAAAACTAAATCATATACAAAAATTCTTAGAACCTTTGCATAATAGGTAATATTTGCAATGACAATTCCAAATAGCAAAAAACCCCATCCTAAAACACAGTAACATACACTCTGCCATTTGTTTCCTCTCTAAGTGGAAATTAGTTAATCTAAATATATTTGCAAAACATAAGAAAACAGGAGGTAGAAAACAAAAAAAATCCCAAAAGTATAAAAAGAAGGACTAATATAAGATATTCCTGAGTAACCTTAGTAGAAGCATGCATCAAGTATAGACTTGATAATACATAAGATTTTAAAGAATATTTTAGAGAATCAGAATTTAAAACTTGCCAAGAATTTCTTGGTAATTTTATTTTCTACTACGAGAGAAATTGAGGAGACGATATCTTCAAGTCTGAAGAAACAGTGAACCTTTTGATAGAGTTCAAAGAGAGCAAAAGAAATGGTCATAGACCCCTGTACCATACTTCTTTTTGTAGTTGCTGATCTAGCTTAAGAAAAGCCACATCATGCATATATTCTCTGTCTAACATCGTCTTTGTTATTTTCTGTTAATAGGCAACACTCTTCCATCTTTTTGAATGAAATTTCTGTAAATGAAGACGGAAAAATATTTTGTTGATAACAGTTGTTATCTTTCTGGCTAATCATAATTCCCATAAAGTTCCCATTTTTGTTATAAGCAGCCTATTGAAATTCATGAAAAGACCTCCAAACCACTAAATCTTGGATCAGTGTTGTTGGTATTAGATATGTATGTCTTCTGCACCACTGAAAATCTGGAACACGTAGGTCTTTATAATAAACTTTACATGTCTGGTTGAGTCCTGCACACTTTAGGAATGTTTTTTATCTTGAAATGTAGGAAATAAAGGTTTGGGTTTTTTTCCTTGCATAGGAATTAATTTTACAACCTATGAGCTTTCATATTAGGGATAAATTATATGTACTGGGATACACGCTGTCACAGTAAAAACTCTTTTTCTTCAAGAAATTTTGGTGGTTGTGACTCACCATCATTTCATCTCCTTTCAGCAGATTCCTGGCAGATCCCCTGTCTGTGCTTCAGATTATCTAGCCTTTAGGCCATTTTTTTATGAATAATGCTAATTTTTTTCTGTGCTCATTCCTTCCAAAACAATTTCAGCAGGACCTTTCAAAACTTCTGCTTCTTCACCCAGGAATCTGGTGACCTCAGAGAATCACAGAATTACAGAATGGGTAAGATTGGAAGGAACCACAGTCGGTCATCTGGTCCAACCTTCCTGCTCAGGCAGGGTCATCCTAGAGCACATTGCACAGTATTGTGTCCAGAGGGTTCTTGAATATCTCTAGTGAGGGAGACTCCACAACCTCTGGGCAATATGTTCCAGTGCTCAGCCACTACAAAGTAAAGTTCTCCCTCATATTCAGGTGGAACTTCCTGTGCACCTCACTAAGACCTACATGTTCCAGTTTCTGCCCATTGCTTCTTGTCCCATTGCTTGGGGCTATGGAAAAGAGCCTGGCTCCATTGTCTTGACACCCTCCCTTCAGATATCTGTAGGCATTGATAAGGCCTTCTCACAGTCACCTCTTTTCAAGGTTGAGCAGGCCCAGCTCCCTCAGCCATTTCTCATGAGAGATTCTCCAGTCCCTTAATCATCTTCGTTGCCCTCAGCCAGATCCAGTCCAGGAACTCCAAGTCTCTCTTGTACTGAGGAGCCCAGAACTGGACCCAGCACTCCAGATGTGACCTCAGCAGGGCTGAGTAGAGGGGCAGGATCACTTCCCTTGACCTCTTGGGAATGCTCTTCCTAATGCAGCCCAGGATACCATTGGTTTTCCAGGCCAAAAGAACACACTACTGGCTTTTGAACAGATTGTTCTCTGCTCACAGAAACTCATGGGGAGACTAACTTGGCCCATCAGTTCAACACCAGTGAATTGATTAGGATAATTTTCCACTACAGGCATTTCAGAGCTCTTTTCAGTGTAGCTGATCAATTTAAAGTAGTCTTGAAACTTAAGCAGAAACATAAAATGTATTATTGAAAAAACACAACCTCTTCCACTGTCCTTATTATAGCTGTCAAAACTATCTTAAGTCTAGGTAAGCCTGGTAGGTAAACCAGAAAATAACTATAGTATCATTCGTATAATCTCATCACACCAAGCAGAGTGTCAAATTTCATAAATAATACCTTGATGTGGTTTGATCCACAACAGGTAACATTTACAAACTAAGCTGATACTGATATTTTCAGATTTTTTAAATCTCCAACTTCCATGGTATTCCCTGCTATTTCTTGGATTTTTGCGTAATGTTTAGTGTACAGCTTAATGTATTCCTCCTCCTCTGTCCTTGCAGTACCAATGGGAAATACTGGGAAAGCAAGTGCTTCAGTCTGCATTCAACTAAATACATACTTCATTCAACCTGTTTCCTCAGGGGATTTTCCACCTGGTTGTAAAAAACAAAGCTCTTTGGAAGAAATGTACTTAAGTATGAGTTGCTTAAAACTTTTTTATTTTTGTCCTCTGATAAACTGCAGTTGCTGAAGCTGGGTAGACTCTGACTCCTCCACCAACTACTCTGTATCATTATTTTAAGTGAAGTTTGCACAGACAGTAGAAAATAAGGAGAGAGAATGGGTGGGTGAGGTTGGAGGGAAGACTCAATGATTCCTTTTTTTTCCCTCATAAGGAACTGTGGCTAAAAAATTGCAGGACCGTTTTAGTCTGCCACAAATAAGAAAAAATTACCTCCAGAGAACCACACTGTATATGAGGCAATGTGTTCAGAGAACAGAACAAAACAATAAATAATTTTTTTTCCTCTCAGAATGTTTGTTTTTTCTATGATTTCAGTGAAAAATCAGATCACCATAGTGTTTCAGCATTATTCAACCAGCTTGCAATATTACTTCAGGAATTAAACTCAAAAGCTCAAACTTTATTTATTTACTTATTCATTACTATTACAGATGGATTTTTAACTTAGCTAAATTGAAATTTTTATAGTGATTTTTGGCTGAGTCATTTGATTATTGCAAATAATTTTAGGATCTCTGTCACTATATGTATACAGCAATTTATTAAACTTTATCACAGAATCATAGAATTGTTTGCTTTGGAAGGGACCTTTAAAGGCCATCATGTCCAGTCCCCTGCAATGAGCAGGGACATCTGCAACTACATCAGGTGGCTTAAAGCCCTTGAATATTTTGAGCGATGGGAAATCCACCACCTCTCTGGGCAGCCTGGTCTAGTGTTTTACCACTCTCATTGTAAAGAATTTCTTTCTTATATATAATCCAAATGGACCCTCATTCAGTAAAAAGCCATTATCCCTTGTCCTGTCTCAACAGGATAAAAAGTCTGTCCTCGTTTTTTTCTATAGGACCCCTATAAATGCTGAAACGCTGCAGTAATGTCTCGCTGCAGCCTTCTCTTCTTCAGGATGAACAATCCTGATTGTCTCAACCTTCCCTCCCTTCTTGTCCTTTAGTTTGACCAGCAGGTCTTGCTTGACTCAGCCATACTGGTCTCTTGGTTTCCTTGACTGACTTCTTACACCTTGGGATCGGGAGCTCTTGCAATCTATGGAAAGCATCCTTAGAATCTGTCAGCTCTGTCCTACTCCCTTGCCCCTGAGGGTAGCTTAGCAGAGAGTTCTGCTAACTCCTTGAAGAGCTGGAATTTTGCTTTCCCAAAATTCAGAGTCCTGACTATACTCTTTGACTGGCCCATATCCCTCAGGGCTGCAAAATCCACCATAATCATCACAGCCCAGGCTGCCTCCAAACTTCACACCACTGATTAGCTCACTTATGTTGGTGACCAAGAGGTCCAGTGCCGCATCTCCTAACTGTCTATTACCTTGCTTAAGAAGCTATCCTCCATGCATTCCAGGAGACTCCTGGACTGCCTACAGCTTGTCATGCTTTCCCAGCAGATGTTGATGTGGTTGAACTTCTCTGGCAGGATGAGAGCCTGTAAGCATGAAGCCTCCTGTAGCCAGAGCAAGAAGAGTTTTTCAATGGGCTGCCCTGGATCAGCTGGCCTGTACCAGACATCAACCACAAGGTTCTGTTCTTACCTTGGTCTCTGATTCTCACCCAGTTTTTGACCTGCTTCTGGCTATTCTTTGGAGACAACTCTTCACACACTTTTCAGTTTTATAGAGGACAACACATCCACCATTCCTTCCTCATCTAAAATTGATTAACTAGTTTTCTTAGTGTGCATGGGATAATCTGAAACAAAATTTCTGTGGAAAAGGGATGAATGTAAGAACCTTTAGATTACCTCAGGATCTATCTGCAGGTATTCACAGAAAGCAAATAAATTCTAGAGCATCATCATGTTTCCCTAATAGAGGAATGTCATCTCTCCCTCTACATTTAAAGGAGGGACTAGGACAAAAATACCCACTGACTCAAACTAGGTTGCTGTTAAATAAAAAATACGTAATGGCTGATGGGGCCATATAACTGAGACTTTGGTTTGTTTGTGAAAAAGGAAGAATACCAGTTATGGACCACCATAGATTATCCAAGGAAAAGATTTTGACCTTAAGATATAGTTTCAGAGGTTTATATTTCCAGCTGATGAGTAAATTTATCTGAACTAACTTTGACAGTCCTATTAAAACCTAAATTAATGGCAAATGTGTAAACTTTCTGTACAGAGGAATTGCTGTTCCCTTCAATGAACTATGGAGAAATAACAGTTATTTACCTCTTTAGAAGCAGATACCCACCTGAATGAAATTCCTCTTGCTGACTTTAAAGATTAGTTACTGCTTGATACAGCTAAACATATTTTAAAATTTTAAATGTGAATTCTGAACATGTTTATAGCCATCTATATTATATTTTAATTTAAAAAATTGTTCCTGCTATAATATTTGACAAGCGCAAAAACTTGTGAGTCTATAAGAAAACATGAATGAAGGAGGACTCCATTTTTAATGGATTGATGCACAAGACTTTTAAACACGAGTGCTTGAAAGCTAGATACATGATATCTATACATGGGCGTACCATTCTATGTATTCTGTATATATGAAAAGCTATGATGAAAAAACCCAACACCCCTCCCGCCAAAAAAACCCCAAACTAAACAAAAAACAAATAAAAAATCCCAAAACAATCCAGCCAGCCAGAGCCAAAGGGAATTGCAGTAACTAATTTCCTTTCTATTTACATATTTAAAAGCCTATCTGTAGCAACCCAGGATGACACATTTGATAATACAATTGGTGAATGTGTTCATTTTTTTCAGTCTAAGATAATAGTATTGCATGAGACAACCCCAAACACTGAAGAAAACAGTCCCTTGTTCCAATGTCTGTGGTAAATAGTCCCTTCTAAAAGGGATCATAACTTTGGGTTATGTCCCCTTACGGAGCTGTTATTTAAAGAGGAGTCCATAGGGTTCATAAAGGTTAGCATCAATGACTAAGCCTGTCAGTTTAGGATCTTCAGTTGACTTACTCATTTACTTCTGCTGTTCTCTGAATAAAAGAGAACTGGGAGGAATATTCAGGAATGAAGCACTCACTTGGGAAGCTGAGGAGAAATTTATTGCAATAATAAGACTCAAACTTAACAGTAGTGTCTCCTGATGTACCTTCTGGCAAAGTGTCTTCTTTCTATGGAAAGTGTTTTCAAACCTGAAACCTGGTTATAGTTTATAGAGTAAAGAGGGAAAGCCCTTTACCCTACTGCAGTGACACTGATGAAAAGCAGGCAAAGGTATCGAAAAAGTGCTAAATAGATGGAAAGTATTTTTTCACTAAAGTGTTGGTAAAAGCAAAAGAAAGTGACATCCTTCATAAACATATCAGGACCATTTAAATAAACAGAACACCCCTTTTACTATACTCCAATATAGCAGAGGGGTAGCAGTCCAGGAGCTTCCTGAAGATCCCTGGTCATCACTCAAGTGATGGAGGAGCCAAAGAACAGGTGTCCTGATGCACACCATGTTCAAAAACAAGAAAGGATTTGGAGTTGTTGAGGTTGAAAGCCAAAGTTGCTGTGAATATGAGACGGTACTGAGAGCAGGGACAAGAGTGAAGAGCAATCTCAGCCCTGGAATTCAGGACAGCAGTCTTTGGATGGCTCAGAGGTATGCTTGGAAGAATCATAAAGGATAAGGCCTGAGGAGGAGGAGGCACTCATAAAAGTCCTGATTTAATATTCAAGGACTACCTACTCCAAGCTCCAGTGGCCCATGCTAACAAATAAGCAGAGGGTGATCCTTCCCCTTTACTCAGCCCCAGTAATGTCACGTCTGGATTCATGTCTGGTTCTGTGTTCCCTGGAGGCATAGACATACTAGAGAGGGTCCAAACAAGCGCCACAAAAATGATGAAAGAACAGAAGCTGCTCACATATGAGGAAAGACTGAGGTGGCTGGGCCAGTTCAGCCTGGAGAAGAGAAGGCTCAGGAAGGCTCTTATCAATGTGCATAAATACTTCCAGAGAGGTTGCAAAGACAGAAACAGGCTCTTTCAGTGATGCCTAGTGACAGGACCAGAGGCAACGGGTACAAACTGAAACAGAGGATGTTCTGTCAGGAATATCAGGAAACAGTTTTACTGTGAGGGTGACTGATCACTGACATAGGTTGTCCAGACAGTCTGTGGATCACTTTGAAGATAGTCAGAAGCAGTTTAGACATGGTCTGAGCACCCAGTTCTAGGTGCTTGAATAGGGGGGCTGAACTAGATGACTTCTAGGTGTCCCTTCCAACTTCAACAATTCTGTGATTCTGTAACTTTTATCCCTAAAGATCAAAGGTGGAATGAAACAAACGTACACTCTCATTTCACCACACTTAGATCATTCAGAACAGCAGAAGCTCTCCAAGATCTAGAAAACTGTCATTTCCCCTGGTCCCAAATTCCCAGATAGGAGTCACCAAAGGAACATGCTCCTGTCAGCCCTTGACTTCACCCAACTACTCTGTGTGCTAAGAGAGAAGATCAAGGTGACTGCAAAGAAGTGGGTTACTTTCCTCTAAAAAGAAGAAAAAAATTTTTTTTTCCAGACAATAATCTCATTAGTGACAGGAGGTGAGGCTTTGATTGATTCAACAGCTGTATATTCAAGGATTCTTTCTGCATTTTATTACCCCTCAAGACGTTGGCTAAGCCCTTGGTGTCACATCAGTGAAAAATAATGAGAGGGGTAAAGATCTGTTCTTTTTCCTGTTATGGGAGAAAGACTAATTCTCATTTTTTACCTTTTATTTGCTGGATTTCTCATTTTGTAGTTAAAAATACATGAAACTTTCTAAAACAGACATTTCATGTTCCCTTCCTTAGTAAAAAAAATGTAATTTATAATTTAGTTATATAGCACTGTAACTATGCATATTGTTATAAGACAGTTCTAAAATGCTTAGCATTAAATACGAAATCCTAAGGTCTTAAAAATCTAAAGAGATAGCTTAAAATAAAGGAACTCTGAAATTGAAACTTACGCAGCTTCTTTTTATATATGTGCTACTTTACTATGTGCTCTAAAAACTGCTTAATGCGTATATCCAGAAGTAATATTTTGTGAACCCTTTAATTTTCACTCCATGAACTGATCTACTCGAAAAGCAAAGAATTTCACTCACCTATGTAAATAAAACATCTGAAACAAAATATTTCATCTGAGAGTCTGTCATACAGATTATGATTTATTTTAATGTTAATAAAGCTTTTCATAGAACTTGTATCTATATTTCTAGTGCTATTTTGATATCATTATCTAATTAAATATTATTTATATGTTAACTTATATTGCATGTTAATTATGTATTCTGTATTAATCTGATACCGTCATCTTTTTTAGTATAAAAGTTAGGTTATGATAAGGCTGCTAAATTTTACTAATATATGATTTCATGTATCCCTTTTCTGGCTCCTTATAAGGTATCACTACACAGGACATATATTATAGAGGCAAAAAAAAGAAAAGCATAAAATGAAATCCATCCAAATGCAAGACTTCTGTTCTAACAGAGAAGCTAGATAAATTGATTCATTCTTGTTTCAGGCCAATGTGGATCAATAGTTGAACAAAGTATTTAAGGCTGAACTGAGATTGAAACAGTGTAAAATGAAGAGATGAGGCTGCCTGGAGGTGGTAGATAGTAAAATCATCACATTCAGGGTCGTATATATAAATATATGTATTTATATACAGAAGCATTTTCAGTGTTTTTCAAAAGTTATTTGGTTCTTTTCATCATCGTGCTTCATAATTTAATAACTCAATTTAGGACACTTTGTCTATCAAAGTAGAATCAGTTCCTTCAACCTCTTATAAATCTTTAGTACCTGTCACCTTTAAGCATAGCTACTGTATTTCTTGCTTTATAATTTCAGCATTACATACACTACTCAGTGTGACATATAAATACTGCAGTATACAAATATGCCACCTTTCTGGATTTATATACTATTTCTTTAACAACACAGTCCATCATGTTCACCTTGTTCACTGTAACCTTGGTACTGTATACAGGTACTCGTAGATATTTTTCCAGCAATAAAACTCAAGTCTTGTCTATATCAGTATGACAAAGATTTTCTTACTCTTAACACTTACTGATTTATTATGTTTAATAGAATCATAGAATCGTAGAATGATTTAGGTTGGAAGGGACCTTAAAGATCATCTATTTCCAGCCCCTTTGCCATGGGCATGGATGCCATTCACTAGGTTAAACCATCACAGATGTCATCCCATCCTTCTGTTGTGTCAACTGCACCACTCAGCTTGGAGTCATCTGCAAACCTGCTGACGGTGTACTTGATCCACTATCTGTGTTTTTGGTGAAGGTATTGAAGAGCATCAGTTCCAGGACAGAGAGTAGAGGGATACCACGCATCACCTGGACATAGAATCATTGACCACAACTCTGTCTGCATCCATCCAATCAATTCCTTATCCACTGAATGACTGTTTGACTTCTGATATCATTAATTTCTCAAACTGCACTTAACAGTACATATATAATTGGCAGTGTTTTTACTTTCTGTCCTATTTGTTCTAGATTTTCAAAGTGACCAAAGAGAAACTACACAATTATAAAATAGAGTTAATAAAATATGAGTGCAGATAAACAAGTAAACAAGTTTTACTGCATTTCAAAAGGAAAATATAGGAAGGAAAATAAAGCAATGTAATGTAATAAGAAAGATAAAAAAGTTGCCATCAACATTTATTGATATAGCCTGTGCAACACAAATCTGTTGTTAATCGACCGCACTGTCAGTTTCTCATCTGAGCAGAAGGAATTGAAATATTGTTTCTTGTTCATTGGAAATCTATTGAGCTATCTGTGTAAATGTACTCAATATACTTCCTCTTAGAGTTTATATTTTTAAAAGCTTTCATTTTTTAGGCAAGTAAGGATATGCTGTCTTTACATTAAAAGTTATTTAAACATTTTGATGCAAATTTTCAGTGCATTTTCACTTTTTCTGTGGGTTTTCTGTCAAAATGATGGCTGTACTCAAAGTGGTGATTTAGACTATTTCAATCGATCAGCTGGTTTGGACCCATACTATGAAACTAATTCTGTACAAAAGTAAAGTACGTTTTGCATATTTCCCGAAGTTTTATTGTCTAAATGTATTAGACATCTTTTTCACTGGATCCATGTGGTGGTTTGAATCTGGGTTGATGGACAGTTGTTTAGACCAGTAACGCTTCGCAAATCTACATATTTAAGTTGAGGTGAGGCGCAAAATTTCTCTCTTCCTTCCGGCCTTTGGGCAGATAACTGGGCTCTGGCCGCTCGGCCCGGCAGGCCGGGCTGGGCCTGGCTGGGCCTGGCCGGGCCTGACCAGGCCTGACCGGGCTTGACCACTCGGCCCCGGCAGGGGCTGGGGCCAGGCCCGCAGCTCCGTGAGGGCCATGGTGGCCCCCCTGCCTTCTCCGGAGGAGACCAGCTCCTGGCCGCTGCCCAGCAGAGATCATGTGACCACCAGAGAGATAAGTTGTAGCTGCAAGCCAAGGCTACGGGTAAGATTAACCCCTTCTGAACTGTAAATTCCCCAGAAGAGATGAGGCCTGCCACATCCATCCTCTCCCAGGTCAGAGGAAATCATGGTATCTATTCAGCACGTGAATAGATACCATGATAGTAAC
>VZRQ01008679.1:196550-215268 GCA_013397975.1 Machaerirhynchus nigripectus | reverse complement strand
ACCCCATTAGCTAAGACTGAACCCTTGAAAACAGCTGTGGGGAAAGCTGTAAGTTGAGGGAAGGGACTTGTCACATGCCAGCAGAAAACCACCCCGGGCGGCTGCTTGTGCTGTGACACTGGAAGCCACGAGAAGACTCCTTCTTGTGGAAAAGCCCCATAGCATGGGCAGAAGAGACTCCTCTCCCTAAGTGAACTGATGAAAGACTGTTATAGAGTTGGTAAACTGACTGAAATAATCCCAAGTTTGTGCCTTTATGTTGTAACTGGGAGGAGGGAGGAGGATGGGGGGAAGTGTTCTGAAGGTGTATTTTGACTCTTATTAATCCTTTTTCTTTTAGTTATGTTAATAAACTTCTCTATATTCTTTAAGTTTGGAGCCTGCTTTGCATTCCTCCTAATTCTTATCTCACAGAAGGTAAGAAATGCGAACAAACCCACTACAATCCAGATTACACTTTTACTAATATCCCCTTTTTTCCTTGATATACATTCCCATAATAAATTGAAAATCCTGGAGATTATATTATAGTAAGTGAATTTATTTGTGTCAGAAGGAATTAATGATATTTTGATATTTTTAGATTTCTTCAATTTCTGGATAAGAACACTCACCATTTTCCTTGTACCTTCCTCTGATGAAAGCCAGACTATGACATTCTAACTAACTGATCTATCTTTTCAAAAAAACCTGAACTTTTCCCAAAGTTATAATCATATCAGCTAGGAAAGACAAATCTGGAAAGCTACCTGAAAATTTTTTAATATCAAAGCCCAGTTTTCAAAAAGCATTGAATAACAGACTGTTTTGAGGAGCAACACAGAAATAAAGCTCTAATGGAATCAGAGATTCCATCAGAATGGAATTTATTCCATTAATGGCCATCTAATTATCTAAACATGGAAGTTACCCTAAATATTCATTGTTGCCTCAAAAATTACACTATAAGATTAAAAATATATGATTTCAGACAACTAGGCAGTAATGATCAGGAGAATTAATACAACCTGTTTCTTCCAAATGTATCTTTTCATACACAAAGTACTGCTGATGATTTTTTATCATGTCTGTATTTTATTTTCGTACTTTGTGTTAACATTTAAATGCTGAGCCTTTTCTTCCCCAGTGAAAGTCAAATATTAATATTATTCCTATCCTCATGTAAAATAAAGAAAATTATGCAGTGATATGCATGTATTGTCATTCTATTCTTACCAAAAAAGAGAAAAGGAACACTGAATTTCACATGTGCACTTTTGATTTTGTTAGACCAAATGAAAAGTGATTGGATTATGCTGCTTTTCTTTCTTTTGACATGCAGTTGTCATCTTCTTTTAACAAAACCAGGTTTTTTCCTTCCTAATTTGTATGCCTTGTTATTCTTATTGAAAATGCTCTGTGATACTTGATCCTTGTTATTCATTTATGTATGCTTAAAGCTTAAATTTCTCAAGAATCATTATAAGCTACCAATCCTTTGCCTCCTTCTCTTCTCATTGCTTTCTTTTGATTTCTTGATTGTTCATGAGAACGTTCTTTACCCGTGATCTACAAATGAAGACCTATTCTTTGTGACACTCTAGGACAAGGTCAATCAACTGCAATAAAATAATTTTCATTTTTCCATAGACTTGAGTCATAAAAATAATTTATGCTACTTTACTTGATTAGGGACAGTTTGCCACATAAAAGATTTCAAGTGCCTTGATTACATACTCCATTAAGCACTCTACTCTAAATGCATTATATTCTGCTTAATGGCATTTACAAACAGGTGAGAAAGTTTTACACATTTCAGGATCTGTGACCTTTCCCAGTTTATTCCTGATTCCTAGGGCTACTGAGGCTCTCTATGGAGAACAAGACGGGAAAAGCTGATGGTGGGGAGGAATAGTCATGTGAAGTTTCTCTTCTATCCATCTTGTTCACNGTTTTTTTTTTTTTTTTTTTTTTTTTTTCTTTTTTTGGAAATATATTTTCCATTCTTTCCTGACTGGATGGTTTTGGAAATAACAAGTAGGTATTTTCATTCAAAGATCCCTTCAATATGTAATACGTTTTTTCCTTAGTCTATTTTACTCCATCGGTAAAAATTTTCATGACAGAAATTTATCATTTGGTACAATAAGTAATGTCAATTTTTTTGTCCGAAGAGAAATGTATTGAGGCAAGCAGTGGCAGGTGTGAAACACCTGAATGGTATGGAGATGCTGGATTCAGAATTAGTAATCATTCCTAATTGTCAGTGAAAGAAAAGTGGACACCAATAAATTTTGCAAGCAACAATATTTAAACTGACAAAAAAAAAAAGCTTGAAAAGAGTCTGACTTAATGCGAAAGATCATTGCACAGGCCATAAATTTAAAATAGAAATTTTCAACGAGAAGTTGTGCAAACTTATGGAATTATATTCCTTGGTGGCTAAATATGATGATTTTGAAGAGCTCGTTAACATAGAAGCCTTTGTGCTGCTTACTCCAGATGTACTATAGGGTTTTCTTAAACTACTCCCTTTTGAAATCCCTGTGTATAATGTGTATCTGTTCTTATCTACTTCTGGGAAGCAGAGATGGTTGGAGAGATGAAACATCTCATTCACTATGCCCATGCCTCTAATAACTGTGTGTAATAATTTATGTAAGGAAAACTTACACAGAGCTGCACATTTAGAGGAAAGGGACGTGATATTTTTATTACCTCTTGCTGTTAGTGCCTTGGAAACAATGTCTGATCAAAAGCATTGAAAATAACTGTCAATTTCTTGTCATAAAGAGATGATCAGAAAAAACTGTTGATCTGAAAAAGGGTAAAGCTCCAGAGCTACTAGAAAATGGCAGACTCTGTTATCTTCCAAACCCAGCTGAAGAAATGAGCAAAAACTTTTGTAAGATATGCATCCTCCAACGTATGTTTCTTCATAAGAAGAAATTATTTTGCAATGGATTCTACCTCAGGTAACAAAATTGAAGCCTAAGAGTGAATATTCTAGTTGAGTTAATAATAACTTACTTTTTTCCTAGCAAAAGAAATTAAAAAGGCTTACTCTAAATATTTCACTGGCAGCAAAACTACCTAGATCTGTGCATTTTTTTTTTTTCTGAAATGTAATGTAAACAGGCTAGAATACTCAAACTATGATCTCTGGACTTCACACTCCTCTTAGAAATTACTCCCTATAACCTTCCTGAATTACAAAAATACCCAAATTTTCAAGTAATGCACAAAAACATTTCTGTACATAGAAACCAATAGTTTTCTTAACTAGTAAGAAAAGCTGAAAACTACATCATACCTTAAAATTCATCTTGTACAATTAGATGTCTCTATCTGAAAGACTTTTTTATTTTCTGTGGAAAGAATGAAAATTTTTAAATTATTTCCATGTGTCTTATTCTAAATGTAGCCATTAAAAAAGAGAGAAACAATATAATAGAGGATCTTCTCTATGACTATTGATCTTCTCAGAAACAACAGTACCTAGCTCAGATATACACAAATGAAAATAAAATGTCCTGATCCAGATTCTACATCTTCATATCTTCGTGTCTTTCTGCAGTTGATCCCTCTGGGAGGCAAAAAAAAAAGCACAAGTTTAAAAATTTTTTTTTAAAAGAAGTTTAAAAAGCCCACAGGAAGGTGCAGACAGTACATTCTGTGGAAAAGGTCATTGTAAGTATTTGTGGAACATGTCATCAACTTATATTGTCTAATGTATTTTACTGATCAATAACATCAATACATAATAAGTATGGCAATTAGACATGCTAATAATCAGAAAAAGAAGTGACAGAAACAAACCCATCAAATATAGAAGATTGATATAAAATCCCGTGCAAATCAACATCCCTCAGAAACCAAAACATGTCCTTATATATCTTTAAGCACTGACATTTATAATAATACTTCTTGTACTTCTAGTAAAAGAAGTCAACATTTATTTCTTCATAGCAAATTATTACATCTACATTCTCTAATTCAATGTATTTCTTGACATAATTGCAGATGAGAAATAATCATGGTAATTTTTACAGACTTACAGAACATCATTGCCTAAATATAAAGTATAAATCGTCTTTTTTTCATATCATTTTGCACTGATCACACATGGAGTATTGGTGTAAGAATTTTTATTGCTTATATAACACCATTCATGCTGTTCTGTCATAGAATCCTTGAGAATGGTGACCATATTTCCCATTCTGTAGACAAAAATATAAGTGCACATAGAAGTGAAGAGATTTCCCAAGGTCATACAAGTATCCTGAGAAGAACAGTTTTGCATTTGAATCAGGTACAAAAACTAATTTCAAACAGTTTATTATTGAAATCTGCATTTCTCTTAAGGTGAAATTATTGACAGAAAAAATGAAGTTCTTTGCACCATTGCTCAATCACAGAGAGGGGGAAAAGGAGGAGAGATTGCTATAACCTCCTGACCATGCATATTTGCCACATGTAAATATTTTATTCAGGTTTTTGTTTGACTTAAGAGATCTGCTGAAAACCAAACTCTTCTCTCACAGTTCCACTCAGCTAGTACAACTCTACTGCCGCCTTAAGCTGGGTTTGCTACAACCGGAAGAACCTATCTTGAATCTCTCATTTTTGAACTGGAATTTATGGCATTTAGGGTCTTGGGATTGATGCTGGGTGTGTTGCTACCATGCTCAGCACCTAATATTTGACCTTTTTGTCATTTTTCTCCCAGCCAGAAAAGTTAGGCCTTTAAATTGTTGCTATGTAATGCCCCCAAAACTGATGCCGTAAGTTAAAAAATATTTCTCAGTTGAGTAAATAATGGGGGAAAAAAAATGAGAGGGAAAGATTTAAGCAGACAAAACGTCAGGAATACTAGCAGCAAATATTATGCAAACAATCGAAAGACTGTGTTTTACGGGTTACTATGAGGGGGACAGTCATCACTGAGATGAACAGTCTCTCAAAAACATTGTGTTTCTTTTCAGAAGCCTTATTTTAAACTATAAAATTTGCTTAACATGAGAGAAGATAGACTCCGAAAGTTTTCCTTTAAAGCTGATTGAGCCAGAATACAGATAGGATGCAGACTTTATGCTAGAACTCAGCCTTCTGAAAAAATGCAGAAAAGAAAATTTTTACAGGTAATTTTTTTGAGCCATTGCTTATACAAAACAATCCCATAACCTAAGTTCTTTTTTTTCCTTTTCCCCAGGCCAACCTTGCAAATATCTATGAAGACTTGTCTACAGACAAATGCTCTGTTAAGCTGTTGAGCACAAATAGCTATTAATCAGCTTTTTTGGGTAGTGAGTCAGAATTTTCTGATTATTTTCAAGCAATTCCCTATGATTCCACATGGAGATGAGCTAAGTTTTTTCTTCAGTAATATTACCAATATTATTTTAACTATATTCTTTTGCAGACTGGAGGGAATGAAGGCGGCTTTTGCATCACAAATCCTGTTATTTACCTTCTAGTTGTCTTAGCTGAAAAAAATCCGCTCTTACAGTCCACAGTAATGTAATATATCTGCAATTGCTCTTGTAGATGCTCTAGATTACTCCTCCCACCTGTTACTGCCAGTTCAGGTCTCCTACAGGTTCTATGTAACTCTGTCCTTTAGCCCTCTTGGGCTCCCCTGGGGTCATCAGATGTCTCTGGAAATTACTTCCGTAGCCTGCTGCAAGTTTTGACCTAGGAGAAAGTTGCCCAGAATATGACATCTAAGAGCTGCAGGGGGTCAGGGAAGGATGGCTGAATTGCAAGAATATCTTCCATTCTTTTTACTTCAGACTCTCCTACTCTAGATGATGTCTTTACTTAACAACTTAGTTTTTCTGGCTACTCTCCTTGACACTAGGACTTATGATTTGTCCAGGGATCCTAAGTATGTAAGTCTGGGTGACAAATTCCATTAAATGATAGAAGATCTAAGAGGTCTTGGTTGTGTTCTAAAAGATTTGTTGATGCTAACTCAGCTGAGATAGGGATGATAGATCTGTTCCCTGAAAGGACTAACTGTTAGACTTTTGAGAAATATGATGCTCTGCACTTCAGCGTGACAATACTTACTGGAATGTTTTAAATCACATGCAAATATGCATATGATTTCTAGATTAATTAAGCTTTTATGTCACAAACTAAGATCTTATCTTAAACAAGGTGAAGGAAATAAGACACCTGTGCCATCTGTGAAGATTTTTGCTGTTGTTCAAAATCTAAATATAAATTTACATGAAAATGCTTGAAACATCAGTGGGATAACAGTTGAAATACTGTTTATGAGCAGAGGAGTTACATTTTTTCACCTATATCTTTGAAAATTAAACCATGAATTACACATAGCCACATCAAAATATTTTCAGCATGGTTTGTTGGAAAAACCCGCATAGTCATGTCTGAAGACACCAACTGCTGTCTGCAGCCACAATAATGGGTCCTAATAGCTAAGTGCTGGAAATATGAATGCCTCAGAAAGATTTGGCTATAGTGGCATGGTACAAAACAAGAGATCTGTTGGTTTGTTGGGTTTGGGGTTTTTTTTGTTAACTATTATTTACAGTACTTCATGGTGGAAGGGTTTTTATTTTTTCTTTGCAAGACCCTCTTAGAAAGATGACTGGATCAAAACACAAGAAAAAAAAATGTAACCTCAGGATTCATAAATTCAAAGAAAGCTGAAAATCATCTAATTCACACAATAAAGGGTTACGGTGTATGAAGATATACATTCTTACAAAAACATCTCAAGATATAAACTAGTAATGTTGGCTTAACTTCAATACAAACATTACTGCGCTCCTTATTATGCTGAAGATTTTAAATGCCTGTTTCTTATCCTTATTCCTCTTTCTGCTTGCTAAAAAATGAGGCATTTTAAGAGTCTTACGGTAAATCTCTGTATTGGAAAAGACTGGTGTGATGAAATCAGTAAATTTTATGCACAATTTAAATATTTGTGCAAAGCACCATCTTTATCTTATTTTAAGCAAGATTCTTTTAAGATAAAATCAAATTCTGTCAGAGGAATTTAAATTCTGGATCCTGTAGATCTAATGCACTTAAATGGGGGAAAAAAAGTGAAAACAAAAACCACTTTTGTTAAAGAAGCATCACCTTTATCTTTTGAAGAAATTAAATGAGATTTTAACTTTAGGTGTCGTTTTCTTCTCAAGTGCAGGTTTTTAAATTGTCTTCTTGACTTGTGGAACAGATAAAAGTTTTCATTCACATTTCATTGTGCCTAAAATTTTATTGAGAACAATTTTGCTCATAATTTTTATTAGCTTTGAGAACCAGTGAAAAAATTTGGCTGATACTTTTCCTTTTGTCGACATATTTTGGAGTATAAACATTTTTTTGAAACAATAAAACTTTGATATAGACAAATTTCCCATGTGGAGTACTGAGACATTAAGGCAAAATGCTGGTGAATAATGATGGACTCACCTGTCCATGTTTAATGTTTCAAACCAAACTATTGCTAGCACAATGAAAATCTACTCTCTCTACAGCCTGATGCTTGGTTGACCATTGCTATCACCATCAAATGCATCGACCCAGAATTCTGACCTGTGACAGGAAAGTGGTTCATGAGTTCCTTTTCCTCTCAAGAATTGTTCTGAAGTAGGGAAGAGGAAATGAGGAGCAGGAAAAACTTCTCTGGTCTCTGAGTGAGCGAAATACAGGCACACTGTACCAAAGACGAGGAAAATTAAAACTAGAAAGGCTGTAGAGTTGAGTGAAAACATAAGAGAAAGGACAGAAAGAGATGTGCCTTTAAAACTGGGCATAAAATTATCTTATTTTCAAGGCAAATTAAGTAGTATTAATACTGCATTGATGTAGGGAACTGTGTTATCACCTTTACATGACGTTGAAATATGCAAACATAGTTACATCACCTTATCAAAAGTCTCAGCATCATTTTTGTGAGAAAAAACATGACAATGAATGATGTCTCTGTGTAACAATTAATTTTAGGTAAACCTCAAGCAGGTTTCATCAATGGAATTTTAGCTTGATTTCTAGTTCGTGCTGTGATCAGAAGTTTTGTATGTGGTCACAGACACGTTGTCTTTTACCTGGGTGTTATGAAACTCTTATTTTCTGCCTTTGCTTCTTCTTCCTTTTTTTAGTTCAAAGGAATTTATTTCCATATGATGTACCGTATCTTCTTTCGCTTTGTTTTTAAAAATTGCTATTTCTTGACAGGTTATGCTCTATCTTTGATATTCTGGCTGGACTTAATGCTATACCTTATTTAATTTACTATGAAAGTATTTTTTTTTAAAAAGTACTGTTATGGAAATATGCTGAAAATGATCAAATACTCTCTCTAACCTGGAAAAAGCTGAGAGATTGAAAAGCTGAAGGTAGCCGAAGATACTGTTAACCTAAAATATTGCTGGGATACATATTTCACTTAGGCTTGCTTGCTGTATGCTGGCCAACCTTGATTAAGTGTCAAGAATATTGAGTAATCTGGATCCTGAAGAGAATGTTTTAACAGGGTGAAACAGCCATCTGAAAGCTGATTTGCCCTTGATGTAAAATTTATTGCATCTATATGCTAATGACCTTATTTCTGCATCTTCAGCCATAACACAAGTTTATACCCTCATTGAATTCCACCAGCTAAAATCATGTTTTTTCAAATTAGGAGTACCCCAAAAAGGGAGAGTTTGGGTATGAAAATAATGGCATTGGTAATTTAGAGGATGACAGTTTTCTTTTTCCACTGTGTCCCACTCCAGTGACAAGAATAATGATGTAGTTTGACAATAGATGAGGTCAGATACCACATATGTCCTTCTGCATCTACCGGTATCTTAACGGTAAAGAAAGTAAACTTAAAAGTAAGGAGAGAATTTTGGGTTGTAACTTGGGAGAAAAACTTTTTTAAGGGATGACAAACTCAATGGCAAGGGATTTTATGCTTGGCATAGAAAGTGGGGTTTTTGCTAATGAATTAGTGGGATAAAAATGTGATATTTGTATTTCGTAGGACTGAAATGCATTTTGACGAAGTAGAGAAAAAGGTTGTTTTAAGACTTGGAACGTATGAGTTATTTTATAAGGATAGTCGTTTAAGCATTAAAAGCTTTTAAAGTAGGCTTCTTGAATGCTGGTGTAATTTAATGCTGCTTTAGTCTAAATACCAATAAAAAAACCTTAAGCTAATGTAATATAGTATCATAAGTTAATTGCAGGGGATGTGCACCATCTATACCTAAGTAATTAATATGTAAATAAGAAATTTTAAAGGTAAAAAGCCTATAAAAGAATTACTTGTTTAACATCTTTCTCAAGGTGGTATCAGAAGAACTGACAAATACCTTGTTTCTCTCTTGCAGAATGGCAAGTGTGAGAATGCTTGCCTAATTTTGGAATTAATTATGATTCTAGCAATAAAGATAGCTCACATTTTGGTTTTGGTTGGATTTTTCATATGTGGATTTGTTACTTACATTACATTTAAGTTTGGAATTTCAGGGGAGAAACCTAAAAAAATCAACATCTTAATGAACATAGATTTAAAGTACACTTATAGTTGCAGTTTTTCTGATAAATTTGTAGTCAAATGATAAGTCTAGATGAATAGAAAATTCTACTAGCCACTCAGCTGAGATGTACTTTTTACCAAACTAGCATATTTTCCTTTTATAATCATAATCTTCTTTATTACCTGCAACATTTCTAAGTAGTCTCTAGCTCTATTTAATAGGTTACGAATAATTAATATTGAAGCTATGTACCCAGAATTTTGATAACTTCTTCCAGTTTTGTCACAATTAATTTCTACTTCAATAATTACAAAATATTTTAACTCTATACATAAAAGAGAGTAGAATAGAATAGAATAGAATAGAATAGAATAGAATATTTCAAGTTTGAAGGGACTCATAAGCATCATTAAGTTTAACTGAAAAATATTTCTATCAGCCTTGGTTTTAACTTCTATACTTCCTAAGGAACTATTAGTCAAATTCAACACTTTGTTGAGCTCTGACATCTATGGTTTTAGATAACTTTAGCATTATTATATTTTGTCATGATATTTTAAGGCATGTTTAACCATTTTTTTTCTCTATGTACTTGGATGTTGCTAAGGGTAGCAGTTGCCACAGCGGAAGATCACATTTCAGTGGTTTTGAAAGGGATGAGTCTGAAGAGGAAAACTGTATGTCAATATTTTGATTTCTTTGGAAGCTGGTCCTCAGCATCCAAAATAAATGCAGCGAATTATCAGCTGTTGCTAAATCCTGACTCTGGATATATGCATTATCCATATTGTGTATTGTGAGTGTGTACCTACAGAGGAAGTCCTGAGAGGCACGAAAAAAAGTGAGTAAAAATTTAAAAAAGGTTATTTTCCTGAGTTAAATTTTAGGAGCTTTAAGTCAAATTCTAAGTGAACTCTAGTTTTCAGCCCTTATATGCACTGAAGCACAAATTACTCTTGTATTTTAAGATGATCTCTAAATTACATACTTTTAAAAAATAAATTTCATTTTAGATATTCTTTTGTAATCTATAATTGTTTTGAGTTAAGAAATCCCGAACCTGTGTGAACATTTCTGAGAAGCGGTGAAAAAATTTTAAATGTGATCAGCTAGTGTCTCTAAAAGGTTAGTAATTTGGGTTTTTCATTTCAGTTTGAGTCCTCCAATAGTTCAAACAATGACTCTTTTTTTTCTTTTTGTTATCAGATTGTTTTGGCAAAAATAAACATGCACATTGGCAAATCAGTATCTAAGAATGACATGTATATTCTGGAGCTGGGTTTGCTTTCAGTGTTGTTCAAATGTTTACGTATTAACATGCCTTGTCCTCGATATCTGTGTGCTCAACAGGTATTTATTCTAATTCTTGGTTTATTTCTTCATATTACTTTTATTTTTCACTTATAAAACAAACAAGTAAAAAATTTATAACTGTATTTTCTTACCGCCAGATGCACTCATAAAAGGAGTAAGAAGATTTAGTGGAATCAATTTTCAGTCAGGCAAATGTAGCTGCTTTGACAGTTGAATCCACTATTTACATTAGTTTTCCTCTAAATGAATTTAAAAATCCTGAAGAAAGAAAAGATTATATACAAAAATCTGCTTTCTTGTTCAGCTCCCTAAATTTCCAGGCCAAAAAAGAAAAAACTAGAGAAATTATATGAATTGGCAGGAAAAATAAACCAAAACCAAAACCAAAACAAAGCAAAACAAACCAAAAGAGAACAAACCAAAGCAGAGAATTCCTTGTTTTGCCTTGTTTGTGTGTGTGACTTTTTGCTTTACCATTAAACCATCTTCATATCAACTCCTGAGCTTTCTCACTTTTACAAATCTCTCCTCCATCCCTTTGGTGACGGTGTGAGGTACATCATTTACCAGCTGGGGTTAAACCATGACACTGTGCCACAAATAATGATGGTTATGAAACTTTCAACTCTCTTTGAATTCCTTGTGTATTTATGGAGTTTTCAGTCTTTTATGTCTCTACATTACAAGCTAAATAGAAAAAAGTAATCGATCCATACATTTGGGGGTTTTTTAGAAAAAAAAATAAGTCGCAAACTATTAATTCATACCACTTGGCGAAAAAGCAATGATGAGGCTTCATAAACATTGCGTTGTAAGAAAGTAAGAAAGAGAAAAGTAAGGAGGAGCAAAAGTTGAGATCTACCTCCTATCAAATGTTTTATGACTCAGTGACTGATGTGGAGTATTTAATAGTCAGTAAAACTGCCTAGAATATCAGTGCAAGTCAGGAAAGACCTAGCTGATTCTTTCTTAAAAGGTAATAAGAGGCTTTCTTTGTCAGATGCAGGGAAAGGTACGTTTCTCAATTGCAAAGTTCAAAACAGTAATTAGGTGCTTCACAAATTTATCATCACTAGTGAAAATATATTTTTAAACTTGATGCTAAAACATTCTCATCTGAAGGCAGCATATAAAAATATATGAAAAAAAATTTTTAAAAGTAAATAATAAAAAGAGTTTTTTCCGTTATCTCCCTTCCTACCCTCTGCCTCAACAATTTAAAGCTAATTGCAGTACTATTGACCAAGGATTTTCCGAGAGGTAACAAGGAAAAAAACTAGACTGGTCACATTTATTCTCTACACTACATGTGGTAGCTTAAAACTTTGTTTGATTTAAGCATCTCTGATTTTGTAACATATGACCATCCTAGAAATTTTGGTTAGTTCTGCAATCTTTGTAACAAAGATAATTCAATGCATTATTAAAGAATCTTGGTCAAGGACTACCTAATATATTGTACAGCTCATGTCTGCACTAACACTGAGACTATAGGCAACACAAGATGAAGTGCATCACATTTAATTTGTAATAGTAATCCAGTGTCCCACTCTCCTAAGCTTTGACTCTCCGAAGCATCACTCTACGCAAATTATTTATGTCATTCAGATTAATGTTAGTGGATGCAAACTATGAAATATGCATCTTGGAACAGTAGAGAAAAAAAAAATCATTATTTATGCATTACTTTACATCATTACTTCAGCACAGTGACAATATGTTTGGAATGCTGCTGTCTATCAATAATCTGTCCCACTATGGGTAAAAAAGAGATTTGACACTAAGAAAAATTAAATTCTTTTCAAGGAAGTTGAAACTGTAAGGCTATAGCTATTTAAAATATGGGCTCATTGAAGGATATTCATTCTTTAATATGGTGAGAAAACAAAATATATGTATATGTATATATTTATGGCTGAGATTTAAAAAATTCACAGATCACTTGATTTTGCAAGGGTACTTCTGGAAGTCATCTCCTCCAACCTCCCTGCTCAAGCAGGGCCACCTAGAACTGGGTGCCCAGGACCATGTCCAAAGAGATTTTGAATCTCCACAGATATTTCACAGATTCCAGAGATTCCACAGACTCTCTGGACAACCTATGTGTAATCAGTCACCCTAACAGTGTTTCCTGACATTCAGATGAAGTGCCCTCCATTTCAGTTTGTAGTCATTGCCTGTGTCCTGTCCCTGGACACCACTGAAAAGAGCCTGACTCCCATCTTCTTTGCACACTCTCTGCAGGCATTTATGTACATTGATAAGGTCTCCCCCTGAGCATTCTCATCTCCAGGCTGAACTGACTCAACCACCTCAGTCTTTCCTCATATGTGAGATGCTTCAGTCCCTTTATCATGTTTGTGGCCCTTCTTTGGACTATCTTTAGTAAGTCCATGTCTCTCTTGTACTGGTGAAGACCAGGATTTGGCACAGTAAGCCAGGTGTGGCCTCATCAGTGCTGAGTAGAGAGGCAGCATCACTCTTGATCTGCGGCAACATTCCTGCTGCAGTCTGGAAAAACATATTTCTGGCTCCTGTTCAACTTGGTGTCCAACAGGACATCCAGGTACTGCTTTCCAGCTGGGTAGGCCCCAGCATTTACACAAGCCTTTTTCATGTTCTCTGTAACCAGGTTCCTCATCTCATGGAGCAATGGGTCCACATTGTCCCTAATCCTCCTTTTGTCACCTGTGCACTTACAGAAACCCCTTTTGTTGCTTTTGATACTGCTGTACAGTGAATTCCATTTGGGCTTTAGCTTTCCTAATTCATCCCTGGAATCTCAATATTTCTGTATTCCTCCCAAGTTACCTCTCCTTGCTCCCACATCTTGTGTACTTCCTTTTTGTGTTTAAGTTTGGCCAGGAACTCCTTTTTCAGACACAGGTATTCTGGAGTTTTTTGCCTGACTTCCTATTTGTTGGGACGGACCACTCTTAAGCATGGAGTGGGGGATTCTTGGATATGAATGAGCTTTCTTGGGCCTTTCTCCCCTCCAGGACCTTATCTCAAAAGCAGAATTTTCAAGAGGAGAAAATTATCATGTATGTACTCCAGGAAACTCCTGAACTGCGTATGTGCTACTGTGCTGTCACTCCCACAGATACTGGGGTGGTTGGCATCGCCCATGAGGACCATGGCCCGTGAATGTAAGCCAGAGGGCCTGATCCACTTGTTCTTCCTGGTCAGCAGGCCTATAGCAGGTACCCACTACAACACAAACTTTGTCTGTTCTCACCCAAGAGAAGACACAGGGTGCTTTACATTAATATTTCATGATATATAAATTTTCAAAGGAGTTTACAGAGGTGCTTGAATATGTCTGTTAAATATTCCACCCTAAGGGTTTGCAAGTAGACCAAAAAACCCCAACAAACTGAACAGCAGAATATAGACAGTAAGCCACATCACTGCAGGAAAATGAACAGTAAAGACCAAGTTCCTCACTGTACAATACAGTATCATACCTCTGCTATGGTAGTGCAGCAAAACCACTATATTTTTTGGACCACAATCTTCAACATTTAAGTAATTAATTATTAAAATTGATTATTCATTTAGGACCACAACAGTCCAATATCCTACAGACTAGCTGACAAGGCATTTAGAGAGTCAGTGTAAAATTTCAAATCTAGTGAAATGTGGAGGTAAGACCTTCATGCTGACAGTGAGAGGAGATGCAAAAGCTAATTCTTTAAACATTGAATTGGAAGGTGACAAAAGTAATACCATTCTTTTATCTTGACAAATATTTGTCGTAGAAAAAAGTCATTAAAAAAGAGGAAGTGTTCTTCTTTCCCATAGAAAGTGTATAACAAGATAAGTAGCTGGGATAGTTTTTGCCAGGGTTTTGTTAAGCAGAAGTAGTTTTAAAGTATAATTGCCCATTATGAATTTGGTAACTAAATGAGTAATGCAGGATTATTTATATTTGATAAAAGCGGAGATTATAGCTTTTGTTATTCGTCCAGATAAGGGAGTTAAAGTCTCCTATGTAACTTTATTAGTGTCTCTGTGATCAGCAGTTTTGGTTTTGAAGTCCTTGGTTACGCTGTTAAAGACTAGGGTCCAAAGCTTCACACATTGATCAAGCTCTTCCTAAAATGGATTGGCCTTATCTTTTCATTCTAGGTGTTCTGAGTCTAATGGGATTTCCCTATCTCCTAGCTGTTTACGCTATTTCATCGGCTCTGTATGTCTGCAATAAAAAAAATTTAAAAAAGAAAGGTTGCACTGTTTCCCTCAACAGTGGCAGAATGAAATTGGAAGTGTATGTGCTACATGCCCTTGGATGCACATGAAAGAACATTGGAAGATTGAGGCTGCAGAGATTGTTTTCTGAAGGCACATCAGATCAGTGCAGATGTTGCAGCTTACCAAATGGTGGCATACTGTCCACCTCACTGCCCTTGGAGAAGCTTAGGAAGCAAACTATTCCGTGACAATGTAGAAATAGTATCTTAATTAATGTAAGTAGATGCAGTCCCAAACAGATTTATGCAGTGAGCTGACAGCAAGGAGTGTGGACTTAAGGGGTCAAGCTTGTTTCATTACTCCCTTTTATTCAACAGCATGGACTTACCTGGTGAAGCCCAGGCAGCATGATCCCAGAGAATATACGTAACTTTATGCTTTCCATCCAGCTTGCTTCTGAACCAGAATTACTGGGTCAAATGTTAATTTGCATATAAATAACTCCTTCCAGGCAGAGGGGAACAGCATTGCTGTCATCTTCTAGACTGAATACTTACTACCTTTGTTTTGGAAGACACTGATTTTGAAATTGTTGGTTTTTGTTCAGCCAGTCATTCCACCTTGCTTGTCAAAGCATATAATGATATCTACTCCTTCCTGAACTGATTTCAAAAAGGCAATAAATAAGTATTTATCAGGATGCTGACAGCGTGAATATTTTTATCTGAAGGTTTCACAAGATCTTATAAGCCAAAATGATGATTGAACGCCTGGATATGAATAAGTTCATGAAGGAACTACTGATGAGTAATTTAATTTATTTAAACAGATATAGGCATATACCAGCAATGATGGACAGAAATTTGGGACGTATTAGTGCATAGAGTGTAAAATAGCTCCAGTCTTTTTATTAAGTACATATCTCAGACCAATAACACAGAATTTATTTTTTTCTTTGCTTGATGGGTTGATTTTGGTTGTTGGGTTTTATTTGGGGAGGGGAGTTTTGTGTGTGTGTTCAGGGACAGTAATTCTCTGTAGGTTTAAAATGCTAATACAATATTTGATTGGTTTTAATGGCATTTCACCATTATCAAATAGTTTTCACCAAATTCATTAGGGACTGCTCAGAATTTAGCTCTTCTGAAAATGAGTGCTACTCTGTGAATTTTCTGGATGTAAAAATCTAAGTTTAGACTTTACACACTGAGATTCAGCCCGTCTAAACATTACCTACGTTACCACAGCTAGAGTTTCCTTCTAGTTAGAAACCTTTAAAGGCCTGGGGTCAAAGAAAGAATCATTAGTCACAGGGCTGTATAAAAATCTTGTCAGTATTGTTTTTTAACAGTAAAAACCAACAGGGAAGAAAACGTGATAAATTTTAAATATTTTTTCAAATAATACAAGTTCTTCCATGTAGAATTAAGCACAGAACAAAGAATGAGGTACTTAAAGAATCTATATGTATTGTAGGAAGGGATCAGATTTTATGCCATGGCAATGACTATTTACATGTCTCACCTAAATGTTGGTGAGAAAATGAAAAGAAGTCACTAATGTTGATTTTTATCTCTTAAGCCACATCTGGAAAAAGGCAAATTATAGACCAAGTCCATTTCACATAACTTTACGCAAGTGCAGGCATCTATATTATGAGAATATTTTGCTAAGCCTATATTCCCCATGTAGAGACTTGGATAATTCCAAAATTCATTTCACACAAGATGGATTTTTTAGCCACTAGCAAATATTTGGAAAAAGTTTGCTGCAACTCTTACTGTCCATGAGAAAAAAAAATGTCACAAAGTATATTTAAATATTTATTTAAACAAAAATAATAACAAGTGGCTATGGCTGCAGTTTCAACTGCCTAGACAGCTACCTTGAGACCTGAAAAAGTTGAGTGCTGTATTGTTTTCTTCTGGTAGGTTTCTTCTGCTATGATCAATCTACTTTACATCCCTGTTGAATTCTGACTTCTTGTAGGGGTCATTGTTTCCTATTCCCTAATAATTCTACTAGGAATGTACAAACTTAATATATTTCTACCATTTACTGAGTTTGCTGAATCACAAGGAACAAGCACATGTTTTATGAACTCTCAGGTGGGTTACAATGTAAAGAAATGAAAACAATATATGTGATATTTGTAGAGTCAGCTAGCAGCAAAAAGAAGGGGGGAAGCATTAAAAAAGCCTTGTTTGGTTTTTATGGTGACTCTCCTAGGAATAAATTGACTATGATGTGGGGTTTTTTTAACAGCTTGTAAAGTTATAGTCCTGACTGATGCTAAAGATATCTTTTCCCAAATGTACAGATTAAGAATAGTACAATCAAAAAGAAAACTAGAAGACCATGCACGTTGCACTTCTATTTGCATACTGTATAGCAAGACTTATTTAAATATATTATTGACTGACAGATGTAGACAAAATTAAGTCATTACTAGTTTCCTAATATTAGCTTATTTAAAAACACATTTATAACTATTTCAGAACAGAGCAACATTACCTAAATTGCCTCCTTTTGTTCAGAGGAATGTCAGATGCTAATTTGTCTGAAAACTAGTCAAGAACAAGAGTGTGGAGTTAGGTTATTGCTATTTAAGTAGGGGGTTAAAATTATTATTATTATTATTCCCACTAAATATGACCTTTCAAAAATACCACAACCCCGATCTTTGTTTAATGATTAACTACAAGGGTTTTTTTTTTAAATAATAAATACAGGAAACTTTGAATAGATCCAGTTGTTTCTTCCAACTCCATCAACTCTCAGCTCTAAGATTTGATTTTAAATCAAACCACAAAATAAGAACCCAGAACCTGGGCATGACTGAAGACCACAGCTGCTCTAGATGGTTTCTTTGAAGGCCCTAGAGGTAAATTAGGGCACCAGTATGCAAATAGCTGGGTAGTTTACCACTAGGCACAGTGCTACAGACTGCCTGCAGCTTCTGTGTGGAAAAGATATGAGTGGATTATGGGAAATTCTATGTTTATGACTTCTTCTTGGCTCTTTGGTTCCTTAAGTACTAGGAAAACTGCACATAGGAAAGCTAAGGACCCATAAGGACATGAGTGTTCAGTAAAAATTATGACCTCCACAGTATTTCTGGTAGGTTAGAAATAAAAACTAGTTTCTGTCTAGATTTATGTCCAGGGTGGTAAAGTATTAGAGGCAGAGTTACTGTGAGCATCCCAAGTTTCACTGGATACATTTATATTATCAAATAAAATAGGCTCATTCTCCAGCATTAAGGACTACTGGCACATCACAGCTACAGAATACACACAATATATAGTATATACAGAATAGATGGCTTTTTCTATCCTGCCTCCTGGGAACCATCAATGGTCTAAACATTAGCTGGAAGAGTGCTAGTTCACACAAGCCAAAACAATGCTAGAGGCTAGAGCTCACTATTAAAGAGTGAAGAAAATGTCCAGGGTTTAAATCTCTGTCCCAGTTCTATTTATTTAGCTGATAGTAACAGAGACATTAGGTTCAAACTTGAAGAGTTTGTGGATTTTGGCAAATCAGAGTTGACGTGAACTGATAGTTCTGATTTATTAAAACAATAGCAAAAATTGTACCTGACCATAGCTTCTGGGAAATAAATCAAAAGAGTGGGAGACAGGATTGTCTTTTATGATCTCTAAATATTTTCAGTCTATCTTTTTTTTTCTTATTTCCCTTGATAAAAGAACTGAATTTCTTTA
>VZRQ01008679.1:171993-195061 GCA_013397975.1 Machaerirhynchus nigripectus | reverse complement strand
CTACTGTTTGCTGTTCCCGCTCGCTCCCTCTTTTGCCCTGGCTCCAGCCTGCCTAGCTGCCTTCTGGTTCTCCGGCCCTCGCTGGCTCGCCCTCGCACCTGCCCTGCCTTCCTGTGCTTCTGACCGCCTTCCTGCCACTTCATCCTGCGTCCTTGCCTGCGTCCAACTCTGCTGCGATGATCCAGCTGTCGCTGCCCGTCCTATCGCCCCGATCCAGTCGGTCACCGCAATCCTGTCCAGGGTGCTGGTCCTCCCGCCCCAGTGATCACTCACTGCATGTCCAGTGCTGTCACCGCGTGAGCCACGCCCTTCCGGGAGCCGCGCAGGCTTGCTAAGACCCAGCCTGGCCACAGACAGAAAGCACGCACACCCCTCCGCTGCCTGGATGCCAACAGCACTGCCCTGGTTCTGCTGGTGGTAACGCCCTCGTTTTGTCTCTGTCCCGTTTTTCTCCTCTCCCCCAGCCCCTTTCCATTTTCCTTTCTTCTTTTCTGTCTCTTCAAGCTCTCTTTCGCTCGGGCTACTCCTTTCCCCTTTCCTTTTGTTATCGATAAACCGTTTTTAGATTCAAGGTTTGCCTCACTTGGCTTCATTCTGTTCCCAAGCATCCATTTTTAAAAGAACTCCTCACAGTTCCCCACGGTGGAAGGCAACAAATGTACAACTGCAATGAATCACAAAAGGATAAGCTAGGCAATGCACATAATTATTGCTATGAAAGAATGTCTATAGTGACTAAGAAAGTTACATCAGCAGTTACCCCAATAAAGATACATCATCCATGTCCGACAAACATCAGGAGTGGGAGAGTCTCAGTGAAGGACTGGAGAACCATGCCCAGTAACTGGGAATTGTACGTCATCAGCTGGGAGCTGTACATCACCAGTTTGCCCAATATTTTACCATCATCCAAGTCCAAGAATTATCAGCCTTCGGGGAAACTGTCACAGCAAAGAACTGCGGAACCACTCATGGCACCTGGGAAATCCTGCAGTGCATTCATCTTTGCAGGTCATGAGGTTCCCCCGCTTCACTGTGACAGCAGCCCAGCTTTTATACTGTTAAACAAACAAGCTCACATTATTTCTAATTATGGGCTCATTCTTCTGTTGGATTTCTCCCAAAGCCTGGCCAGGGCTCAATGAGGAACCAAGGGAGTTGTCTTTGATTCTATACCCCACTGATAAGGCCAGATGTGGCCTTATCCAATTTCTAGATGCAGAAAGGTAAACATGTGTTTTTACTCCAAATGAACACATATTACAATATTTTGTTAATGAGTGAATATATATATAAAATTTGGTTGGAATGTTCACCTATAGGGCAAATTTGGTTCAGGCCTTAGTACTTCAGTATTAGATGAAGTATATAAAGAAACTTAAGTTTAAGCATAAATGTTGAGTATTGTATCCAGCTCTGGGGCCCCCAGCACAGGAAGGGCATGAACCTGTTGGACTGAGTCCAAAGTAGGGCCAGCAAGTTGATCAGAGGGATGGAACCACTCTCCTAGAAGGAAAGGCTCAGAGAGTAGGGTTTGTTCAGCCTGGAAAAGAGAAGGCTTCTGTGTGACCTGGTTGTGGCCTTCCAGTACAGGAAGGGAGCCTACAAGAAAGATGGCGAGAGACTATTTGCAATGGTATGTAGTGACAGGCAAGGGAGAATGGCTTCAAACTGAAAATCAATAGATTTAAATTAGTTATTAGGAAGAAATTCTTTACTGTGAGTCTGGTGAGGCACTGGAACAGGTTGCCCAGAGAAGCTGTGGTTGCTCCATCCCTGCGAGTGTTTCAGGCCAGACTGGATGTGGCTCTGAGCAACCTGGTCTAGTGGAAAGTGTCCCTGCCCACAGCAGGGAGTTGTAACTAAATGATCTTTAGGGTCCCTTCCAACCCAAATGATTCGATGATTCTATGATAAACATCAGATACAGATTTTTTCGGACATTTACTCCCTTCTCTAAAATTTTGATTCTAGAGAACATCTAACAGGGATGGACATATCTGCATGGGAACATGGCTACGATGAAATCAAATCTTTTTTGTATTGTAACATGCTGTCTTCTTTCTATTATCTGCTATATTCCAAACCCCTCTGCCCACATATTTTTCTATTTTTCATTTCTTCCTTGCCTTGCTCCTTACACTAAAGAAGTGTTTTAATACATGAGAGAAAGAAAATTTAAAAAAAAATAGTCCTACTAAAATTCACATTTTCATGAGAAGGAAATGGATGACAGAACTGCCCATACCCACATTATTTGAGATTTTGGAAGTCTTTATTTTTAGGACTTTCTATAAAATTTGGCCAAAAATTTGAGCCTTTTTTTCACATGTCTGTCTTACACTATTTTCAGCTGTTTGGGTTTGTGTTTTGACAGACAGGAAGAGATAAATTTCAGAATGAGTCTAGAGAAAAAACGCATTGCTTTCTTTGTGTTAATCATATAGTCATTTGGCAGAAAGCCATAGCTTGTCCATACCTCAGACAGATAATTTTAAATTTGGCAGCATGCTTGCCCTGCTATCTGGAATACCTCTTTTGCCATCTCAGAAAGCTCTGTGGAACTCAACTAAGCTGCAAAACTCAGAAAATTGTGGGTTGCATGTGTTCAGGAGGAGCTCTGTCTGTACTACTAAACCAGCACTTATTTTAATAAGTGAAATTAAATCTGTGTTTTTCCAGGAAATAGAAGAAAGTTGTTTAAAAGATTGAAGCCATAGATGCAAGCCACAAACAGACCTACAGCTGTTAGCAAGACAAAGTATTCGGCTTCTCACGCTGTTGCCTGAAATCAATGAGCAATTCAGCCTTTGCCTGCTATGGTTGTTAGTTGGCTCCTGCTATAGTCAGAGAGATGCCTCCAAGTTTGAGTTAGTGCCTACAGTGTAAAACTGACTGATTTTTTATTTCCTTGATCTAATGCATGTGGATGATTCCTCTTGATTTTACTCAGCAAGCAATGGGAGAGGTCTACAGTGGACTCTTTTATGTTTCAAATCTCATCCTGTTCAGCTTCCAGAATGGAGCAGACTTTTTTCTGTGCGTGTTTACTCAAAATCAGTGCTGTATTTACAGCTTCACAAGAATAATGTATCTCAACATTCTTCTAAAAATCATAAAGAAATTATGCTAGTTCTCGCATTTGACAGAAAAAAAATGATAATTTTATTTATCAAGTTTTGTATAAATGAAGGAAAATTATGTTACTCCATTCAATATTTTAGGTATCTGAAGCTAGAACTAGTCTAAAGACTTCAGAGTGATGAATCATTGTTTCGGAACCTAAAGGTTTGGCAAAATTGCAATTCATGGGGGAAAAAAATCCTAGTTAGTAATTCAAAGGATAAAGGATGTTTGTTCTCATACATATGCCATAGCACATGGCTTCTCATAAAATGGAACTTCTCAACTTTTTCAATATAGAATATGACAGCAAGAATTTATGATTCAAGGACAAACACTCGTTCAGTCATTATTTATCATAGAAGATCATAATACTTGTCACTGTGTCACCTTTTGCATACAGATTGCTATCTTACATGTGGCACTTGCACTGTAAAATGCATATTGGTCAATGTGCTCTTTAATAGCAAACTTTTTAAAAAAAAAGATCAAACAGAAAACATTATTTTCAAGGTCCAAAAAAGAGTAAAAATTAGTATTGATATGAAGTGTATCTGAAGTACTTTAACTCCTGAACCTCTGACCACTAAAATTGGAGAGAAAATCACAGGAAAACAGATTTTCAGATATTTTCTACTATGCCAGTAGTACTTTTAAGCCAAATTCCCCAAAGAACAACTTATATCAAAATATTTTGGCACTTCCAATTTGAGCTTCCTGAAAATGGAAGAAAATAATCTAAGTGTTTAGGTACCACAGAAAGATTTAAACAGAATGTGACACTAAAAGTAGACAAAGGTTAGAGAAGTCTCATTTCTGACTCAACTGGTTCACTGATACAAGAAAAAAGACACTTCAGAGAATTATTTTGTGGCATTCAGAAATAACTTGGGACATGAATTGCATCTATGTTTCATAAAAAACCCAAAACAACAAAACAACAAACCACTATTTTTCCTTATTCTCATTCTGAAAATATATCATCTTCAGTAGTCATATGAACTCTGTTCAGGTTCTTAACAGAGTGAGAGTGGATTGACCAGGAATGTCCTGCTCACTGACTTATAATTAAATGCAACTTGTCATAGCCATTTATTGCTTTAAGGAGCATATTTCAATATAAATTCCTACTTTCTTGAAATACCCTCACAGCAAAATCTCAATGTGTCCTTGAATGTTCAACAGGCAAATAAATGATGGCAAAGAATGATAAAGAAAATGTTCTATTCTTTTAAAATTATTTTCAAAGTAAAAAAAAAAAGAGGATCAAACCTCCCCCCTCCCCATTTTCATTAACTCTTGTTACAGGAATTGAAATTTTGCAATAGAGAGTAGGAGGTGTCTGAACTTTAGCTGCTGATAATAATGAAGAATGTATTCCTTGTCTGGTCAGGTCAGCTCAAGCATTTTAAATACAAGTTTTGAATTCACTTGGATTTTTACTAAGCATTGGGAACATTTTAGCAGCTCTGAATCAAGTCTGGTTGAGAAATGCTGGGTGGTAACATCTCTCAGCAGTGGAGGTGTGTCCAGGTTATCTGTACACAGGACTGAACCGTTTATATAATACCCCTTTGTGAACCCATTTCATTTAAACTGAGAGATCAGAGATAACACACGTCAAGTTTCAGTAGGAAGGTGCAAACCTAGTAGCTTCATCCAGCTATGCAATTGTTTCTGGAATGAACATCTACTTCCTTATCCAAAAATAAGCTACATCAATGATTGTTTTGACTTCATTGGACGTTATATTTCTATGATAGAACTACTGGGGGGGAGGACGGTGCACCACCACAGAGAGTTAGGCAAAGTAGCAATGTCAGTTTCTGTATAAAGGCTATGAATTCATGAGGCCTCAGTGTCACAAGGCCTAAGTAGACTTCTCAAGACAGCGATGTAAGATGCATGCGAACAGAGCAATTCAGATGTTATTCTTTCAGCACACCCTGACACCCATTGTACAGAAGATGATGTTTGAAACTGATGCTGAAATAGGATGATGCAAGCACTACATAAAATAAAACCAAGTTAATCTGAATATTTCATGTATATAGTGAATAATAACAGAACTATAAATATTTAGGTATTTCCTCAGAAACACGTGTAATATTTTATTCAAAAAAATTTTATATTGCCCTAGTACCATTTCACAGGTATTCTCTACAGAGATTTAGGGTCTGTTTAAACAAAAAATGTTAGATATTCCCAGAGCTGATGTGATTATGCTGACTTCTATTTTTACAACATTCTATCAATAGTATTCAGACTGCTCAATCCATGCACTGTTCTTAAAGGTATTCTTCAGCTTTTTTTTCCTTTGCTTGCTATATTATGTAACTGATACAAATGTGAATTTAACATGAAATTTGTCAACTTTGAAGACTAACAGATTTTCAGCATACACGTGTGGATTGTAATGGATTGTATTGAAGCTAGTTTTACAGTGGTCACGGTGTATCAAACTGCTGAAGAAAGGCAGCAAAATTTATTTCATGACTCTTTACAAATATCAAAATACGTAATCTAGACATCTTTTCCCTAAACCTCTGTATTTTATTCCTGTGTTCCTGCATTGCTTTCCAGAAACATAAGCACTAGCATCCTTTCTAGTGCAGTAGATATTCCAGTGCTTGTGAATTCTATCACTTATAGATGGGGTATGTGCTTAGAGCACTGATGTGTTATGCTGTCAGAAGTTCTGCTGAATTCTTTGTTCCATTTCATATTCTTCCAGAAATTAATTTAGCCTGTGTTATCTGTTCAAAATTTGCTGCACTTCTGCAACATATCAGCACACATAAAGGCAGCAGGAGCAGCAAACAGCCTGCCATGGCTTGGGCCCTTAACCTTTAAGGAAGCGCGTGTTCTGAAGTGCGTGTTCCAAAGTGCTGGATTTGCCTAATGACTACGCTTCTGTCTACCAACTAGCTTGCTGTAACCTGAGTTTATCATCAGGACAAGGCACTTTGCAGGTGGGTAAAGCTGGCATGAAATTCTCTGGTAGACCATTCTTGAACACCTGAATGTAGCAGCAACTTGCAACAGAAGAAAGATGATTTATTTTGAAGAGCTGCTTGCAGGCAATGTGATGGGTTTGCAGAGTTGCCCAGGGACACACAGGAATGTTCCAGCCCTCAGGAACCTCACAGTGCAGACCTATGTGGGTAGTGTGGATGCTTTTAGATTGTGCAAAGGGTCTGTCCCTGTACCTGTACACCCGCACTCCCCTTGATAATCAGGGCCTCAAGAAGCAGCAGATACCATAGCAGAAAGTGCCTAAAGCTGCCTCATCCCATTGTTGAAACCATTGCTCAGAAGAGTATCTATTCTAGGCCAATTTTTGCAAATCTTAACTGCTAAAATGCCCTTTCTCTTGATAGTCCCTCTATGTGAGTGTGCAAGAGACAGGATAATATGCTGAGGAGGGGAAAGAGCATAACCTAGAGGTAACTTGGCAAGAGAGGAGACAGATGGCTGATCTTAAAGCATCAGAGGTTTGCTCCCAAAGTACCTCCCAAAATAGAGATGGTTGTAAATTAGAATTGCCCTTTATAAACAAGGTGTATTGCTCTAAAGTCTGGCCATCTGATTATGGGTGCAGATGGTCTGTTACTGTGGGGATTTAGAGGTGTAAAGGGATACATGACAGGTAAGTGCCCCAGGCTCATGTCTCAGTGGCCTAAGGTTATACAGGCTAGATTCAGTTTGTAATTCTTTTTGAACAAGTATTTTTTTGTAAGATTACTAACAAGGGTGTCAGTGCTCTTGTTTCTTTGAGTGTGCAAGTTATGGACACTGTTTCAGTACATAAAGATGAAGACCATCAACTATTTTTATATGAACCACAGAGCAATCTAAGATATTCTTTAAGATCATGTTTGCTGCAGATCTAGAATATTTAAATATTTGCAATGTGTTATGTATGTATACGCATAGGAATCTAGTTATTTATATACTTCTGCTCACATACATAGATGTATACAGAAGTTTACAAATACATAGTGATACACACACACACAGAGATTTATACATGCTCATCTACTCCCATATAATCAGTACATACATACATATGTACATTGGCAAACGAGGGCTTACTTCTTCAGTGTTGTCGTTAGAGCACTACAAAGTAAACTGACCAAACAGCCTATCATCAAAAAAAAATGGATAATGATCTAGACTTATAAAAATTATGCTCATTAAGGTATATTACTATGTTTAGTTATGACACAAAAAACCCCTCCATCAATTACATGCCATGCATTTATGTATGCTGTTTATTTATCAAGTAGTTGTCTTTGCTTTAAAGACTTGGCTTGTAATGCAAACAATCACTGTTTTAGCACATTACCAGAAAATTTATACGTCCTTCTGAGCTGTGGACATCTGGGTTCAGAGATACTGTGGCACCTGGCTTAACATGTGAGGAAAAAAAAGAAAAACTGTTCCACTAAAATACTTAAGATGCCTAAACCAGTCTTTAAATAGCACTCCATTAATTTATGAGACACATACAAAGTATATAGAGCATTTCAAAACATTCCTTATTCTATCCTAATCCCAAATTCAGGGTGAATAAGCTTAAATAAAATCACATATGACATTGTTTGCCCATTTATACATGGTTTTTATATGCACATTATACACAGAGTTCTTTTTGGGTAGTGAGATAGCAAATATTTAGAGGTCCAGCCCTGGACTAAGAGTCAATACAGGTAAATTTCAACCAATATGTAGTACGCTGTCACATTACTGTGGCCTTATGGACTCAGGTGAGTCACTTCTTCAAGTTACTTGATTCCCTTCTAAGCTCTAGTTTCTCATGTCTATATAAAATGAAATTAAATAAAAAGAATAATAACAAATTGAAGGTCAAGGACCATCTCCTACGACTTTCTGTATTTCATATTGAAAATACAATATAATAAAAAGAATACTTTATTACCATGGAGAAGATTAAATGGGGTACAATTTTATTTCTGAAAAATATTTCTTCATATCTGCAAAAAAACCCCCTGTTTTTCATCGCATGTTAAATCTTTACAATTATACTGACCTTGTTAAGTTTGGACATTAAAAGTCTGAGATGGGGGGGACATTAAAATCTGAGAAATGTTATTGTTTACTTTTCCATATTTATTTTGTAATTGCTCATTCTTCTAATGTGGATTTATTTGAGGTAGCAGGAATTATTTTCAAAAAGGACATTAAGAACCTCTGGACATTATTAATGTGTAACATTCCAAAAATATTTCCTAAAATATTTCTTTGATAGCAGACTAATCCTTTTAATTCTTTTCTTATTTAGTTCAACTACCTTCAAGAAAAAACTTTGAATATCAAGCAGACAAGTACTTGGACAGAATACACTACTGGAATTAATGTCTATGCAGCATGAGAAGAAGTACAAACATATCAGGGGTCTCAAAAGGATAAAAAAGTACACTTCAGTAACCTCTTAGCCACCAAGGGATTTTCTTCACATCTCTGTATGCATTTCTGGAACCCTTTAGGATGAATTATTCTTTATAACAAGGACAGGACAAGGTTTGCAAGTAGGGTTTGTATGCTCAAAAAACTGTCTAATATTTTTGGCAGTTCCAAGTGGCTGATGGAAGATGGGACATCTCCTTACAGATTTTATACCACCAATGTCCTTAGCTGGTTGTATTTATAAAGATGCCACTGTCCAGCAGGGTGTTAGCCTAATGACAATATATGGAGTTTAGGTGTTTCAGTAAGTTTCAGTTTTTCTATGCAGACTCTGGCAGTTTAATACAACCTCATGTGGCTAATAGTAATTCTAAGGGGAGAAAGCAAAGAGTTTCTTTCTTTTAATTAAAACTGCCAGAAATAGGGACAATTTTATATCAGTAGTGCCTTTTTAAATTGAGATCCAATTCTACTCTTAGTGTCTTATGTTCAATTGCTGGTCAACCAAGACAAATGTACTTTTTATTCAGAGAAATGTAAGGGAACCTAAAAGATGCTGTGAACCAGCCTTTCACAACTGGAGCCTGTATGGAAATGCTAAGACCATGCTTTAATTCCTATTGTACACTAAATGCAATATTCCTGATCTTGCACTATTGAGAGCTATGGCAAAACTTTCATTGGCTCAAGTGACAGTTGGACTAGACCCTGAATCACTTGCTCACTCAATAAGTGTAATTTTCTATATCTATGGGCAAGTTAAAAAAAAACCAAAAAACCAAAACAACAAGAACCCTGACCCAAACTGTTTGAGCAGAATTCTCCTTACTAATGGAAAATGGTTAGAACTGTTTAATCCTCCTTGAATCTGAGAGGATTGACTCCGAAAGTAACTTACAATTCAGAGGGTGACTCAAGTTTTCACATAAATACAGTTTTAGTACTTAGTGAGAATATCCTTCCTTTGAAATTCAGCCCTGTGATTTTGTAATGAACAAAACTAGTTTTCTAGTCTGTTATATGTTTCTACCAGATGCAATATTTGTATCTGTATTTAGTACTTAAATGGGTAAAGTCAGGAATAGAATTTTAAATTTATTTAAGACTGGTCACTACAACAGAGATTCCTAAAGTGGTTGCAGAGTCTCAATTTATTAAGCCACCACACTTCATTACAGGTTTGTGAGAAAAGTACTTGGGAATAGGGGAGGAGTGGTGCTGCCTTATTTGTTTAAACGCTATGGAAGTTTTAGCCCTAACTCTTCATGCATAACCAATATAACAACCAAAAAATTTTTGCTCTTGAAGAGACAGATGGTACTTAATGTCCTCTCATATGCTGTTAATAGGTACATTTAGTCTCTTAATTTTATTCTTTTTATTAACCGTATGTATATTTACATTATCTATACATTAGAAAGTCTGTTGCTAACACATGTTCAGAAGGCAAATTCATTATCTGCACTAGCTTGCTTACATTGTTTTAGAGCTATTAGGCCTAAATTTGCTACAGCCTACAGGTGTATGCTGAATCCCAAGCTACTCTTTCCAGAAATAATTTTAAAACATTGCTTTAAAAGCCCTGGGAGGCCCCTGAGCCATTCTAGCTTGCTTTAATTCCTTTTTTCTGTATAGCAAATTTTTAAAGAGTGTGCCCCAGAGCAGTAAACAAAATCTATCAATAAAATCCACTGAAATTTGTCCTTCTAGTCACCCTTAAACTTGTTTGGAGGATTTTTTTTAATTTTATTATTATTTTTTAAATTACTTAACAAATGGTGAATACAGAGAGTTTTGTGTGTTCCCTTACAGTTGGCTGCAGTCACTCTTGGTAATCAGTCACTGGTGTAACATCTTCTTAATTCTACAGGATATACAGAACAGGAACAATGTATTCATAAGTGCGCTCTGGTTTTCATTTAATACCTGAATGACTCTGAAAGGAGGAGGGTGATAATACTCGATAGAGTCAAGTAAAATTCAAGATTCCTCATTGCTGTTTTAGTGCTGTGTTGCAATCTGGACAAACAGAAGTCCCGCTGTCCTTGTCTTGAATATGATCCGCTGTTACCAGATGCCTGAAAAGCCACATGGTGCCTTTACAATATAGACAAATATGTAGTGAAAGAGGAGAGGCCACAACTGCATCATCACTCATCTATTTCTGCTCATAGCGACTTCATGTTGCAGTTATAATCAAACTGTTGAAAACTTTTCGGTGTTAAGCAAAGATTAAACACAGCAGGCTTGTCATTCTGTGAAGCACATGTGAGTGTAAAGAATAATTACTTTCTGTATTGTTTATCTATAAGCTTGGGCTCTGTTTAAGGCATAGGGTTGAGCTCTGATGCCTTTTAGGAGACAGATTCTCAGCATATTCACTGACTTAATATGCATCCAGGTGCTCAGTCTTGCAGTCTGCTAGGTCAGTAAATAAATGACTGTGATATGCAGCAGTGTGTCAGTTTGTCTTTTTGTAAGCCTACTGTGAACACTTTAGGCCAAGCTACAAGCAATTCAATAAAAGCAATGCAGGTAAAATCTGCATGGGTCTCTGTATATCTATATTGCTAAATGAAGAAGGGGAAGGATAAATCTTGAGCATCAAATCTGCAAGGCTATACCAATTCCAGGAAAGTTTAAAGGGTTATATTATGGGTACATGCACGTAGTTGTTAAAACCACAGTTTTTAAGGAGTCAGGAAAGCACATCCCATCATCTAATTTGTGCCAGCCACCACTCTAAACAGTGCTTGACCCCGATTTGGTCATTCCCATGCGCTAAGGGCTATTTGCAATGAGCAATGCATTGTGGCAAGCCTGGCTGGGAGGGCAGGAGGGTTAGGTCTGTGTCTATAAGCCATGCCATGCTACTCAGGCTTAGGGCCAAAAACCAGTCCGTGACACGCAATCATTCGGTACCTGAAGTGCTACGGTTCACTCTGCTTAATTGTAATTTGGGTCCGTCTCTCAGGTTTGGCTTATTCCAAGTAGATCTCTACAAGACAAATCTGATCTATTGAATCAGTGTGGGTTTATAACAGGTTCTTCTGGATGACTCCAGGGTCAGGCATTAGTCCCTGGCCTGCCTTTATATATCAACTTAAACAGAGACGAAATTTAACTATTGTAAACCTGCTCTGAAGTCTACTTCAGGTTTTTGTATTGTAGGTACAACTGGAGAAATTTGAAGATACGATATCATCTGTCTTCTGACATGTTTATACAAGGTTTTGCCAGAATTCTTCCTGTTAATGGAATGCTCAATAAACACTTATTTCATTACTTACTTGTGACAAGAGGATTACAAAGGTAGACAAGAATAAAATAAAACCATGCCTGCTGTCCTTTTATACCAGTGAGCTTTGATAGATATATCCCACATCTGCTAAGCCATTTACCCCAAGAAAATTCAGGGGAAATCCAATAAAGAAATTTCTCCTGAGCTGTCCGATATCCACCATTACAGATTCAGTAGTCTTAACACAATACTGTTTTCTTCTTCTTGCTTAAGGCATCAAAAAATACATTGACAAAACAGAACAAGATTTCCTACTAAATGACACACTTTAGGAGAAAAAAAACCGAACAAAAAAACCAACAAAATAAATTTTTTATATGTGAAAGCTCTTTACAGACATCAGAAACAAGAAAACCATTATTTTTAACCATATTCTCACCTCATACCATGGCATCTTTATTGATTAATCAATAGAAACTTAAAAAATATTACCATGCTTAGATTCAAATAAGCTGTACAGATGGATTTCACAACCTGTCAGATACACCCCACTTAGGAAACCAACAAACCAATCAACCAAACCAACAAAACAAAGAAAGCTAATGTCTCTAAGGCATCTGCAATAGCCATCTCAAAGTCTCCCTTGTTCTGGTAGTAGACTCAGCCCAGGATAACAGCAGTCTTCCTTGTTTTTCTACTTTCCAGATGCAGAAAACTGGTGGGGTGTTTTAAGTTCCATAGTCTGGGTATATGTTTTTCTTTAATGAATGGTTTCAAATCCTTCATAAATTCAAATCATTCATGAAGGTAAAAAATTTAAAATTTTAGTTTTATTTGTACTAGGTTAAATTTCATGCATCTAAAATTAGTGCTACATATGACATAATACCTCTTTCTCTGCAAATACTGTAATTCTGGGATCTATGATACAGTATACCCAGAACTAGGAAAGGCCACAGGCTTTGCAATAAGCTTGCAAGGTCTTAGGACTGAGGTTTGTCAGGATTCCTTTTTCTGAAATTTTTTTGGCCTGCCTGCAGCTTTATTTGGTTTACCTGGAAGAGCAATTTTTCTTCTGATGAGGTGGCTATAACTAATTTTTTTTTGCCAATCATTATACAGTGCAATCACAGTTTTATAGAGATAGTAATGACAAGTAGGGTGGGTTTTTTACCAAGAATGAGGTGCTTACGGTTCTTAGATAATGATGCAGAAAAACGAAGACCTGGTCTGATAGCAGAAGCTTAGGGAAGTGGGGCTGCAGCAGGGGAATGGGGTAATAAAGGCTGTATACAGGAAGGCATTGGAGACACATGAGCAGTTACAGACATGCATATCTGGAGCTGGACAAAAGTGGTTTTAGGAGTAGCAAATTAAAAAAAGGAGTCTCTAACATACCTAAAAGCTATCATAGATACTATATTCAAATATAATTTGCAGCTGCAGATCAATGAAGAAAGTTGTAAAACCATTTTAAAAAACATAATAAAATTGTTCTTAGTGAATACTAGAACAAAGAAGAAGAAAATCTCAACATTAACATCAACAATATTCTTCCTGGTGAAAGATTCCTGCTGCTGACAATTCACTGTAGCAACTCCTACACCAGCACTAGAATGAAATTGATCCCAGGACCTAGAGAAGCATGAGAAGGGATAATACCAAAAAAAGCATGAAAATTAAGTGTGTCTGTAACTGTTTTAATTGTATTACTGCTATCATTGAAACACTTTTTTTGGTAGAGAATCATTATTTCCTTTTCTGTAATAATTTGACTTAAACTAATAATACTTCCTAGATTAGATTGTTAAAATAGCCACTACACTAACAATAAATTATTTTCTTTAAGCAGAAGTTATCTTTCCTTTTTCCCCTTAAACAAGATTCTTAACATGGGAATATTGAATAAAGTCTGAACTGAAAGGAAAAGAGTGGTCTAAAAGCCATCTTGATTACTAGAACTGCCTATTGCTCAAATGTGTTTTGCTTCCTCTTTCAAACCTGATTAGAGAGAGAAAAGCAATAAGGGTCATCTTAGTTCCCCTGATGCAAAAACACTTAGTGACATCTGAGAAGCCCTGATGTATCCAAGATATCTATAAGAAGCTGTCAAGCATGACAGAAAACCTATGAATGATCCATATTGCCTTCTGGACTGTCAGTAGGAGGCTACTTGGGATAATCTAGGGAATCTCAAATGGCATTAGAGGTCTCTGTTCTGGAAACTTACACCTGAAAAATGCTACTAAATCTGGCTCAGAGAACATTCTCTGAGCTTTGAGTAGTTTTCCTCATAAATATGACACTATCTTATTTTACCTCCAGATGGAATATTAACTTGAAAAAAAGTGTATTCTGATACCAGATCAAACTCAGCAAAAACCTGTTGAGGAATACCTTCATTTCAGGTAGCTCGGGGTGCAGATGCAGTAGGGGCTGCAGGCTGAGCTCTGGGTGGCCAGAGCCCAAGGTGAGAGGCTGGGAACTGCCGACCCTTTGCATAACAAAGGGCCTGGGGCACCCAGCTCGAGCTGTTGTTTTGTTATTTAGGTATTTTAATGATCTAGACCGCTGAGACTCGGCTGTGAAAAACTTGGGGTCAAGTCTGTGAGGAAACCTGATGTGACTGAGTGTGAGGGTGTGGCTGCAAAGGGGCCTGGGTCCTGGCTCAGGTGGTGTGAGATGACTGCCAGAGTGGATCCAGGATGGTCGGACAGGGAAGTTTCCTTATTAATCCTCTCAGGAATGTCTTACTGAGAATTATTATCTTATCCCACTGTGAAACTTATGTTATTTGCTTGTAATAGTGAAGTTTAAAGTTTGCAAAACATAAACTCCTCCACAGAACCATGATTTACATGAATACCAGCCCAAACTTTTTTCAAATTTGTAGTTGAACTTTGAGTTCCTAATTTCACGTCAGATTCAGAAGTGTTTTTGTTTCTCTGTTTAACTTGGTTTTCCATAAGTATGAGAAATACTGCTTACAGAAACAGACTAAATATAACACAAATTGCAAAGGAGGTTTCTGAGGCAATTGCTACTCAGAATCACCTTGCTGAAAATAACATCACATGTGGTACTAATATCTCTGTAATTCAAAAAGAAAAGACTTTAAAAAATTCAAAAGAAAGACTTAAAATGCTTTATTTTTTAGACAAGTTCTTAAATTTTTAAACATTAAAATTCCTGTTTTGATTGTAAATTTGCATAACAACTGGATAAAGATAAGCTTTATCACTTCTTTCCTTCACATTATGTTAGTGTTGCAGGGACATGACATAATTTGCAAGATGATTACCACAAGCAGTTAGCTCAGAAATGTCAGTTTAAAAAAATCCAAAACTTTAGTTTGAAATACAATTCAAAGCAGCTAGGCTGTAATGTTTTTCTCCATGTGAGCTTTCAGATTGTTGTGATGGGGAACAAAAAAAAAGGTTTCAAAAAAGTTTGGTTCATATTTTCAGATCAATCCTGTTTTTGTCCATTGACTGACGTTTTATCTCCGCATCATAAAAAATATTTTTAATAGATGTCACAAACTCTTTTCAGAAGCATTACAATGATAGCTGCCTGATTTGGTACCAGAGTAGGAGACAGATGCAGAAGCCGAGATACAAGCGGCCTTAAATAAGAATTGATATTATTAAAGATGAACTTGCAACAAAAAATATCTTTTTTCCCATTCCCTCATACCAAACAGATTTTAATCACCAGCCATTACTTGCAGGTAAATGGCACATTTAGCTCGTACTGTCTGGGGTTGAGTAAGTCCCAAATGGAGTGAAGAGAAACGGGACAATCTGGCACAGACCTTGCTGTGTACCAGCTCGTCAGCGAAACACTGAGAAATTTTGTGATAAAGATACTTGATAATATGGCAAATGACATAAGCAGATGCTAAACTTGGCATTGCAAAAGAGTTATTAGTTTAAGGTTTCCAGTTTCTCCACTCTACTAGGTATATTATTTCTTTCCTTTTGTTAACAGGGAGACATATCCTTGTTTTCCTCAGACCTAATGGGGTGAATCCTTACATCCTTCCTCTTTCCTTATTTCCCTGATCTCCACAAAGAATTTTAAGTTGGAAAAGCCAATTAAGGATGTAAAGGTTTTATGTTAATGCTTTGGTCAATGCTTTCATTTGTTTCTTTAGAGACTTGTCTTTATATATAGATACCAAAGAAGTGATTCATTGCTTGAACTTTATAAAAAAAGCAAAGGAGGATCAGAGGTTTAGGACAAGCATTCTACTAGGATGTAATGCATCTACGTTCAGTGCCTATTAATTTATAGGATTCATTTTCTGATACATGTGACATTTTTTGCATGTTTATCTGCCTTCAGGTAAATCATAAAATATGCTTCCACATCCTATATCTTTCAGTTCTCTGACATGGTTTTGTCTTTTCAGTTGACAGACTAGTTGATTCCCCTTCGTTTTTTTCCCAAAGACAGTACTATTTTGCTAAAACTATTTTTGAAGGTTTTATCTTCAAAACCATTAAACACCTCAACACAAAAGGCTTTTATGTCACAACTACGAAAATATAAGAGTCTTACATTCTAACTTGTCACAACTACAAAGATGTAAGTCTTAATACTTCATAAAATTTAAGGCCATGTTTAAATTTGGGGCTATAAGGTCTATCTATCATTTATGATTCTTACTCTTTTATATCATGGGTGAGTTGGAAATATCCCTTCACCTATATATTACTGTATCCAAGATTCTAGCATTTTAGCCTGTGTCAGTGAATGGTGCATGTATCCACTGCTCCTTTTTAAACATTCCCCAGTTACATTATGTGCATTTAAAAAGTTAAAAGGATGTAAAAATTTGCATGTCACAGCAAAAATCATCAAATGGATGATATGAACAATATTGTTTTTCTTAATTTTTCCTCACTGTATTGCGTCCTAGCTCTACAGTTTACATATCAGTGTTTGAGGTGGTATTTTGAAGTAGATAGACATTGATCTGTTTTAGTATGACAGTGTGGCATAGCAGATTGATACACAACTGCTTGTCTAGGCTAGCTTCCCTACACATTTTCACATTTTGTCTTTATTAAAAAACCCAACCAAACAAAGAAAATCAACCTAAATCACTTTCCAATCTACTCTAATTTTATTGCTTACTAGATAAGTTTTTGTCTCCTCTAATGCTACATGTGTTTTCATCACAGCACTGATGAATTTTGATCTTATTTAAGCTGTGTAATGTGAATGCTCCTGCTGATTTTATATTAAAATGCAATGCTTTTAGAGATAGCTGAGTACCATTAACCTACCCGCTTTAATCTTTAAAATCTTTTCTGTGTTACTAGAAATTTAAATGTGTTTTTTCTAAAATCTTTTCATGCCAGTTACTTTATTTTCTCATAAGATTCCTGTTAAGTTTTATGTGCTTTCTTCAGCCTTCATCATAAAACTAAACTGTGATGATATCATTCCTCATTGGATCGAAGAAACATTTTTCACAAGTTACCCAGCTTGGCAAGAGCTTTAATACATTTCCCAGTGATGATTACAAGTGTGTTGTTAGAATAAATGCTTACATTTTTCGATATGATTCTGATCAAATAATTTTTAGGAAGGATTAAAAGGCAAAAGTCTGTAGAGAGAGGAAAAGGCTGGCAGATGAATCCTCTGACTTGTAAGCTGTGTGAAATCCTTCTTTTAATTCTACTTTAATAGCTCCCTTCTGACTTTTTCAAATCATTATATTTCATTAAAGAAAGAGTTCATACAGGTGTGCCTAAATATGCTTTAACAGTCTAAATGAGCAGGAGCAGTATAGATGCAAATACATAGAAATTACACTGAAAGGAATGTAAACAGAGAAATTTTAAGAATATCAAAGAGAAATATAAAACTTTGAATAGTTTATATCTCAACTCCTTTCTTGACAGAAGTTGATTTCCTTCAGAAAGACATTAATAACTATAGTGAACATCATTCCCAAGATGAAGTTCATGGTACTGAAGATGAGATGAGGTTTTGGACAACAGAAGAGGCATCATCAGATCCATCAGGTCATTGTGTGACTCTGAAGTTAGTATAATCAGAAAAACTTTGGATTTTTGGACCACGGGATGACCTACTCAAAACCTGGTCTACTGACACCTGATGGAATGCACCTATCTCAGAGGGGAAAAAATTCTAGCAAAGTAGTTAGTGGGGTTTGTTGATAGAGCTTTACACTACCTTGGAAGGGAGAAAGGGACAAAACCAGGCTAACCAGCGATGAGCAATGGGATGGCGTGCCAACACTTGAGGAAATGAGCACTAAGGGGACCCCCTTGAGGTTTTGGCTAACATGTACAAAACTTGAAATATTTCTACGCTAATGCACCCAGCATGAGGAACAAATAACACCAGTTCGAAGCTTTGGCCCAGAGATTGCTGAGAGTCCCTGAGATCTAACATTACTGACATAAATGAAACCTGGTGCAATGAGTCCTGTGCCTGGATGGCCTATTGGATGGTTACAGGCCTTTCAAGAGGGATAAACAGGGCAGAAGAGGCAGGGGGGTGTCACTGTATGTAATAGAAGAGATAGAATACACGGAGCTCACAACTGGCAATGGCACAGTTGAGAGCCTCTGAGTGAGAATCAAGGGCCAAACAAATAATGCAGATATTGTCGTGGGAGTCAACTGTAGGCTTCCTATCCAGGGCAATGACACCAGTGAGTTATTCTTTGAGGAACTAAGGGACAGTTGCAAGTCAGCTTCTGTCAACTTGCCAGAAATTCACTGGGTAGAATCAAGGCCAGAAGATTCCTTCAACCCAGGACAGAAGATACCTACAAAACCTTGATGACAACTTTATGGAACATCCCCTAAGGGAGCTGACTCAGAAAGATACATTCCTTTATCTACTGCTTGTCAACAGGGTGGATCTCATGAGAAAAGTGGAGATTGACAGCCGTCTTGGCCACAGTGACCACAAAAGAATTGAGTTTAAAAGCCCTGTTGACAGGACGAACAGTGCCAGCAAAACCTCATCTCTGAACATGAGAAGAGCAGACTTGAGGCTGCTCTGGGAAGTAGTGAATTAAGTACCCTGGGAAAATGTTTTTGCAGGTGCTTGAGTCCATAACTGCTGGTCACTTTTTAAACACCACCTCCTAAGGGCACAGGAACAAGCAATTCCCAAATATTGGAAGTTAAGCAGGCACGGCAGAAGACTGGCTTGTCTGAACAGGAATTTTCTCTTGGAAATAAGGCAAAAAAATGAATTGTGTATGCCCTGTGGAAATGGGGTCAAGTGACATAGGAAGAATAGAGAAATACCGCCTGCCACTGCAGAGAGAAAATGCATGTAGCCAAAGCTCAAAAGGAGTTGAAGCTGCCAGAAATGTGGAAGACAATAAAAAAGAGGTTTTTTTTCAAAATATTAATGGCAATAGGCAGTGTAAAAATAACATCAGCCCATTACAGGATGAGGATGGTCACCTCACAAACAGGGACACAGACAAGGCAGAGGTGTTTAATGCATTCTTTGCCTGCATCTTCAACACGGATGATGGACCAAGGGCATCTCAGTGCCCTGAGCTGGAGAACCATGACACCGGAAACGATCAGCTCCCAGTTGACTCCAGAACTGTGTGGGATCTGCTAGTCCAGCTGGATCCCTACAAACCAAAACCACAGCACCATACATGCTCCTGTGGATAAAATAAACCCCATCCCAGCAAGACAGATTACAGCAGGTTAAAAAAAAAGAAAAAAAGTCAAAACTTTTTAGTCTGGTGTGATAGACCTGAAATGCTTAGACTTTGTAAAGCCTAAGAAATTAAAGTAGATTTTATGTTACAATTAAATAAGTGCACACTTCAAAGGTTTGAACAATAAAACAAGGATAAAATACCCTGTCCAGGATCCAGCTAATTCAAGTACTTTCTTCTTTTTTTAAAATTATTATTCCCCCCCCCATTAAGATCCAGTTATTAAAATTGTTAGAGAGATGCCTCTGCCCAAATTAAGGTGCAAATGAGACCACATGCTGAAGTCGACAGCATGAATTTTATTTAACAGTAAATGAGAGAGAGACAGAAGGAGAGGGAGGGCAGGACAGAAAGAGTGCGACAAAGAGAGAGATTAAGTAGAAAATATCACCACTCCATGGATCCCAACAGTCTCCCACTGGTCCTCTTTTTAGGGTCTTCTCAGAGGGGAGGATCCTGTAAAAAATAGGGTTCAATGTATTATTATATGTTCAGGCCAGGTAGGAATGCCCAGGTAACTCCCTTTGGGGGGTGGGGTGGGGGAGCTTGACACAGTCTCTTCCAACAGACTCTGGATCTGTTGCATCACTTTGCATCATGTGCCGTGCTCTGGTGGAAGGCCTCAGGAATGAGCCTGGGCTGTGGCTTCCGAACCCAGCCAGAGCTGATTTTCAGAACAGCTGCTGTGTTTGGCTTTCCTTGTGGGTACATTCTTCTCCTTGGGCCAGAGATAACTGGAAAATAGCACCACCTTTATCACCATCCAGTTCCTGTCAGGAGGCATATTCAGGTAAGGAATGGGCTTTGGTGGTAGCAACATCTTTATACAGTTTCGACAAAATGGGTAAAGTCCTTTTTTAATCACATTTAAGCCATTAACCATAACATTTCAGTCTCTCACACCTCCGCCACAGACTTAGTAGCTCTCCATACAAACACACAACATGCAGATTTACATGGATCATCTCAGTCACTGGAACATCTTCTTTTAATACTGATGAAATTATGTGGGAGAGAGTAGATTGTCATTCATGGTTTACATTAGGAAACTGAGGCCCTCAGAGTCTACATCACAGATTCACAGATGTTCCTTCATGGGTGAAGATTTAAGCATCTAACCAGTCTAGACAGAAATGACTGCAAAAGATCCCAGGGGAAATCTGTGACATAGCCAGGGACAATATTCCCTGTTCCTGAGCTACAGACTTAGCTGTAAGATCATACCTGTCTTGTTTTAGTATTGTTAGAGGGAGAAGATAAAGTTGTTCTCAGCGTCCTTTCCTGGCACCATCTCTTTTTCTGTTCAAGATGAATAGCCCAATGGTCTCTCATGTACAGGTAAGACACCCTTGAGCTATAATAATGCTTCAATTTTTTCCTGGGATTTTTTTTGCCTGAACTTTACAAGGCAAGATGATACCTTCTAATGTGTTAAATGAGCTGTTCACAGTGAAAGATGGAAGGTTTTGCTCACCCAAGAGGAACTAAGAATTGCACGGTACCCTGCGGGATTTGGATCAGACAGTGGCCTGAGCATTATTTCAGTTTTAAAATATTCTTCAGTTATATTGCTAAATCTATTTGCTATGTCAGGAGGTGAGAGGTAGGTCAGCAGGCCAGACACAGAACATCTTCACGTAAAGATGAGGAATTTATTAAAAACCAGTGAAGGAAAGACCGTATTTCAGTTTATTAAACACAAAAAGAGGACCTTTACAAGAGGGGAGGAATAGGTTAGCTCCCAAGAGCAGTTTCATAGTCATATTCAGAAATATTGTCAGAAGCAGTTTTGATTTTGAGTGAAAATAAATCTTTCTGAAACTTCATAAAAGTTTTGGGATTTTCTTGTTTTCTCAGTTTTTCATTATTTTGCCTGTAATAGCTTTGTCAGTATTCTATACCTCATGAGCTACTGGTGTTTTTTCATGTCATTTAAGAAAGATCTTTTGCTGAGGAAATATGGAAGTGAGGCATGCTGCAGCAGCTGCCACCCTCTCTCTAGTGCATCCCATCCTGCTGATCTGATAAGAAACAAGCTCCGAGGCCATGTTGGTTTGCTCTGCTGAGTAGATTCAGTGGATGTTCATAGTCTTACTTCAGAGTCCTACAGTTTAGATACCTTGGGACTGTTGTAACTTCATGATTTTTTTTTCCATATTTTTTCTCACTATTTGCAGTATTTATGGTTTGATCCTTCGGGTTTCCATTTTTTCTCCCTTTCCTTAGTCTACAGACAAGCAGAACTCCAAAGCCATCCAAAAACATGCTTGCCAAACAGGGATTTTCATAAATAATCCAGTAACACTTCTAAATAAATTAATGCCCTCCAGCTAGCTCATATTTTGTATGTCAACGATATTGAAAAATTATATTTGTATATTTGAGGACTTGAAGTCCAACATCTTTGACTTGGAAATCTAAAAGAGTAATTTTTAAAGAATTATTTTCTGGCTTGGCATGTAAGCATTCATAATTTCCTTGATCAGCACTCATTGGACAGTCAGTGGCATTTGTTGCGTATTCAAACCAAAAAATGTCATCACACTTTGCACACTGGAAGTAGAGGTTAGTTGTCACAGCACTGACATTCTAATCCTATTGCTAGACAAATACAAGTTCTGGTCAGGTTGGAAGAAGAAAGTTGAAAACTGTGAAAATTCAAATATTTGTGCCATCTGAGGTGATGAAACCAAAGCCTTTGCCTAAATGCTGGTGGTGTGGTACTGTAGTGCTGCCTGTTACACAGGACCTGACTTCTGCTGATATTCATCATCCAGCTGTACTGAAACACCTGCAGAGCTCATACCTGTGGTGCATCTTGTGCCTCTAGAGGGTAAAGTGATCAGCCATGATTGCACAAGAGTTAATATTGATGATTTTATCTCTGATTTTGCTTAGCAATGTAGCATTTTCCTGAATTTACTTTTCATGAGGGTGAGTAATAATAGGTGTAGGGAAGAGTAATAAAAAGGAGGGGGGTTTGTTTATTCCCTTGAGACTTTGGGGTTTGGTTTTGTTTGTCCAGGTAGAAGACCCCAAAGGATCTCAGACAACAGTTGAAAGATCACAAACTGAAATTTAATCCCTTTCAGGAAAGAGGAGGGGGAAAAAAAGAAAGATAAAAAATTGTGAAGGCAATTGAAAACATTTAATCTTACATTTTTCAGGATATGTTAAAAATAAGGCTGCTAGGACTAAACATCAGATTTCAAGAAAAAAAATATTTTTACCTCTCCCCAGATGACCCACCATAAGAAAATTAAAAAATTATTGCAAACTATAATCATATTGGTAGCCGAAGTTTAGCCTCGTACAAATGACCATTTGCAGTTACTGACATTTGAAATCCAGGTTTAGAATTATGTGGATCAAACAAAAAAATCATGCAGCTTGTTAACTTTATAAAGAACATAATGTCTACCCAATTTTGACTAGAAAACACAGTGAGTTTTCCACATGTAATCACAACTCAAATAGAACTAAAAATCAATACAGCCCAGATTTTAAATAGAGTGTCACACACACTAGCTAGCAAAAAA